>VWZY01005720.1:54858-66350 GCA_013399075.1 Chloroceryle aenea | reverse complement strand
AAAACAAACAAACAAACAAAACCAAAAATTAAAGATAATAATAATTTTTTAAAAAAACACCATCAAACAATTATTTTGAAATCACACAATAACAATTCCTTGCTTTTTGGTCTTGGCAGGATATTCGAAATGCACTTTATATGTAAACTCTGTGAAACAGTATGTAAGAATGCAATATTAAAACATTTTTCAGTACTTGACATAGGTCCATTATTTACTACACAAAGTGTGCAGTAGTGACCAGAAGTGCATACTTATCACAAAAAATGTTCTTAATCATATAAAGCCTCTCAGGGTTGTGCACATTTACTAATACCACATTCCAACAAGCCACAAACAATGTGAAGCACAAAGAGGATGCATAAGAATTATCCCAACTCAGTGGCAAGCCACAACTTTTGGGTTAAGGTTACATAAAATGGTTGGTTCACATTCGTTACACACATACATCAGTTACACACATTTGCAACTGCATGGAGGGTGTAGTTTTGTTTTGCTTTTTGTCTCCACATCAACGTTACAAATGACTAAATGATTACAGATGATAAAACACTTGGAGAAGTGGTTCATGCCACAGGATTGTTCTGCAGTCCAAAGGAACCTCAACATGCTGGAGAAATGGGCTGACAGGAACTTCATGAATATCAGCAAGGAGAAGTTCAAAGTCCTGCACCAATAATAACCCTATGCACCAATGTATGCAAGGGCCCACCAAACTGGAAATCAGTTTAGCAGAAAAGGACCTCATGATCATGGTGGACATGAAGGTAAAGAAGAGCCATCAGTCTGCCCTTGCAGAAAGGAATGTTGTGGGAAAATACAAAAGATGGCAAGAAGGATTTTAAACAAGTGAGTTGCACAGATCAGAATCAAAGGCAGAATGGACAGAGTCCTCCTTGGACACTAGCCATTGAAAAAGTGAGGTGGACTCTCGTGATCCATCAGCTTTATCCTGAATATGATGTATATGGAATGGAATACATTTCTGGTCAGTTTAGGGTCACATGTCCTGTCTGCTCCACCCCACTGTTTTGGGCTTTTGCTTTCTGTATCCCAATGTAGTACACCAGATTTGGCAGTGACCTTGTTCTCCATAGAACTATAAGCAAGACCCTTTTTACATACCAGTTCTTGGTAGTAACCATAAACATGGAGTCTTCTCACTGCTAGAAGCAGACACTGTGTGCGAAAATATGCTGTTAACTTCAGAAAGTGCAGTTGGTTAGAAGAGACTGAGATGAGAAATAAAATACTGAACATAATGAATTCTGGTTCAGAACAGAACAGGGCGTGTCTTCAGATCAGGATGTCCCTTTAATTTTTTTTTTTTCAATTGGTTGCCTAATTCAAGACATTTGTTTTGCCTGATAGCCTATAGTATGTGATAATTCTTGTAATCATACACTATAGATATGTACTGTATGATAATTTCCATTAAAGTTTTAGCTTGCTATTAAATCTATCAGTGTTTATATCAATGTCTTTATTTAATTCACTGATGAGTCAAAGGATAAAATTTATTATCTATTTAACCCAATCTCTATCCTAGATTTTTTTTTCCTCGGAAAGATGCCTACTGTTATTTTCAATGCTCAAGAATTTCTGCCTGTATTTCTGATGCAGCTTATATCCCCACCCCCCTTTCTCTAAACACTTAGAATCTCATCCCTCTGGATGTTACAATGTGCTGTCTCTTCCTTCTTCATACCCATGCTGGTTTATGTTCCTCTCTTCTTTGTCTCTGTGGAGCCGAACTTCTGGGCAATTTCAGAGTTCTTTGTAATTTTTTCTTGCCTAACAGGCACTTCCCACATGCCATTATCTCATTGACTATATCATTTTTCTAAACCCCATCTTTTACAACTTACTTGATAAAATATATCAGTGGTATACACAGCCATCCGTACAGTGATGGATTAGATATTGCTTTACCATTTAAGTTAATACATCTTCACACTTCTTACGTCATGTCTTCCTCTTGATTAGACTTGACTCCTGCACACCAGAAGAAATATGCTACATTTTGCTCAGAATGCTATGGCCAAAGTAAGTTTTGTTGCTACATTTTGTGTCACTCTGAAGCTGTTAGACAGGAAAGACACTTCATCCCCCAGTACCCACATCTAATTTCCGCTCTTTACTTTTCTGTATTGTTTCATTGGCTGAAGCATTTGTTTCCTTCCAAACTCTCAGTCCTTTTCCCAAACTGTTGACGTCTGTATATATTTGTATACTATGTCAGTGTGAAATAATTTACCACTTTCTGTGGCTCAAGGATCAACAGACCTTTCAAATCCTTTTTTAAAACCCACTTATTTTACCCATCCTTTTATTAGCATTAGTTTTGAATAATCTGTCTACTTATATACCTCTTTTTAAACTTTCTTTATAAAGAATATAAATTTCAGAGGATATGATGATCTTTAAACCATTTATTTTGGGCATATAGAGCTAAACAACTGTGAGCCATCCAAAAAAATATAGATAGTCTAAAACATGAGCTCTACCTTCTGAATGTTAGTCCTATTCTGAGTTAAACATTCCTCTCCCTCAGACCAGTTTTTACTTCCCTACTGCCAGTGACAACAAACATCCTCCCTGACAGCCTTAAACATTTTATATGTACTTCCAGGCTTTCAGTTAGACAGACAGTCTCTTGCTGGGACTCTATCTGAGCCCTATGGAATAACTTAACCATTATAATTCTCCAGTTCACTATCAACCATAGCTCAGATGTATATCAAAACCCGGGGTTTGTTTTTTTACCTTGTATAAAATGACCATGATATGTAAAAAATTTACTAAAAATTGTTTCTTTTGCCACTTTGTAAGATGATTGAATGCAATCCTTGAAGCATCACACTCAGCCTTCCAAAAAGGAAAACTGAAAACAAAATTGGACAAGCATTAACAACTGCAAATAAAGCAATTCAGTTACACAGTGGTGGAATGGTATGTCACAAGTCTAAGGAATGAAGTACCTGCTTCTGAGTGTCTTAGTAAAATCAGGGATTGCAATCAAGTTCACAAGAGGTTTAATAATGCAATCATGTGGGTTTGTGTGCTATCTATGGATTTTGCTAATATAATAAATGTAATAGTGGATCTGCTTTACTGTACTTCCTGGAATACAGACTCTGCAGTGACAGGCAAAGCTATGTATCTGATTTGAAAATATTATAGTATAAAAATAATGCAGTTGCCATTTCTGGCAGTCATTGGTTCCTCTGAAAATAGGCAAGTTTTCTTGAGCTGCTGTGGCACAGCTTTCAAACGGACCAGAAAAGAATACAAAGATGACCTTGTCAGTCCATCTCTGTACAACTGTAGACACAAGCAGATTCAGTGTATTGGTTAGGCAAGGCTAAGTCATTAACTCAGGCTGTCATACTTAAGGGTAAAGGAACACCACAGGGCCTTTATATATATCTATTTGAGGAAGAAACAGATCAGGAAAGGAAATAATCTCTGAAAGTAGGACAAAGTCAAAATCCCTAGTATTATCAGAAAGTGACAAAGATTTAGGGTGGCTTGAACATGAAATGATTCATCACATTCAAGTATGCATGTATGTGGTCTGGAGAAATTTTTACAGAGCTGGCAAAAAACCCCTTTTCCTTTGAAAAGAGGAATATAAGGAAAAATAAATCTTCCTTTGTCTCTTTTTTTTCCTCTTGGGAACAGCTACATTGACATTAAAACTGTAATACATGTAAAATTTTGACAGTTTTAAATGTCCATATTTTTAATTCTTTTGTTGCTTTCAAGAACTTGGCTTATTAAGAACAGACTCTGACCGGAAGGTCATTTGGGTTCTGTTTTACAAAACAGTTTTTAAAATTCTGCAAGAGAAAGCATCACATTATCATTGTGAAAATCTGTTTTGGCCTTTACACAGCTTTCACACCTTTGCAGATCCTATAAAGAGCAGCTTCTTCACACTGTAAAGGTAGGTCATTGAATTTTTTATCTCACTGCCTTTATGTTTCTGTATCACTTTAGAAAGTCAAACGAATTATAGCTTCATATTACAATGCAAAACTGCACATATATGTGTGATAACCATACATACATGTGCACAGGGATCTGGAGTCTTAAGAGTTCTTTCTGAAGAGACTGAGGAAAATAATACATCTCATTTAGAAAGGAAAATATAATTCATGCATATTCAGAACTGAATTATGAATTGAAATTTTTTTTTTTCAATATCAAAATCTTGGTTTTGAGTGAGTATTCTATTCAAATGGTTTAAAGAATATCAGAGGTCTCACTGAGAGAAATTGAGACTGTTTTTTAAAAGATGTCTGACATCAGTTGCAGAACAAGTACAATTTACCATTTTTTACATGCAAATTTCACTTGCATAGTGTTCCACAGTGCAACATTACAGAGTGGAAATGGATCTGCAAGAAGCAGGAAGATGTGAAGAATTCTATATGTATGTATGTATGAGTCTATGCACAGTTTTAGCTAAAGGCTTACAGTATCTCAAATAGTTCCTTCAGACAAACTGGTTGGGAGGAGTAGCTTTAGGAGTGGGTTGACGGCTGGCAAGTACGCGTCCGCACTGCCATCTGGTGGTCGCCATGGCGTCAGTGCTTCCTTCGTGACGCGGGGTCTGTAACGGGTCGCACCTTAAATTAGGAGTCCTTCAGTTGGCATGAACCTACCGATAGGGTTTATTGAACACAGGAAACCTCCCTGGAATGATGTTTCGCTTTCAGTTGTTTCACGGGCTTTATTTGTAAAGCAGGAACGTTGCAATGACTTCATGTGAAACAAACACAAGAAATGCCAGTGTTTTCATATGAAAGATGGCCATGCTGGGCTCTTCTCTTTCTCTACATCAGTTCAGCAATGACAGTCCTATGTTCCTCTAGTTTCACCTCTGTAATTCCCTCCTTTTTTTTATTCCTAATCCAGCATAGTAATTATCTAATAAAAACTGCCATGGGGAAAAACTAATACAGTATGACCAGCAAATGTAAATCCCTTTCCTCACCCTTAAGGACTTCAGTCAGGCTACTCAGAGCAAAGAGGAGGGAACTGTGGAATACAGTTAGAAAGTATGGCACATACAGTCATCCTGTGACAGGGAAAAAAAAAAACCACAAACCCAAACAAACAACAAAACCACGTTTATTTATTTCCAAATTTTCCAAAGACAAAATTCAGTATATGCTACTGTATTGCACCTCTACACCTGAAGCTGCCAGCACTCCAACTTAGACTATCTGAATTTTCAGTAGGCAAGCTAGTTCACCTGAGAAGTGTCAGTACTTAATGCACCCAGTGAGCCTCCAATCAATTTTTAAAAATGTATTGCTTTGAAAATCAGTTGTTTTACTGGGCAAGATAAAAAGAAAATTTTTAAAAGAAACAAAATTAAACCCGAACTGTATGTGTAACATAGTCTTTTCTAAAGCAGGCAATCTTTCCTTTCCACAACAACCTGATGAAATTCACTGACACCCAGCTGCCACAGATGGGGAGAGAGAGAGTTTGGAGATTCATGGCCCTGACAGCTCCTTCTTGATGTTTATTTTTATCATATATTAGGGAAAAGAAGATTGTTGCTCTAACCTAAAAAAATAGATACATTGGGCTTTTTCAGATTCAGGATAATCAGCCCATGGTAATTCAGCCCACCCTCAAATAGATAGGGACAGAAATCTATATTCTTATTCTTTTTTTGTGTGTGCTTTTCAGTTTTGTTTTGTTTTTTTCCTTTGTGCAACATGTAAGTTGTTCTTATCCTCAGCATAGCAATTTTAAAATTATTCTGTGTACAGCCAGTGTCAATTTACTCCAGTTCATCTTGAATCTATATGGACAAAACCTTGCAGTTAAACGCTTGGATTACTGATACTTCACATATTTACCTCACTGTTCTCTAGAGTCTAGTGGACTCATATTTTATAATGTTAGGTATATTTAATCAGTTTGGCAGAACAAATATAGACTGAATTTTCCACTTTGAAGGTTTTTTGTTATTAGGCCAGAAAAGTTGCTATATGACATGACATATCTTTCATGGAACTCTACTTTAGTCTATTTTGTGCCAGTTTAAGACATTCAGCCCTTTCAGAAATGAAGGTATTTAAATTCACTGTTTAACCACTGCACTTGCAATGCTGTTTACTACTTAACACAGGTGAGCTTTAAACTCTCCATTTGTACATGACTTCTCTATATTAAATTTGATAGAAAAATCAGACATTGTTATGGACAATAGCCATTAGTACTTAAACAACTGAGAAGATAAATAATGAATTTATAATCTACTTTTTAGTTAAGAATCATTCAAAGTTTAGGTTTTTCAATCTGGAGCCTGTTTCTTCAGTTTGTGGCCAGAACTTGTTCAAACACATGTAGTCCTACACAGGTTAATGCTTATAATTTGGTAGCCAAGAACAGCACTCATCTTGTTTTAGATAGTAAAATGACTAAACTTAACATGTAACATTGAAATATGATTGGACAGTTCTCTTTCCTCATCTTGAATTAACTACTGAGTGTCTTTCTGATTCGCTGTGCCACCCTTCTTTGACTAATTCAACTAATTAAGACAGTAAGGACTTCCCAATACTCTGCTTAGGTGAGTCTGGTCTAAGGTAGGCAGACATCCATTTTTCTTCTAGAGAAAATTACACTTCCCAGTGAGAGTTCTTCTGTCCTAGTACAGAGGTCTAAGGCTATGGAGATGCTACACAGTCTTGCTACTGACTTCTCACTACAGGGAAGGTACCTCATTTGTGCCTGGCATTTCTCTATCCAGAACTTCCCTATTGGCAATGATCCTGAGTCATGCACTAGCTTCTTCCTTGCCTGTTGGCCTGAGATGTCTTCAGAAGGAGTCAAAGGCACACAAGGAAACAATGCACTTCTCACCATCAAGTTGGGATTTGAGAGTTATATATGGGAAACTAAACTGCTGGTGCACTCCTGTCACAGTGACAGCATAATTACAGCCTAAAATGTGTAGGTGTCATGGCTTAACCCAGGCAGCAACTAAGCCCCACACAGCTGCTCACCCACTCACCCCCTTGTGAGATGGGAGAGAGAATCAGAAGAGCAAAAGAAAGAAAACTCATGGGTTGAGGTAAAGAAAGTTTAACAGGTAAAGCAGAAGCTGCATGCACAAGCAAAGCAAAACAAGAAATGTATTCACTTCTTCCCATCATCAGGCAGGTGTTCAGCCATCTCCAGGACATCTGAGCTCCATCACATATAACAGTTACTTGGAAGACAAACACCATCATTCTGAATGTCCTCTCCTTCCTTCTTTCCACAGCTTTATATGCTGAACATGACACCATATGTTGTGGAATATCCCCTTGATGAGCTGCGTTCATCTGTCCCATCTGTGTCCCTTCCCAGCTTCTAGTGCATCTTCAGAGNTAACAGTTACTTGGAAGACAAACACCATCATTCTGAATGTCCTCTCCTTCCTTCTTTCCAAGCTTTATATGCTGAACATGACACCATATGTTGTGGAATATCCCCTTGATGAGCTGCGTTCATCTGTCCCATCTGTGTCCCTTCCCAGCTTCTAGTGCATCTTCAGAGTACTCACTGGTGGGGTGGGGTGAGAATCATAGAATCATAGAAATGTCTGGGCTGGAAGGGACCTCTGAAGGTCATCTAGTCCAATCCCCCTGATGAGAGCAGGGACATCTTCAGCTAGAGCAGGTTGCTCAGAGCCTCGTCAAGTCTCACCTTGAATGTCTCCAGGGATGGAGCCTCAACCACCTCCCTGGGCAACCTGTTCCAGTGTTCTACCACCCTCATGGTAAAGAACTTCTTCCTTACATCCAGTCTAAATCCACTCCTTTCTATTTTAAAACCACTGCAGAAGGTATTTAAAACCAAGCAGAAAAGGACTTGACTCAGTAAAGCTCTGCTCAGCAATAACTAAAACATCTCTGTATTATCAACACTGTTTCCAACACAAATCCAAAACACGGCCACATACCAGCTACTGTGAAGAAAAATAACTCTATCCCAGACAAAGCCAGTACAGTAGGACAAAGTTTCCTTATTTATTATTAACAGAAAGAAAAGGAAGCTTAAATTATAGTTAAGATTGTATATTAAACTAGAAGATGGCAATGATTGATTAAAATTAATTCAACCTTAAAGGGTATAGTTTACACATGTTTTGAAAGGATCCAACGTATCGGAAGGTAATTTGTTTTGCTGTCATGTTTATCACATGGGCTGTTATCATAATACTGTGGCTTTCTTTCATAGGTAACACTACTATATGCCTTCCTTCACATGAGACCCAGCTTGAAGTATTTTGATAAAATGAGATGCTTGCGGAAACGATCAGCAGTATCATTCTTAGGAGTCCTTGTCATTTGCTTGCTGTTCATGAATTTGTACATTGAAGATGGTTATGTTTTGGTAAGTTTCTTAGGTGGAAGAAATCATCCTGGAACAACAGAACAGGACACAACCTGAGCAGTAAAGGTCATAAACCTTGCAGCTTCCCCTGTTAGTGTACCATTAACAGTGAAGTATCCTTTAAATGTGTTTATTTTGATGAAATTATCAGTATCTACAGCACACAGGGTGTGTCAGTAATAACCTAAGAGTCCTTTTCACAGAAGTAAGTACGTCATTATTGGAAGTATTGGAGATAACAAATGCTGGAAAACATAGAGATACCGCCATGAGGTATATTTCTTTGAGACAAAACATCCCTATGTTTCCCATTCTTCTGGATTTCCCTCAATTTTAATGTTTAATATTGCCTATATCTCAAATAAACCTATGAGCTAGGAGTTTCTTTTCCAGTCCACATTGAAAATCTCACCTGTGAATACTGTATAAAGCAATATTGTAGAAATGCAACTTTAGAAGAGATTTTACACTAATTCCACATATTTTTAGCAACCTGTATGAATACATTTTTTTAGTGTTTTTATTCTGTAATTTTCTACTTTCCTTATCTCAGATTTGAGTCGAGCAGGCTCAGTGCTACAGCATTAACAATAGACATAAATGATAACTCGTATAAGCTTATGATTGTGGAAAAGATTTATGGAAATATTTGTGTTAGGAATTTTGACAAGTAAGCTACCAACAATGTAACATAGTTCTACAGTTTATGGTTAACTCATGGATGTTTCAGTGCTGAATGACAAGTAAGCCCTGAAGACTTGTTAAAGGACTGAATTTCCAGTTCTTTGGAGGTTGGACAGGGCCCAGTGAAAGAGCTTAATATCTGGAGCGTGCAAATAATAAAATGACTAAACTGAATATGTAACATTGTTATATGACTGGAAAGTCCTCCTTCTTGATCTTGAATGACTAAGTAGCTTTCTAATCCTCTATGCCAGCCTTTGTCTGATTTATCAAATTGGCGCAATATGAGCTTTCCAATATTCTGAAGGTGAAGTCTGATCTCAGTTGGATCTGAGAAGAAACATCATAGTAAGAAAAAAGTGCAATACACAAATATCAAAGTCCTTACATTAACTACTTGTAAATATTAACATTGTAAACATTTACAATATTATTAAGGGTATGCTAGTACTTTTTAAATCATTGAAATGATAACCCACGCTTCTAGCATGTCACTCCGTTCCATAGTGCTTTCTCTAAGAGTACTTGCACTATGTTTTATTCAACATTTCTTCGTTTTGATTGAATTTGACCTGGCTTATCACTTTTTTTTTTCCAGTGGTATTTTCCCTGATGCTTCTTCTCCCTTCACTAATTGCTTCAAAGTCCCCCAGAAGTTTCTGAAAGTGCTTTTATTATGACTACTAATGATGTTCTTGGTTTGTTTTTGAAATCCTTTCCTGTCCTATCTGCCAGCTCCACAGATGGCTCCATGTCTTACTATTAATTTATTTTTTTTCCCCCTTTTTTAAGAAATTCTCTCTCATTGCTTCTCTCTTCATAGTTCTGGCATGTTTGCATTCACGTAGCTGCTAGCCAAGTCTCTTGCAAAGTTCTCTTGACAGTTCTCCCAGGCCTCTAGATACCTTTATGATCCCTCGGATGTTTTCCAAATGTGTTAGGCTGTTAACTTTTTAGTTTATTTATTTCTTTTTACTTTGTTTATTTATTTTTATTTTCAACTTTCTGTGTTATTTATTTTTATTTTCAACTTTCCTGACAATATCTGATAGCTCCATTAACTTATCTGGTGTGTTTTCTCTGCTGAGGTAAAATATGAGCAGTTTCAGTGCTGGTGGAATAGATTTCAAGGACAGCAGACTAATCAATTCCCCTTAGGGAATGGGAATCTGAAAGTCCACAGACCCGGATGGCCCACTCACTTTCTAATTGTAGTGAGCTGCCTGCTGGAATATCTTCTGCAGGTAACTGATAGAGGAAAACAACTGACCTGAGTTTCTCTTCCCAGTCTCAGGCAGCAGGCCGTGCAAGGGGATATGGGGCTGGTTTCACTTTCATCAGATATGAGTGGCCTTTTTCAGGTTTTAGGATATCAAAGTGAGATTCATCGTGGCAAGGAGAGAAGAACTTTTCCTTTTCGCTCAGATGCCTGAAAAATCACTTCACTGGTTTTGGCAGGGCATTTGTTGTGGAAATGGAAAGTAAAGGCCCACCTGGAAAGACTGTTGAAGTATATCTGATAGGGGGTATACAGTGCAGACGCAGAGCAGTTTAAGGTATTTTGTGTGCAGCGTATGAACCACATCTGATTAAATATTTTGAGGACAAACTGAATTAATATAACCAGATATCACAACATAGGCAGTGATTTTTTATACATATTCTGAGTTGCAAGTGAACTGAAAATGAAGAATGCCTTCTGCACTCTTCTGTGAACACTATTAATTTAGACACTATGAAAACAATAGTACTATTGTAGCTGACACAGCATCCTTATCAGAGCATATATGTCTATAAAGACTGAAGAACTTCTGGCACTTTGTCCCATGGCACCCACAGGAACCTCCCAAGCTTCAGAAAACACAGGAATGTAAGTTAGAGTTTAGTTAAGAGAGAAAAGCCAGAACCATCATAAAAAAAAAATAAAGACAGCTAAAGATAGGTAATCAAGCTCTTTGGCTTCACTGACATCTGTGTAGTCATCAGAGGTAGAAGAATCAGATTTTAAATTTTACGAAAACTCCCTATTTCTGTTTTGCTTTTCATGCAACAACAGAATGAAAACAACAACAATGAAACGAAAAGAGATTTTTAACCACAAAAGACATTTCTTAAATAGAAAAAAAGGAAAATTTTTGTGGTCAGTTTAAATATTTTGCTTGTTAAAATCAAAACATTTTGCCCTGACATTCTCTATTTCTAAACATTTTGAAGCTTTCTATGTAGAAAAATCTCAGCAGAATGGGTTTCCATTCCAAAACCTCCTTATGAAACAAAGAATTTTTGTGATGCATTCTAGAACCTATGACACATGATATTTTGACATTAAAGAAAAGCTGCTTTAAAAAAAAAAAAAAAGGTTTTTTTTGCATCAGATTTTATTTTTTTTTTTTTCTTTT
>VWZY01005720.1:7776-54804 GCA_013399075.1 Chloroceryle aenea | reverse complement strand
TTTTTTTTTTTTTCATTTGACAGTTTCCATGGAAAAAAATGAAGTTCTGGTGCATTGACTTCTTAACCCATTGAATAACATTTTAATCTGGAATCTGATCAAGATAAAACTTCCTCTCATAACTTAAAAGCAAATGCAAAGTAGCATAGCAGCACCAGAAAGAGTCACTGTAGAGACACTGCGGATCAAGAGAGCATAACAGTACAGGTAGATGTACCTGGATGTCATCCAAAGACCTTTACTAAGCTCAGAAGTGGATTATTTACTACTTCTATGTAAGAAAAATCATGAACTTAAAATGAATCTAGAATGTTTCTAGAAATATTTCTTATTGCTATAAAATAGATCTTTGACATGTTTTTGAATATTTATGCTATTAAATATGAGCACCGTTTACTGGTTTTATGGTTGTTCTTGTTAGCAGCAGTACTATTGCTGCTCAATACTCCCATTCAATGACAGATCAGGAAGTTTTTAGTGTGTTAACATACAGCCTATACCAGAAGAAACTAATTCATTAATACATTGGCCTACCATCAGAATAGAATAAAGTTATGTAAATTAAATAAGAATTCCTACCTTTACATTCACTTTTATGACACTACAATATGTTAGTATTTTCCCTTTTCTTAAGGTATAAGGAACAGTATTTCCCTGAGACACAGATGAACTTATGTGTAGACACTGCTGATAAAGACACTTCTTTCCTTGTGCAACTTTACAATGGCTAGGGAAGCCTCTTGTAAGAAAAAGACAAGAAAAGGAGGCAGCAAGAGGAGGCATGGTGATAAATTAGTATTTTTTCTATACCATCCGTATTCACCAAATCAAGAGAAAGCTTTGTCTCTCTGGATGATCATATGCATTTGTTATCATAAATCTGAGTCAGAGCTACTCAGGAAATGGCAAAGTGAGTCAGATACCAGGATCTAGTTTTGTCTTTCCTTTGCAACAGTTTGGGTGTTTTTTTAATCACTGTATTGCTGACTGATACTTTCTTATTCCCATATTGAATACCTCAGCATTTTCTTGCAGTAATTTAGTGTCTGCAACCTCTCCAGAATTTTTGCCCAAAATAAATTATTTTTTTGTTTTATCATAATCTAAAGGGTTATGGTAGATTTTCTGTAGCAAAAAATGTAAGATATTCAATAATGTTTTTTTAAAAAATGAGGTGACATCTGCATGCTTTCATGAAAGCTGACACTGAAAAATGTTATGCTTGGAAACCTGCCTGTCCATGTTTCCTCTCTGGCTGTCATTCACAAATGCGTTTCTCTCTGTCTCCCTCTCCTATTCTTTTTGTTTTCTCACTAATAGGAAGGGGACAAGCAATTAATCAGAGAAATAGCCACACACCAGCTCAACCCAGAGCGCGATGTTCACACTTTTAAAGATTTGTCTAATTTCTCAGGATCTATAAACATTTCCTATCGCTACCTAGCTGGCACAACTTTGCCAAGAAAAAGTAAGTAACTGTAATTTGAATATTATGAAATGAGGTACTTCTAAAATCCATGTAGCCCTTGTGGTATTTCTAGGCAAGAGAGGCTGAGTTAAGCAGTGACAATCTCAGAGCTGGTGGGACAGCTGTATCTCTGTATAGGCAGTTTCTGGGCAACTGCTAGTTCAGTCCTATCGGTGACTTCCCCACAGCCTGGTTACCTTCTGACAAAATGCCTGACTTGTAGTCATCCTGCAAGCAGCCCCTGGATGTCTGTGCAAGCACCCCGAAGGACAAAGGGAGGTGATTTAGAAAGCAGGAGCAAGGCATGTGCTAGTTGTGCTCTGTAACCACCTTCTGAAACCATACAGTCAGTCTCTGCCTATATAACCAGTAAATCCCATCTAATGTACACTTGGGGTCACAAATATAAACGTCTCAGTTCCCCTGTTTGGCCAGGCCAGCAGCAATGAATGGATCGTCTTGTTCCTTCAGCTGGGATAATGATGGAAATGAATTGTGCTATTATGGGGACAGTAAAGGAGGATTAGTCTTGCAGCCATCTGTAGATGGCCTATCTAGTTATGTTGACTTCAGGAAGAATTTAAGACTTTCATCTTGAAGTGAAATGTGGCCCTACCTAGCTTTTAGACAGATGTCCTTTGGGTTCCAAATCAATCATTTCACACAAACACAACCAAGGCTCAGAAGTTCAAGAACAGAAGGTAAAATAAAATCATCTGTTTGTTGATCTTCATAGAAAGATATAAAGTTTATTCAAATTAGATTTGAGAAATCTAGGGCTCTGTAGGCAGTGTAAATGGCTTCTGGGGGTTGTACTTCACTGTACAACTGTATTTTGAGCAGATTTGAGCCTTGAGCGAAAATCGGAATCACTTTATCAGAGCAGTCTTCTACAAACCACAATATTTTAAGAAAGTTGGGGTAGGTTCAACTGAAGTACACCCTGTCAGTTACAAAGTCTTAACATTTTTTACATCATAAGTTAGAAAAATTGAGATATATTAGCATATATCTGAAAAAAAGTCACTTGGGCTGATGTTAAAAATGCAATGGCAGTGACTACAAAACAGCAGAAATGAAAATTCATTCCTTATAATTAAGGTGCATCTCTCCCTAGAAAGATGTAACAGCATTAAAAATTATTTATACAAGCACAGGTATGCAGTAATAAGTACTTTAAAATAATGTTTAAATTAAATCTTACAAGAGGGCATTCCCTGTAAAATGTTCAGTGAGTCCTGAAAGAGGGTTAGAAGAGGAACTATTATCAGGGAAAAATTGGACAAATTCTGTTAAAAATGAACATAAAGAAAAAAACAAAACAACCAGGTAATATTGCTAAACTGTAAAGTTATGCATAAGTGTAACTAGTCTTGTAGTTTAAAATAATAGAAGTTTGGCAATTAATCTAAATCTCTTTTTTTTTCTGCATTTCATAGTTCCTTACTTTAAAAATATTGTGTTAATTGTATCTCATAATCGTCTGTCTTTCAGCATATTCGACAGCCTTATGATTGTCTACATGGTTTTCTCTACCAGACATATATTTGCTTATTGCTTTGGCTTCTGTCCACTAAATATCATTCCTTTCAGTTAACAAGTGAATGTGTAATCCAGCAGTCTCCGTATGTTTATCTGCTTGCAGTACAATTCTTCTGTCATGAAAAGTCAATAAACCTCCTTTGTTGCATGCAGCTTAATATGTTCACATACCAAATTTCTCAGTCTTCACCATTCAAAAGGTTTATTTAATATAAGCACAGTTCTAGGGTATAGCTTTGTGACAAAATGCTTTCCAATGTCAGACATTCAGTTTTTCTTTGAATTGTCTCTGTACAGGGTATCTTACAATTGGGCTATCCTCTGTGAAACGGAAAAAGGGAAACTACTTGCTTGAGACCATCAAGTCCATCTTTGAGCAGTCAAGTTATGAGGAACTCAAAGAAATCGCAGTGGTAGTGCAGCTGGCAGATTTTGACTCAGCCTGGTGTGAAGGGATGGTCCAGGATATTTCACAGAAGTTTGCACATCACATAATTGCAGGTAGATTAATAGTTATTCATGTCCCTGAGGAGTATTATCCTGTACTGGATGGTCTCAAGAGAAATTACAATGACCCAGAGGATCGTGTGAAGTTTCGATCCAAACAAAATGTAGATTATGCTTTCCTTCTTAACTTCTGTGCTAATCTTTCTGACTATTATGTGATGCTAGAAGACGATGTTCGCTGCTCAAAGAATTTTTTGACTGCTGTTAAGAAAGTAATTACCTCACGAGAAGGATCCTACTGGGTGACTTTAGAATTCTCCAAACTTGGGTACATTGGAAAGCTTTACCATTCCCATGACCTCCCACGCCTGGCCCATTTTTTGTTGATGTTCTACCAGGAAATGCCTTGCGATTGGCTACTCATCCACTTCCGTGGGCTTTTAGCTCAAAAGGAAGTTATACGCTTTAAGCCATCTCTGTTTCAGCATATGGGATACTACTCATCTTATAAAGGAGCTGAAAACAAGCTAAAGGATGATGATTTTGAAGAGGAGTCATTTGATATCCCTGACAATCCACCTGCAAACCTGCACACCAACATAAATGTATTTGAAAACTATGAGGCAAGCAAGGCTTACAGCAGCATTGATGAATACTTCTGGGGCAAAGCTCCTTCTACTGGAGACTTCTATGGAATTGTATTTGAAAAGCCCATTAAAGTCAGTAAAATTAAAATTGTCACTGGAACTGAAGACCGACAAAATGACATTCTTCATCATGGGGCCCTGGAAGTAGGAGAAAAGATTGTAGGGAGTAAAAAAGGGAGACAATGTACTACTTATTTGAGACTAGGGGAATTCAAACATGGGAATTTTGAAATAACAGATGTAGAGCACAAAGTTCTGTTTGATATTAACTGCATGAGAATACTTGTTACCAAAAGTCAAAAAGAATGGCTGATCATTAGGAGCATTAGCGTCTGGACTTCTCAAACACCAAATCCATAAAGCAAAGCCACCTGGGAAGGTACCAAGTGCATACTATCAGCTGGGCACCAACTGGTGCCATGTCCCAGAAAAACTTCACTAGAGACACAGAAAATCTGGGAAAATCACAAGAAAGGAAAAAAAAAAAAAAAAAAAAAAAAAAAAAAAAAAAAAACACCAATATATTTTTTACTAGTTCGACCAGGCAATATACAAACACTTATTTGGAGAAAAATTTTGAATTTTATAGGAATTACAAAGTCCTCAAACCTCTCTTGAGATCATGAAACCCTTTTTTATTATCTTTTCTCTGTAGGAGAGATCTTCTGGACTAAAGAGAGCAAAACAAAAGATCCTATAATTACCAAAAGGTATATAGCTATGACCAATATGTTGTGAAAAGAAATTGGATTGCACCTTACACACATATAAATTTATAATGTCATGGTAGTAGGTGTTTGTACGATAGCTGGTGATGTGTTTCTTTTATAGGCAGTTGTGACAGGGAAATCTGTCCTGAGACTGGCAGTTTCATTCTGAGCGCTGTAAGAAAATAGTGTGGCTAATCATTGCAATTTCTTTTTAAAAAGCAATGTATGTAAAATTATAAATCTGACATGACAGCTATGTAAAAAATAGATAATTGCATCTGTTATTCTGTCTCAGCAAATATCTTTTGTTCTTTTTCCCATGTCCTTTCACTGAATCAACTACTTGAATTCTGTATTATGTAGAGGACCAATTTACTCTCCTTACTTAAACAAAATGCCTCAGAGTAAGCAAGCATTCTGCTTGAGTACAGCTGTTAGTAACAAATCCAAGCACCTCAAGGGCAACAATGCTCTCTTAGGCCAGCATCTTAATGGTTATCAGCTTCGACATTTTCTATTCCTTCATATGTACTACTCCCTGTGTGAAAGTTGCACAAAGCTGAAAACTACAGCATGTTTCCAACGACTGTTATGCCTTCCATATCTACATGTCCAGTTCATGTATGATAAAGCCATAAAGTATACTGGGTTAATCAATTAGAGTTGAAAGTAATCACCGGTCTTTCCCGGATGATCTCTAGCCAATGCACCTAGCAGATGCAAAATGAATGATATAATCATTTTGGTTGGAAAAGACCTTTAAGATAATCAAGTCCAACTGTTAACCCTGTACTGTCAAGTCCCCATTAAATCACGTCCCTCAGTACCACATCTACACATCTTTTAAATACCTCCAGGGACGGTGATTTCAGTGAATAACTTTTTCCTGATGTTCAACCTAAACCATGATTCAGTGAAAAAATAATATGCTTCTGTATATTTTTCCTTCAGTTTTCTAATTCTGATCATGTTCATTTTGTAGACATCTTCCCACTGTCTCTGGTTATTTCCTATAAGCTTATTTTGCCTGGCTTCAGACAATAGAGGGAAGTTCCCTCAATCCTCATGACTTCAGCGTCAGCATTGGGCTCTTAGTGTATCACACAGGGAGGCTGTACAGCTATAAGGTCTATGCTATATGTATATATTTGGAGTAGCAGAATTCATGTGGCCTTTTCCTCTAACAAATTCTCCAGAATCTCTTAGTAGGCACACTAAGAAATCTATGAGCATTGTGTGTGACACAAATGAACACTGTATTGTCAATCTTATGAATATTGTGGTTATCATCTAATAGCATGTATGGGTTTTAGTTAAACCAGGAAGGCAAAGATTAAATTTCAAGAAAGTCTGCACTGACCAGAGGTGAACTAACTACTG
This sequence comes from Chloroceryle aenea, assembly GCA_013399075.1. Taxonomy (NCBI): domain Eukaryota; kingdom Metazoa; phylum Chordata; class Aves; order Coraciiformes; family Cerylidae; genus Chloroceryle; species Chloroceryle aenea. The sequence continues at coordinate 48,610 of VWZY01005720.1, read as the reverse complement.
TACTCAGTAGATGCAAATCTAACACGGCTATTTTGAAAGGATAAATTATTCAAAAATCTATACAAAACAGCAGTGCAGTTGCTTTTCCTGGTTCATAAATCTTGACAAATTCATATCCAGGTTTAGCAAATCTCCTAGTGCAGAAGTAAGGAACATTCTAAAATAGATCTTCTGATATATGCTTCTACATGATTCAGAAAAGCACACTCTTCTCAAAGAAAGTCTTTGTTTCTTTGTTCTTTAATACAAACCAAAATATTTTTTCTTCTTATATATAACTTTGATAAAACAGATTAAAAATGGCATAGAATTTCAATCTGAAAAGAAAAATAACACCATTTTTTAAAATGAAAAATATATGCTAATCTCAAGTGGTTATAAATACTTATGGAGGACTTTCTTTTTAACAGTGTTCTTCCATGATTTTCAAGTAATTAGTCGATAATTAGTCATTAGCCAAGACCTTATTTTTAATTAATTGTCATTCTGCTATTTTTCCTTTCCTTGATCAGTAATTATGAATGACAAAACAAATATAACTAGATTAACCAGGAACATCACCTTTATTTTTATGTCCAAAACTATATGCTAAATTATACTGAAAATATACTCAATCCCAGTGTTTAAAATGTTCTTGTAATCAAAACCATACACAACATGAATGGCTAGTAGTTAAATTAAGAGGTCTCAGCATAAGCGTGAAGTAATTGAAATGGTATTATTAATTATGATATAAATAAAACTGCTTTCCTTTTCAAAACAAGGCAGTAATAAGTCTCATCTTTGATATCAAGGCTTAGCAATGAAAACTCTCATCTGGTTATTACCACTTTGGGAGGGTCAAACAACAAATGCTAAGAGAATGCCTTCAAGAGAATCTTTCCTTGGGTGTGGATAACAGTATGTGCTGGTAATGAGAGGCATGCACCACTCTTCCTTAAGAATTTGAACTGATTTGGAAAAAAAAATTAACAATACATTTATTACAGGAGAGGCAAGAACACAGTTCTGCAAGCTAGTGTTTGAGCATTTGCTTTAGTGCATGGGTCCCAGTTCCTCATCCACAGAAAGCATATTTTGTTGAAATCATTCACATCACAAAGGTTGACAAATTTGGAGTAAAAAAACCCTAAAACTGACATTAAATCAATGATAACTGGTTTTCTGACAGATTTCAGAAAGACATACTTGATTTTTTTTTTTTTTAATGTTCTATGAAAAGTTATTATCTTCTGGAAGAGAACTATTAAATCAGACATGCTCACTACTACTTCTCAAAGGTTGGATTTTCTGTTTTTTTTTTCACTGATGAAACAAAAGTTAGCAGTGTCACTAAGGTCCTTTCACTGTTGTACATGGTTGGTTCTCTTGGTATGTATTTCCTGGGTGAATTTGTGGACTGAACAGCAGTATTTTCATACTGAAATGCAAATACTGAAAATATTACACTGTTGTCTGCACATTGATGGATATACTTCGCTAAAATACATGTATTGTTCCTATCGGCACTGTTTGGGATTCTTCTGTGTAATGTCCCTGGGCCTTTTTTTTTTCCTTTCTTAACTAAAAGACAGTTTGTCCTCTATCTTCACATTGTGTAATCCCTCTAACACATGGAATTCTTGGGAAGTAAAAAACTGGTCACTGTGAATTAAAAGAGCTGCATCCTCAGTTTAGTGCAGAAGAAACAAACCCAAAAGACGGTAATTTTCAGGCAAAACAGTTTTAGCATATTTACTGTCTGTACTGTGATAAAGATAATTCACCAAGGTGCTATATGAATACGTTATTTTTGCAGCAGTGTTCTAACATGCTCTGTTTTACTCTCTGCTCAGTATTCTCTAGACACTGATGTTTTTGCTTTTATAAAGGGAAAGTGGGAACATGTTCATTACTGACTTATTAAAAGTTAAATAAACAGCACACTGTAGCACCTTAGAAAATATTTCATCTTGGAAAACTTTTTATAGTAAAAAGCCCATGTTTAACCATCTTAAAAAATGCAGATGCAATAATCTCTCATTGTGAAGCATTTCAGAGATTCTGATCGAAATGGTAGTTCTTATTACTCTCATGGTAGGCTACATTTCAATAAGTATTAAATTATGAGAAGTAATGCAGATCATGTATCATGAGCTCAAGCAGAATCTTCTCCTCAAATTGCACAGCATAAGGTTTTGCAAAACACAGGTAGAAAATGTAATGAGTTATAATGAAAATAAATTTATTATTATTATAATTACATTGAAATGATAATGAAAATAAATTATTTTGATGTCATATTCTGTATAAAAAGACAAATTAATTAAAGTGTCTCCACCGCTCCATCAGCTTTTCAGAAAAAGTAAAATAAGGGGCTTAACCTTTGTTATTCTCTCCTTTGTCCTTGGAGAAGAAAACTATAAAATTTCTACACCCTTTAGTGGAAGCAGGATTGACCTATGTATCATAAAAGACTGAATGTCTTGATTTTGTAAAATAATTATTGTTTTTAGATAAATATTTTTCTTACCTTTTACATTTTAATTTTAGCCATCCTGGATGGCTGAAATGAAAGTAGTCTCCAAACAGATGTATTGTGATACCTCTGGATGGCATTTTCAAGTTCCTGCCTCTTTTACTAGTTTTGTCACAGCAAGTACATTCTATGTCACCTTGGCATTCATGCCTTTAGCAACATAGTCAGGCATATAGACTAAGGCTAGATTGCTCCTTCTAACTGGAAAAAAGAAAGAGGAGCACATAAGGTTTCTAAGACCTGTTTCTCTCTACTGACTATGGTGGGAGGCTAGGCAAGTAGTCTGGCCTGAAGGTCCATTTCCTAGATAATTAGAGATACAGGAGAACTGGGGTTTTTTTTGTGACTGCATATAATACACATAAATCTAGATAAAAGCATATGATACATATAAACCTTTACAGATAATTTCCTATCATCAGCACCACTTTTCACAGGAGGGATGTTGAGTATCTTCTTCATAAATACTATCTTGCCATTTCAATGAAAATACTTAGTTCAGCTTTAGAAGAAGGAATATGAATTTCCACCTTGAATCTAAAGCATTATTTATTATGTTAGTTTAACAATGAAATTAAGTACAGAAAAAGATTATTTACCATAACATTTACATAGTAGTAGTTGTTAAAATGATATAAAACTGAATTGACACCTGGACAGATATTAGGCTATTTTTCAGGCACATTTCTAAATATTTTTCAACTGTCATACTACCTCAAATTCTCAAAATAAAATTCCACTTTGTCGTGACTGTTGTAAAAAGGTTCTTAAAATTCCACACGAAACTGGAAAGTGCTTTAAGTGGACTTACACTGCTACACCTTATCCAGTCCTTTGCTGGGCTTATGTAAGAGTTTCACATTTAATGAGAAAAGCTGAATATCAAAAGATGGTGCTCAGTTCCTCCATTCAGCTGGTTAAATAGCTGCCTTCTCTCTTTCTTGCTCTTTATACAACACTGGTTTTGCTTTTGCCAGTTCAGGAAAACCTGCCTGGTAGCCATGAAAATCTCAAGCTACAATTCTCAGTCTCAAAGGTACTGTGTTATATTTAGTGAAAAGTTTCCATTTCTGAACAGACACATACCATTTTTTGAAACCAGAACAAGCACAGCATTCAGTTTCTTGGGTTCATCCTTGGTGTTCACAGAAAGGGTCTTCCTCCTTGATAACTTCATTGACACTAAAAAAAGCATTACCAGGGAAATAAAACAAAACAAAACAAAAAACCCTGCTATGCAAAAGACCTACTTTTCATTTTTAAAAACAGATGCAAAGGTTTCTTTGTAATTAGGCTTCATCTATCCTGAGAAATTTATGTATAAACATTGAAAATACCATGACTGCAAGAAAAGGTGAAATAAAAATCCTGTGTGTATATTTCTAATGTATGATTTCACATAACTTAACATTTAAAGGTGGTTGTTTGTCAGAGTATCATTGTATTAACCCTTTTACAGCAAAAGAGAGCCCATGACAGCCCCTAGAACTGCTCTTTTTTTCCATCTCAATAAAATTATAAATTCAGCTTTCAAAAGCATTGTCTTGGTCATTTACACTCGTGGGGTACACAAAGAACAATACTGGCCATCTGTCCAGCTTGATGTACTGCAGCACTGGAAAAGTTATATCTACCATAGATGAGGTGGAAATGTAATAAGGAGCAGTTACTATCCTTGTTAGAGTACCTGTAATATTTTTCAAAATAAATGTGATATATTAAAAAACCCTTTGGTTTAATGCCCTTCTCTTTAATCACAGTGCTATCCAGTTTTCTTTTAAATGTAGATACCACATTTTCATTTGTTTAACTTCCCAAGAGGAAAACGTATATTGTAGAGGAAATTTGACAACAAATTACTGTATATTTTGCTTTTTCAAATGTATGTTCACCTTGTTCCCTTGTTCTGATAACCTGGATTTAGAGCTCCTACTCAGACAGAAGTCTAGAAATTCAATTAAAAATATTCTGGCTTTTTTTCCTTAGTATATCTTGCACCACTAAGAGATGAGAACTTAAGGCAAAAATTAAACCCTTACACCAACATTAGTTGCTACTGAAAGTCTCTTGGTTTGTGCTGATGCCACTTGGGAGATTTAAGTTTGTCTGCAACTTCAGAGTCTATTCTTATTTCATGTTACACTTTCACTCACAGACATTTCCTCCATCTCTCTTTAATTTCAATACTGAATAAATGAACATCATCTTGGGTAAATATTGTCAAACCACTTTCACCTTCATTCAGGAAGCTAGGACTGTTACTGTCATTTATTTCTCAGAATTACTTCCTTTGTTTGGCCATTGCTCACTAATTTTAAATGCTACATCTGCTGAGTAGACAATAAGTAATGAGAAACCCTTTTAAGGGAGAAGTGCTAATTGTTTTTTTTGCCTGACAACCCTAAGGCTGCACTATCATAACTGTGTCAAAATTATATGCATACATTTTTACCTCTGAGAAATACTCATAAAGCAAACTGTGTTTGTTAATCACTCCTGCAAATGGTTCCTGGTAGCAGTCTGGTTTTACATTTGCAAAGTGAACTGGGTTTCCCCTCCATGGAGTTGAATAGTGTCTTTCAATAGCTCCAAACAGGTCTTCTCTATAGTCATTGTCTGCTGCTTTTCAAAGATGCAATTTCTTCTGCATGTTTCCTCCCTTCTCTACCTCAAACTTGTATATTGAAATCAACATGTCATCCTCCTTCTTCCTGACACCTCAACTCACTCCCATCTACACTTTTTCTTTTGGAAAAGGGTATTTTTAATTTATGCAGAAACAGTTACACTTGGGGAATAAATGATACCACACAGCCAGCACTTTTTTTTTCCAAAGGTTTGTTTGGTTTGGGGTTTTTTGTTGTTGGTTGGTTGGTTTTGTGTGTGTGTTTTTGTTTGTTTGTTCAGTTTGGTTGGTTGGTTTGGTTTTTGTAGTAGTCAAAATGAGATATGCAATATATTCCCTTAAAGAAGATAAAATGTTTGCTGAAGCATGTTTATATTAACTGCTCCTCACACAAAAACAAACAAACAAAAAGTGAGGTAAGGCTTTTTTATGTAATTAAATATGTGCATGTGCATGCATAAGTTAAAGAAGTTGCAAAACCCCACATCTATAGCTGCCTTCTGCACCACAGACTTTAAGCTCTATGGCTAAGGAGAAAATTTTTTTTATCAAAGCAGTGTGTCAGAAATAACTTAGACATTAACTGTTCTACGGTTAATCACTCTTTCTTCTAATACTAAGCCAATTCCATAGAATATAATCTCTTGGGTAATAGCTCTTGACAAGCTGTTGCATGTATTTTTTAAACAGATGTTATGATTCCTGAACATTGATTATACTTTATATATTTACCTTGACTAGAAACTATTGACAAAATAATTTTCTTGTCTTCTACTTGAAAGCTTTTTTTTTTTTCATTTTAAACTGAGGAAATATATTTATTATTTTCAATAGCTTTAGCATAAACAATCTAGAACAAAGGATTAAGAGCCATACATGTATTCTGGTATGAAACCGGATTATATCATACTCATAGCATGCTTGAGAAAAGGTATTTAAGCCATAACAGTATATTTTAAGCATTTATCTTTGCTAAAAAAAAAAACAAAGTGTATCTTTGTTTCAGAACTTTATAAGAAAAAATATGTACAACTATGTCTATATTACAGGAAAAATTCCCTTACCCAGATCTTTATATCTTCTGCCATCAGCAAGGAATTATGTTACTCCAGTTCTGCTTCAGAAAACCCAGATTATTTGTATCCTGTATTTCCATCACCTCCACAAAACTGTCAGATCCCTATCAGGTTTGTATGTATTTAGTTCAATGAACTTTTATCTTTTGATCTTTATTAAAAATTGCTAACTTCTACTGCCCTAAAGAGGAAAATATTGTAGAGTTCTGGTAAATATGTCTCATTGTTTTGATGATTAGTAGCTAATAGTTGTTTTTATTTATTTATTTGCATGGAGAGAGATTTCCTGAGAAGTGGAGGGGAGGGAAAATTGGTTGTGTTTCTACATTACCCATTTGTGTCAATAGCTTCTTCGTATATAGATTTTTCCACTTCCTTGTTCACTGCAGGCACATACAGAGTGAAAAAAAAAAGCAATCAAATAAAGAGAAAGGTGTTGTAAGCAATATGTTTCTCGTAAAGAGGGGAGCATGAAAGAGAATTAAAAGCTGTCTTAGTTATTTCAAGTTCAGTACAAAGAAAGCTAGGAACATTTTCTCCTGCTGTCCTGACTTCTCACTGTGACATTTCTTCCATTTCATGTGCTTCTGGATACATGATCTAAAGCTCACCACACTTAGTGGGAACCTTTCTATTAACTTCTCATTACTTTTCTATACGACTTCAGATATAAATCTTCTCTCATGTAAGCCAGCTTGCTTTCTGATCAAAATACAGTGCTGTGTAGATGTACCCTCAAGCTACCTATGTGATTTTAAATCTGGGATAACACAGCAAACATTTACACAGACATTTAAATTACAGAGGTCTCTAGTCCTGCTGAGACTGGGTACTGGAGCCAAACTTGATGTGCTACATCACCTACAAGTCTCCTTGTGTGGGTGTTATAAAAACCATAGGCCTCCAACTCACATAAGACATCCAACAGCTATAGTGGTTTAAAACCTTACCACTCACGAGATTTTGCTGAATTCCACTTTCCTCACTTTGCTTGAAGCTACAGCACCAGTAGAGCTGGCAGAAGAGCTCAGCAAAGCCACTGCTCAACTGCAAACATACTTTCATCAGTATTTTAAATATTCTGAGGCAACAGCAGCATTGCCTCATGCTGTCTTTTGCTTCTGCCCCACCAGACAGTAGTGGCTGACTAGAGGCTGGTTGCACAAAGCCTTCAGCTGGCCTTTAAAAGCATCTGCTTTTCTTTAATTTCACATTTCCTCCTTAATTCTTCTTGCTATTACTTGTGAAGCTATCACATTTTAGTGCAGCAAAGTTTTTAATAGAAAATAAAGATAGTAAGGAAAGAAAATAAAAAATAAAATAACAAAAAAAGCTTTTAATTTTAAAGTTTCCCAAATTAGTTATTAACAGTAAGTCAGATCCAGTAATAAATTAAGAGACATTTCTCTTTTTTTTTTCCATTAAATGCAGCTTTATTTTGGTTTATTTTTCCTAACACATTTATTATTTGCAGAGGTAACTTAAGCTGGAAAACAATAGCAAACCGTTCCCATCCTTACTTCCCAGTTTGCATGGATTTAGAACTTTTTAGTATTTACCCACATAGAAACATCTACCATCTGGTGAGCATACTTTGGTCAGATGCTTTGCTCCCTGTAGTCAAGATATCTTGGAAAAAATCCTAATTCTTAAAAAAAAAAAAAAAAAAGCAAATCTTTGTCTGTGCCAGAATAGTTTTGTGGGCCAGATGCTTATCCAAATCACCTTGGTGCAAATAACTACTTCCAATACTAATTGAAAAATAAAAGCTATACCTAATTCTTTTTTATTTTTTCCTTCAGTTTAATGCTATAATAGACCAAGATGATTAATATAGCCTTAAAAGACTTTTAAGGTGAACAAGCTTTTTAGCTTAACTCAGAGTAAGAAACAAGAGACCCTTCTTTCTCACAAAAGCGAATAGTAAAACAGATATCTCAAGAATTTGAACTCTTGAATATCAGAAACCTGGAACAGATCCTTCTTCTTCTTTTCTGATGTCAGTATGAGCTGAAGAAAACCATCTTTCTTCAAAAAAAAAGTCTTTATTCAGAAGAATGCAATTCATCATTTCATAAATGGTGTGTACATCTACTAGGACTCTTGTGAGAGCTTCTCCTGCTTATCTCACACTTCTGAAATGTGTAACATAACTCAGTAGCATAACTGCCTTCCCTGCTCTTGTGTTAATAGACCACTTTTCAAGTTTTGGTCTTTAATGACATAAAATTTCACAATCAGAAATTATTTCTATTCTCTCTGCTTACTTCAGTTCACTGAAGTTTTCAGGCAAAAATGTGAAAGACACAAAGAAACAATTAGGAAAATTGTTTATAGCCTTCAGGAGAATTGTTCAATTTTTATTCCTTTTGTTGAGAAACAGATCTTTTTTCCCATAAGACACCTCAGAACATTTGGCACTCAGACTGCTATTTTCAAGATATTCCTAAGTGCTAATGCACCTTTTTTTTTTTTCTTATTTTTTTCCTGTCAACTACTTTTTTTTTAAATTTTCTGTTATGTCTAAGCGATCATTGTCTGTTATGAATCCAAGGTGGTTTTTCATGGGCTTTTGGGTTTTTTTCTTCCTTTCTCAGCTGCATTGGAATCCAGATGAGGACATGTCAACAGCTTCTCTTTGGAGGTTGTGGGGTTTTCTCTTTTTTGTTTATCAGAATGAGAAATATTTGTAAGTAAAAGTTCATCTGGTAAATTGAGTTTATATTTTCTTTTTTACCACTGCAAAAGAAAGGATACAGGAAGAAGTGGGGCTAAATTGCCAGAGCACTGTTACTGAAAGGCATTTTTCCTGCTCTTCTTTGGTAGTATGTAGGGTGGCACAGTAGATTACATCTAAACAGGAAAAGCAGAACTATTCCTCAAGCCTGAAGGTAGGACTTTCACAGCTGCTGAAGAGGTGTCAGATGTAAGAATGGGACAGTCACTAACAAAGCAAAGGACAACTGAGAAATTCCTAGTGCTCCCAAAATATTCTGTAATTTAAAATGTTTCAAATTTAATTCAAACCCCACTGAAATGAAAAGGAGTGTATGCCTTCATTTCAACAGGTCTTTGATCGCATTGTTATTTCACAGAATCATAGAATGTTAGGGGTTGGAAGGGACCTCTAGAGATCATCAAGTCCAACCCCCGTGCCAAAGCAGGATCACCTAGGACATGTCACACAGGAATGCATCCAGACAGGTTTTGAAAGTCTCTAGAGAAGGTGACTCCACAACCTCTCTGGGCAGCCTGTTCCCTCACCTCACAGTAAAGAAGTTCCTCCTCATGTTGAGGTAGCACATTCTATGCTCAAGTTTATAACCACTGTTCCTGTCCTATTGCTAGGCACTATAGAAAAGAGATTGGCTCTTTCCATTTGACACTCACCGTTCAGATATTTATAGACATTAGTAAGGTCCCCTCTCAGTCTTCTCCTCTCAAGACTAAACAGCCACAGTTCCCTCAGTCTTTCTTCATAGGGAAGATGCTCAAGTCCCTTAATCATCCTTGTAACTCTGCATTGGACTCTTTCCAGTAGATCCCTGTCTCTTTTAAATTGGGGAGCCCAAAACTGGACATAGTATTGCAGGTGTGGTCTCACTAGAGCAGAGTAGTGGTGGAGGAGAACCTCCCTACACCTGCTGGACACAGTTTTCTTAATGCACCCCAGGATGCCACTGGCCTTTCTGTCCATAAGGGCACATTGCTGTCTCATGGATAACTTGCTATCTACTATGACTCCAAGGTCTTTCTCAGTGGTGCTGTTTTCCAGCAGAGAGACTTTACTGGTATCTGATGTTATTCCTCCCCAGATGCAGGACTCTACACTTGTTCTTATTGTCTCAGATCTAAAGAAAAAATCTGTTAATCCAAGCAGAGGAAATAAAGCAGAGAAATACTAAGAATTACCAAGATCATAAAGTAAAACTTTATTGTAGACACCTTCTCATCGTTCAGCTGCAAATTTTAGTTATAATTTTTCTTCTTTTTTGGTAATCTTGAGGCAGTAAGAAAATTCCCTTCAAAACAGTCACCATCTACTAGGTTAAGGATCTTCAAAACAATTACACTAAATAATCTTTAATTTCCTTCATGTCTTCTGATACCTTTTTTCTACCTATTGTTATCGACAGGCATTTCCCACACTGTAAAATCACAATGATTTGAGAACTTCATCTTGACATGCATGAATTAGGATTTATTTGAATACTGGGTATAAATTTTATGTCACCATAGACAAAGAGGTCAATGCTGTTGCTGATAGGCTGGTAAAGAGAGCTAACAATAAAAAGGTAACTTTGAATGAATTAAGAAAATTACAAACAGAAAACCTAAGAATATTATGGTTGTATTAAAAAAAAAATCTTCCAAGTAGAGCTAAAGAGTCTATCAATTTGTCTCTAAAATTTATAAGCACTTGCATATATTTAATATATACTATAAGCATAAACATACATAAATATGCATGGCATGTTCTTGATAACTGTTGACGGAGTGCATGAGGTTGCAGAGAATAAGCACAGACACTGCTGCAGGACCTTGGAGTTGTCTCAGTTTCTGTCTTTAGTTGCCTACCTTCAGTGTATCCTACACTTCGCACTACTGTCTGAAGGGTCCTGATTCACACAAGACACTCAAGGATGTGAGTAGAAGACAATTGTGGAGGCAGACTTCATTTCCAGTAAACAAGTTTCATAGTGAGAAGATGCAAAGTCATGGCAGTGTGAAAGGAATGTTGTGGGATGTAAGATTCACAATAACTTGATTTCTTTTTTTTTTTTTTTTTTTAAGATTTAAAAGGACACTTGAAATTTAATACCTTTGTAAAATAACTTAGTATTTTTGTTCACAAGATGAAAGTAGCTTTCAGCTTTAAAATAAATGATATCGAGAAAATATTTGTGAGAGATTGCAAGTCTGGAAAGGATAAATCTACATTAATCCTTTCCATTTCATAGAGGGCTGGACACAAAAGTTATGACCTTTGCTAAAGCAATTTTTAAAAAAGGACAAGGGTGGGAAAAAGTGCTTCTAGTGCAGCCAGGCCCATTGGGAGGCAAGTAGAGACAGAGAGATGTCAGAGAGACAGAGTAAAGGTCAGTATCGTATGAATTCAGGAAGGTAGGAGAGAAAAAACATAGAGATGAATAATGTGAGCCGATAAAATTTACACTCACATGAATAATTTTCTCTGAGCTGTCAGAGCTGTGTTGGCTTGTTAAAGAAATGAACGATTCAGACAAGATGATACTTCATTTTTGTTCTTTTGTTTATTCGTTTGCGGTATTAGGATAGAAAATAGTGAAGTCAAATGGGACCTATGAAGTTAGGTTTGGAGGCACCAAATCCCTACTAGTATAACATATTTTCAGTGTGAAGGCTAAGTTCTCAGTTACATGCATCTTGAAAGACCTAAAGCTGGGTTCGGTTCAGAAGATATTTTCAAATTAACCTGGTCTATATCGGTGTTATCAGCCTCCTCAATACTATTTGACTAGACAATCTCTTTTTTTGATTTTTTTTTTTTTTCATTTCTGTTTCCGATCAGTGTAAAAATATCAGAGATGTGCTCATGATATCTCACATTTGCAATTCTACTTGTCTGAAATTAAAAATTAATAATATCAATGAGAAAGTAGAAAAGGAAACTAAAAATAACCTAACCTTTCAGCATTCTCACATGCATTTGACTTTCCATAAATGGGAAAAATTTGTAATTTTTCTTGGAGAAGATTCATCTTCATTGATATTGATGTTCAGTGACATTTTAGATATTATTTGCTGTTGGAGACATCTAAAATCCAGGGCTGATCAATAGGGTGTAGGATCTCAAGTAATAAACAGCCTTCAGAAGTGTCAGCTCACGGCCAAGTATTACTATGTTCCTTCATGATAAAAAACAGCAATAAAACTGAATACTAAAACAACCTAAGACTGAGACATCTGGTTTAAAATAACCAGAGTAGGAGCATCTATAGTCAGTAGAGAGAGGTGCTGTCTCCAGAGAGTTATCCACTAAATGCCAAGTGCCAAAGCGAGATGGCAACCTCTTGGGGCACTTCTCTTGCAAGAGGCTGTCATGGCACCTGGATGACTACCTTAGACAAGACTACCAGTATTGAGTGGACTGACTGTGTGTCACATATCCTATGGCTTTTGTCTGCTAGTTCAATCTCCTCCCACACTTCCACCCCAAAGCATATTCAAATTAATGTTTTAAAATGAAGATGCTTATGTGTATACTTTTTTCAACAAAATAGCAATGGTACCAGTTTGCTGGTTTGTTCATTTCAATTCACTTTACAAAAATTTGAGGATCAGTTTGAAAGTCTGTCCATTCTACTATAACATGTTGTGCCTGGCTTTTATTTCACAGGCACTGGCGTTTTGCCCTAATCATTTCAATGTGTGTATCCGAAAGGAACAGTACATTGGCTAATTAATGTTCCATGTTATTAAAACCACTTCTCTTCATAACTTCCTTCCATGTTTTAAGAATGTCTAAAATAGTAAAGAAGCTTGTCCCAGTTATATATAAGAAAAAAAAATGTTGTAATATGCTCACAAATTATGCATACATTTTAAAAACATATTTTAGCTGTACTGAGTCAATCATATTCACCAGTAGTAAAAATCCGTGGGTCAGAGGTTTATGTATTTAGTGTGAATATCAAGTTGCTGAATGCAAAAAAGCTTGATTTCAAGATGGTTAAAGCTTCTGCCATGGAAAACTACAGTGTTTAATTCCAGCAATTAGAGCCTGTCAATAACAGAATCTGACCCTTTGCCCTTTCACAGTTCATACACTGCTGCCTTGCCCGAGCTCTCATTAGCCTTACCCAGCACCCTTTACACAGGCTGTGCTGCAGCCTGCAGTGGCCAGCAGGGAAGGAAAATGTTCGAGATTTTGAGATAACGTTCAGCTTTCCAGCTATTTTCCTTCTTTTTCCTCGTTTGTTATTTGGAATAAGGGCACCACCTACCGGACAGAAGATTTTTGTGCAATTATCTGAAAAATATCCTCTTTTATGTCTGCTCAGTGGCACTTACTCCCTCTTGATTAAAACAATCTCATTTCATACCTTTTCCATCATTTCATACCATTCTGGGCATGTGGATTTGGCCAGTGTTCTTTTTGCTTTAAATATATTTATCAATAAAGGAAAACGAATTGAGACAATTACTATGCAGGAAGCCAGCTGTTCTTGCTTTAACATACAGTCTTATTGATGCAGTAAGCATTCATATTTGAGAGAAAACCTCGATTTTTCCAGTGTTACGCAGGAATGGTCTCCAGAATCGTGTAATTTCCTACACAGTAATGTCCTTCCTTTAAAGACCTAGGGAACAGTCATGTTTTCCTAATCATGATTTTAAGCTCTGGTGTCTGACCCCACCCTGCCAACTTTCTGCCTCTGCAGCAGCGGTAGGGCATGCTCTAAACTCTTGCTCTTCAGCCTTCGTTTCCCACCAGCATCTGAAGCAGCTGGTGTGCTTTTGTCTTGCTCAAGCAGCAAAAATAAGCCTTGCAGACTCTGCAGTCACTATCTTCATGCCCGAAGGACCAGCCTCCCTTCTGGCCACCAGCCTTCTGACATAATTCTGCTCAACTCAAAAAAGCTACCAATTTATTGGTATTTTACAGAGAAAGATTACTGAATACTAAGGGTCATATTTAGTTTGTTGCAGAAAACCATAATAAAGAAATAGCTACAAATTAACATGTGACAAATTCTAACTTGCATTTTTTATTTCTCATTTTCATCAGTTAGTGTGATTAGACTTTACAAAGATGATCAAAGGTGGGAGTGAGACTATTTGTCTTTTTGAAGTCTTCAAATGGGACCAGAAAATTAGCTTTAGACTTGATTAAATTATCTTGTCTTCCTTGTAGAGGAAAGCAAAATCAATGATTCGATGTTTCATTCTTCATGTATTAATTATTATTTTCTCAAGTGTATCCACTGATAAAAAATGTCTGAGTACCAATTTAGACATCTGGACTGCAAACTTCAGACCTTTGCCTACTACAAGTCTAAAAAGCAAAGAATATGTTGAGAATTATAACACAGACAGGAGAACATCATATACTGCACTGTTTTTCTAAACATGGGGTTCAGTTCAGGCCGCCACACTCACAGACAGATAGGACAAAGCTCAAAGGACCTATAGAATTGGTTTCAGAAGATCAGAAAGACTGAATATTCAGACTGGGCAACAGATAGTTGTGACATTAGATGTCACAAAGATGTAACATTTAACTAGTAGTTTTTGTAACCTTTGCTTGTCATACAACCAACTAGAAAATCCAGAATTTAGGGCAGAGTGGTGGTGTTTGTAAGGGCTTTTTTTCAATAAAATTGGTAGACTGCTAGGTGTGTTTATTAATTTTGTCCCTTTAAGCAAGGAAAAACTGAACTTTTGTAAAAAAGTAGGTCAAATAAAATAATTTTATTTGCAGTGAAAAAGGAGACCACAGACTAATCCTGCACTTCCTTCAGTAAAAGAACAGAATGAAGGATTTCATAGTTTTTCTTGAATACATTTTTATTGCATTGAAGGCTGTGTATGAAGCTGCTTTTGGTGCTATACCTAGTCCCGATATTTCTGAGTCATATCCAATAGTAATGTGCTCTGCTAGGCCTGACTGATATACAATTAACTTTCTTCATTGGAGTTCATACAGTGCTGTGGTTTAGATTTCTGACCAAAATAATACTGATAACACACCAGTGTTGTAGCTATTGATTGACAGTGTCTGCACAGCACCAAGACTTTTTCTGTTTCTCACTCTGTCCCCCTGCTAAATATATTGGGGCTATGCAATAGGTAGAGAGGGGGCACAACCAGGCAGATGAACTGAACTAATAAAAGAGATATTCCATGCCACAATAAAAAGGGAAAAGAGGAGATTTAACCATCTTTTGCTTAGGAACTGGTTGGGAATTGGGTTTTTTAATTAATATTTTGACCACCAGGTTTTCTTTTACTCTTCCTTTCCTCTTCCCCCATCTCACTGTGGGGGAAGAATGACTGAGCATCTATGTGGTGCTTAACTCCTGACAGAGTTATATAATAATGCATGGAAAGAACTGAAAAAGCCATACAATAATTTGAAAAGCATTGTGGGTCATACAAGAATGTTCTTTTAGGAAAAAAGCAATTTTCTGAACAATCAGCTGTTGTGGTGCAACAGAACTTTAGGTAACAGAGCAATATAATATAGCCCTGTCACGTTAGTTTTAAAAAACAGAAGGATTCATTAAAAAGCAGACTATTTATCCAAGAAAACCTCCTTAAAAGTGGATAACATTGATGCTGTTTTTCATTCTCTAAAGGTTAGCATAATTATAGGTTGAAAACAAATATTAAAGCCACCCTGCTTAAAAATATCTAAAAAGGATTCATGTTACAAGACACAATTAACTTGTGAAACTCATTACCATGTGACTTAAAAGGAATGAACAGATGCTTACAAAACTGGCAATATTAGGTATAACAAAGCTGTTCAATATTATTGTAAGTATGATAAATGGATTCCTTGCTTTCATAAATACCTGTGGCATTAAAATGGTAAAATATTCTGAGTAATTTTAGCTGTACTTTCCACTGGATGTAGTTTTCCTATTTTCTCTTCAGCAGTTTAGCTTAAATTTGATCCTCTGTTTCAAGTGGAATTGTAGCCCCTACCCCATATGTGTAGGTGCACTATGAAAATTATATTAGATTTATATCGTACTTAAATTATTCTAGGTTTATGCCTCAAAATTCAATTGGCATTACAATAAATAAATAAACCCCACCACTTTTAATCTGAACAAAGTAATGATTTTACAAAAAAACAAAAGCTGAATATTTAAAAAGTTGTTTGAACTCTTATTGATTTTAGCAGTTAGGAGGAAAGTCACACTCTGGATATTGAAACAAATTTAACAGATAGACCCTATTCTTTCTAAGGACAGCACCTAGGCCCATAAGTAGGTGTTCACATATGCTGGGTACAGCTACAAATTGTGCCATCCTGAGCATAGCCTCACTGGAAAATAGTAAGCAAAAGAAACAGATCCTATTCCACCTTGTACACGTAGCAGACTTTGTGAATGTATGTCACATCTGACACTTTCTTTATGCCGCTGTTAAGGTCTCTTCCTCCCTGGCACTCTGGAAGGGTTCAACAGCTCTACACCATCTACACAATCTCCTGCCAGCTGCATTCCCTCTGGCTTTCTAGAGACTAGAGAGGATCCTTCTTCCAAGTACAAGAGGGACAGGTGTTACAAAGCCAATGCCACAGTTATATTCGCAGTGTGCTATTAGGCCTGAAATGTTGTAGCAAAACAATTTCCCATCAAAAAGTATCAGTTATCTGGCCTTGGTATACTCCTTTTTACTGTCTGATCTTGCCAGTAGTCCACCAGAAACTGGCAGACAGGCTGACCACTTGACTGTGACCATGTCACCTATCTCAGTGAGACTTTTAATTATGCTGGTAATCTCTTGCTGACTTGTTGGTGTCCAAGACTATAGGTACCTGGCTATAAGCGTGCTTAAGTCTCTCTGAAGCCAGCTGCCTAACATCTGGTGGTACCAGACCTCAATTCCCCAAATAATTGATTGCTGTACATTTGGGATGCCTCCGTATTTATCTTGGGAACATAGCAGCTGGCTAAAAATAAGTGAAGACACCAAGGATCCTGGAAAACAGCTCCAGAGCAGAGTATTTAGTACTACAATAAAACAAGCATCAACGTATTATTTGGTGCTTTTTTTCCTCAAAATTTTTCTAATAATATTTTTTTTTTAAATGGATATGTGTTTTATCTCTAATGTTGTTGTAGTCACAATATTTAACAATCATTTTGGTGCCAACACAAAAAGTACATGTTGACCACAGAGGGAGCAACAGATACTGTCAGCATATATATCATGAACTCTGGGAACATGTGAATTTTCCATGCAGAGGAAAATGAAATTTAGCTCCTAAAGTGCATGGGCAATATGACCAGAGGTTTTTTTTTCCCTAATATTTTAACCAAAATATGAGGAAAAAAAAAACAAACCCACAAAAAAACCGCACAACAAAACAAAGGCAAAAAGAAAGTCATCTTGCTATCAATTTTTCAAAAGAGAAAGAAATCAAAATCTACCAATACCTAGAATATACAGCAATAGCCTATAATCTATATGCTAAATCTTGTCCTATATTTAGCAAAATATTTTGAATTATCTTATATCCATAGGCAAAATTCTCTTCTGTCCTACAGACCACATACATTAAGAAATACTGGATTCTGTATTTAACTTTTAGAACATCCTTAGGCCCCTTAAAAGTAATCCCTTAAAATTAAATAACTGTTTGAAGCAAATAAGCTGAATGGAGCACAGTGGAAATTTCACATATTTTTAACTGTTTTGGTACACTAAAGCCACTGAAGTACTAGGGAACAAAAGGTTTGCAATTTTTAGAAGACAGATTAACTAATCAAAAGCTTTGTCTTTCCCTTTACTTCCACCAGATGGTGGCATATTGCAAAAAAAAAACCCTACTACTGAAGATGTTTTTCACTCATTACCTAAAAAGCAAGGGAAATTAATTAGTAAAGTCAATTTCCTTCTAGTCTATTCATTATCATTTCAGATCTTAGATAGCTTTATTTTCAAGAGATTGAGTAAAAGAGGTACTAACAATTATTATTTTTTTAATCAAATATTGTAATATCTTACTATCCTACTTCAGCAGTGATTCCTGACTACACATTTTATTTCTTTTTAACAGATTTTACAAATTGTATTTTACTCTCTGTCTCACCTGTAATACTGATGCACCTTTCTAGTGGATTAAGCATAATGTCCTGGACACTCCAAAGTAAGTACTTAAACCATATTTAGATATCATATAAATCTTGAATGTCTGAATTCTTTGGCATCAGCTCTGGTAAGGTTTAACTTTGACTTAAGGATGGGCTTTGGCTTCAATGCAGGGATATTCCCACTAATTCTGAAAAAATTATCTCAGCTAACAGGTGGGCATGTGCATAAAGCCACAGCAGCATCCCCTGCACTTTCTAGAACCAACTTAGTAGAAACTGAATTTTGAAGCTCTTACAGGATATGTGTTTTTATTGCAACAGCCATGGGTAGGGGCAGGGGGTAATGTGGTTCATGATTTTGCAAACTTTATTCTAGGTAATTAGTACTCTTATACTTCAGTACTTTTACACTTCATCTCCAAGTACTGTGGTATTGAATTAGAATCTGTATATGTAGACATTTAAGTGCTTTCAAGTTAAAAAAGACATCTCCCATTTAAAACCTTTGTGTTCTCATCTGAGAACACAGTGATTTTTCTCCTATTGGGAAACTGTTATTTCATCATCTGAGTTGAATGGAAGCTGTATGTTGCTGGTTTTAACAAACAGAAACTTAAAAGGCAAAATATAATGCTGTTGCTTATGCTTTATTCTCTGTGTCTCTGCAGGCAATGCCTTGATATGCATTCACAAGAAAAAGGGTCAAATTTGCTAATCCTTAAGTTCCAGAGGCTGAGCTTGGAGCCCCTGGGAATATGACACTCAGTACAAGTCCTGACACTCCACCCTAAGCTGCGTGGATGTGAAAAGCAGGCTTCAAGCCTGGAGCAGGACTTTTTTCTAATTATCCTCTGTTCATGAGAAAGTCAAAGTCTCAGAGCTAAATGTAATTAAAACAGATATTCTACCCTTTAGTCACAAACAAGAACCAGCCCAAACTCCCAGCTCTGTCATCTGTACACTAACAAATTACACTATGGCATGTTGATTGCTGCCTCCTCAGCTAACTGATCACCAATAATGCAGATCATCATAAGACCACTGATCATGAACTTCATTTAGTCATTTGGTTTCCTTACCCTTGGTTACAAATTGGCTGATGTGTCATGGGTACACGCTGAACTGTCAGCATCCTCTACAAAAGCTTATTCTATTGCCAGTAATCTCAAGTCCACAGTAGGAATCTACCTCAGTCAAAAAAAGAAGAAAAGGGAAAATGCATGTTTTTGTCTGTTAAAATCAAGTGTTCTCCATGGACTGGGAAACTGATGGAGCACAAGAGTCATGGAAACATCTGTAATTTACTCGTAGCTTTATTTACACCTGAAAATGGACCTGAAACATTGTTAGAGCAGGAAATTTGGTCAAAAACATACCAATAATTATCAAGTGGCTATTTATGATATACATCCCTGTGAACATCTCCTTGTGATATGATACAACTTAACACAGATAAGGCTAAGGACATTATGTGCAGTGTCTTCATATACAAGTGTCTGCTTGTGTGCGTATGTACCTATATACTAGCAAAAGACATGTTGTCCATTTTTTTACCTTTTCCCTGATTCCCCAAACCCTTTCAACTGATGATACAAAGCCGTACTCTTGTATCAAGATTTAGCTGTCTCTATTATCAGTGTCAATGAATATCTATTATGGCAAATCTGAGCAATCCTTCCTCATTCACATCTGTTGTCAACCACATTTTCTTGGTAAGGCTTTATCTAAGGAAAATGAGTCAGAGAGACTTTCAGTATCCTCAAAGGCACAGATGCACTTGTATCAGAAAAGCACTGAAGTAAAACAAGGTTCACTTCCGTTCACTTCAGTGAACAGAAATCAGGTTTACAAGCACTATGCTTCAGATATTTTAACACTCTATCTAAATAAAGACTTTTCACAGTACATGTCACATGAAGACATGCCTTGGAAAGCAGTGTAAATAGTACACTATGTTTCTTCACACACTACTGAAAGCTGCTAATAAGGCATCAAAAATGTTTTAGAACAGCGTATCTTCTTTTGCCTTCTGCCTTGTTGAATGCTCAGAAGAGATCTTGTTCGTAATCTATAACCATCCAGGCCAAGGAAAAAAGGATTTCAGGACCAGACTAGAGAATCATGCATTAAAGTAGGTCAACTTTGCCACAATTACACTAGATAAATAAATAATAATAATAATAATTCTACTGTTTTCCAAGACCAATTCCAAATTACTTTCTTTAAAATAATATAATTTTCTGGAGTTCCTCTCCAAACTTTTATTGAAGAAGCCTGTCTGATAGAAGTTGTAGTTCCCAACCAATACCATTCTTACACTGAAGGAGATGTATCACAGAGATTCATATGTTTCTCATGGGATTTTTTTCCCCCAAAGGATATGAGAACACAGGGTTCAGAAATTTAAGATTACAGATTTTGTTTGCATGAAGTTTAATATCAGCGATCTCAGATAATTTTAGTTCTGTAGAATGAGTGGATTCTAAACAGATACCGTACTGTTCTTTTTCTGTGTCATTAACATTCAAAAAAACCCAACTTAAAGTGCTGGCCTTGAAAAAAATATTCATGCGTGAACCCAGAAGACTTGCATATCTTGCTAAAGTGAAGGGACTGGGGTTTTCTGATACAACACACCTTCATTTGAACTCTTCTATTTCCTCCAATTATAAAAGCATCCTATTGGAAGCAGAGCAACAAACCAGAGCTTTGTGGAGTAAACAGAACAGAATAGACTAGGAATGTAAATACAGAGAGAAAAAGATCAAAACTACCAAAGAAAAAATATTACAAGAAAATAAATTTTTCTTTTTAAGTTAACTTAGCATGTGTTCAGCAACATTTCAGCCAAGCTTTTATTTTTTAGGCATAATCTGTACTAAAACAGTTTCTGGATTTTTTTCATTGTCCTAAATAATATACAAGTATTTTTAAAAGATATTCCTTAGACTGTTCAAAGAGGAATTTCCTTACTCTAGTTCACTTAAATAGAAAGAAAAAAAAAAGTGGGAAAAAGATAATTTTTAACCCCCCTAAACAAAGGTGAAATTTACCTAAAGCATAATCTTTATGCTAGGATTAGTGTCAGATGATAGTATTAGATCTAAGTTTTATGTATTTGTAGCATTCAAAATACCTTATTACCACGGAAAACTCATAAAACTTGTTGTTACCATATGCAATGATGGGCAATAATGAAGCCTATACAAAATTACTTTGTTTTCTTAGTTCAAAACTCTTCTAGAATACGGAATTAACTTTCATGTCTTTTTGCCTGTCTTTGTTTCTGTAGGAATGCAAAGAATGTAAAGAGATGGCTAGCTGAGTGTCTTTTCTCTGAAAAAGGAATGTTTTTCTACACTTCCTAAAGATTATTTGAGCATGAATAATACAAAGGATTGAGTCAGGCTTCTGGATAAGCTCCATGCCAATATCTAAAGCAGTACATCCGAATTCTGAAGCTACAGAGAACTGGTTTTAACAATATATACAACTCTGACTGGTATGATACAAAGAGGAAATAAGAAATCTATATTTAAGAGATAGTGGGAAGAAAACTAACCTGTGTAACTACAGACTAATGGAATTTTAGTAGAATTTGAGTCTTTCAATTGAAAATTTAACAGAATACATGAAAAATGGGATAAAATCTAATTCATATATGACTCATTTTTCTCTGATAACCTTTTTTTTTTTTTTTTTTTTTTTTTTTTTTTTTTTTTTTATATCTTAAATTTTCTTTTTTATTTTTTTTTTTTGTCTTTTAATACATGCTAAATGCACTATATGTAATTTATTTTCATTTCACTCATATTTAATTCATTCCTATTAGGGAACTTGTTAAGTGGACTAGACTAAGTAACAGCACAGGAATTTGTAGTAGCCCAAGGAATTACTGCCATGGTGGATGAGAATGAGTACATCAGAGATTGGAAAATATCAAGAGGCATTAATAATTGAATTACTAAGTATTCATTCTCTTTTTAATACTTTTGTAAGTTGTAATAAATGGTCTCACCACAGTGAAAAAAGCGCTAAGAATATGAAGTAGAAAAGATAAGCAGTGTTTGATCTATCAATGTATACAGACCTATAAATGTAAGGTCCTCATTACCTTTCAAGATTGAAATGAGCTGCTGTTTCATGATAAGGCCTTCTCCTTGGAACTAAGTTTTCTTCTGTTCTTTTTCATAGTCCTTAAAAGATCTTCCTCGACTCCTGCATGGATGTCACAACAGCTTCTAATTCTGAGACCAGTGTAAGAAAATGGTGCTAATTTGCTTGAGACACAGAATCAAACCATAAACTCTCACAAACCTAGGCGTATTGGCATTGATAATCCCAAACTACTAACAGCAATTTGTATTTCTGCCCTACTCAGTACTGATATTCCTGGCTTTGCACAGTTTACTAAATGATTGAACTGACTCTCATTTGTGTCATTCCTGACCCTTACCACCCACTCTCTCCTCCTGAAAGCTAAAGAAAGCTTTCTTTAGTTGTTCCACTTTCAGCTTAAAAACTTGATTTGAAACCTCACAGTTTTAAGCTGCTTTTCTCAGTGCAAGGGAAGTGTTGGGAAGGGGGCCACACGATTGCCCTTTCTATTATTTCCTGGAAACTCCTTTTTTTTTTTTTATCAGAATATCCTCTATCTTTAGTTCATACAGACTATGTACATTTAGTCCTCAACTAGCACTAATACAGAAAGACTTCACTCAGTATTAGATTGCCTTTCCTCCTTTCTCCCTGACTTTCCTCTCCCTTTCTCCCTCCCTCCTTCCCTCCAAGTACATATGACCGATACCTCAGCCAGCTCTGACACTCTTTGATTTGAGCCAGACAGAAGGAATATACAGTAAACATCTTCCGCCAATTTCTTGTTAAGTTCCTTATCTGCCTGTATTTACTTTGCCATTTGCTTGTTCCCTTACAGCCTCTTTCAGTTCAACTCTATAACACAGAGATATGTAAAACCACAAAGATAAAGTGGAGGTACGTGTAATATTTATAAAAAACACAAATTATAATGTTCATAACTCCCTCATTCCCCACAGGCAGGATGTTGGAACAGTTACTCTTAACTCCAATATAATGAAAAAAATGCCTTCAGTAAATAGAAACTTTTGAGGAGAATGGAAGTATTCACCAAGGATTTCAGCTTCAAAAGCAGATGCAATCTTAGTACTTCAGTGCCTTCTGCATATTAAAGACAATCATTTAGAAATTTGTCATTACTGTCTGTTTCTGCGGCAAACAGCAAAAGTACCATGGTACCATAATATTCTGCAGTTGTATATTCCCATAATTTATACTTTATTTGCTGTAAAATTCAGAATAATTTGAATAAACACTTCATTCATGGGTACATACACATACACCTTTGCTCCATGTGCTATTATTTTATTGATTTCTCCTTTTTGAGCATAACAAAAAGCTATTGTCTGTTCCAAACAGCTCTTTATTTAAAAGATCATTAAGATAACAAAACACAACAACTGCAGTATATAGTAGTAAACAATTACGCTAAGGATTTGTTAGTACACAAAAATAACAAAAATTTAATTCATGCAGGAACTAAGTATTTCTAAGACCTTCTCTATGTGTTATTTTTTAATCAGAGGAGGATTTTTTTTTTAACCACAGGGAATCAACTAAATTGGTTTTTTTTGCATCCTAATAAAAAGCTTTAAAATATTAGTTTCTAGGAACAGTTGTCTTTAAATACATGTAAACAATATGGTTTTGAAAAAAAATCTTGGAGGAATCACACCATTTATTCCAGACTAAATGATTCCAAATCATATTGCTCTGCGAAAACTTTTTTTTTAATGAAAATTAAATACAATAGAGCACATACTAGTTTTGGTTTTTTAAAACTATTTCATTTTTCTGCATACACATTTATTTTAGACCTTGAGTTAAATAATTTTAGGGGGAAAAAAACTTAAATTATGAAATATTGAATTACAAAAAGCTGTTATGAAGCTTGGATTTTAAAATAATATATCAGAAAATGCTGCAATAATGATGTCAAGGTTGTCTTTTAGGGTGTTTCCAGTTTATCCTCAAGATCAGATTCACTGACATAGAAGCCCAGCAGTTTTTCATTGTTAACATACTGTTAACTCTGTTAAGCAGCTTAGACGCTACATCTGGACAAAGGTCCTCAGGCTGCTGTCAGTAATTTATGAAAGCTATGTGTAGACTGAGAAACGTCTCATGTACACATAAGATAAATGTATCCTGAAAAAGATTCCTGCAACTGAACTTCAAGAGTAAAATAGAAAATGTTTCCAGACTAATATTGCACTGCAGCTTTTGAGTCAGAACAGACTGGTTCTTGACCCACTGAGAGCTCAGAAAAATTATATTCCTTGATAATTCAAGCCCAGTAATGTATAGTCCCATGTATTCCCTCCCTGTGAGGGGATATGAGGAGTCTCCCAGGACAAGAGCTTTACGCTCATATATCCTTGGAAAAAGTAACCCTTAGTTGGGCAACTAACACTTCCCAAAGGCTTTATGTTTCTTAGAAACTGATACCCCTCCAAAAGTTCCTTTGTGTTTCCCAGGCAGTTTCCCCATATTTTCACCTCAGAGGACTCCTTCAACTAGACAAAGCTTGTCTGCTAATGAGGTACCACAATGCCCTTTCTAATCCACTGTCTGATTATTGGGTCTGTCAGACCCATCCAAGTATCCTGGATCTGATAGGGTTTGAAATCTAATCTGCTTTTGTGTGTGTCTTAATATGGCACCTGCTGGATTCAAGAGATTGGATGAGAATGTCAATTATCAATAGCAATGAATAAAACCAAATATGTTTCATCTCCTCTTGTTGACAAAAATTAAAATTGTGATTCAGATGCTCCCCGGCAGTCCAGTAAATGGAGGAAATAAAAATAATTTTATGTCTATTTATTACTTTATTTAAAGTCATGGCTATCTATCTATCCATCCAGCTAGTTTGCTATTTGCAGGTTTTTGCAACCTCATGACTTTTGAATGCTTGACTTTGATAGCAATGAAAAACTTATTCCCCAGGTTCCTTGTGAAAATCAGTGCTTCCCTCCACTTTCTTTGCTTCCTGGACAGTAAGATGCAAATTCTGACTCTTGTTATGTCACACAAGTCAGTTTACTTCATTTGGCAGGTTCTTTACAATACTTGTTTTATGACTGCCTTCAGTCAGTTCAATATTTTGATGTGGAGAACATCAATGATCAGTCTGGAACCTTAGGGAACTTCAGAAGAACCTGCTTCTCTTTCTGCCTTCCTAGAGGTAAATATTACAGTCATGGCTTGCATCTTCAATCTGATACCACATAGTGCAAACTGATAACTAATCTTAGGGAAAAATAATAAAGATCAAGACCAAATTATTATGTCTCCATTATGTGTTAGTTAAGAGTAGGGTATGAGACATAGCCACAATCATACACTGCAAAATTAAATCTCTTTTAATCTTCAAATGCCATGTTTCATCCACTCTGTTCACACCACAGCTATTAGACTCTTACCTAAACCACAGAACAATGTTTAGACTTGTAATGGAAAAGATAGAAACCAGCAAATTTTATAATATACTACAAGTAAGACTCAAGAAAATGGAATACTTCTTTGATCAACACATTTAAACTTCAGAACAGTAACTATTTTATAATATTTCTTTTAAAGAAAAAATAACAAATATATGCTTCAGAGATATTAAATTATTCATTTATCTATGTTTTCCTTTTCTTCTACAGGGCATTAGTAAGATTATGGATGATAACTATTGAAAATATAGAAATTAATATTAAATATCAGTTCCATTTAATTCTACATTAGAAATAACTGTGAGGTTTCTTAAATTGCTCTGCCTGACAATATCCAATATTTTAGGAATACGAGAAATAGTTAAGTCTAAAGTTTTTGAATAATTGGTGTAATTATTCATCTATGAACTTCATACAAACCTCAGCAATAGAGTATGTCAGAAAAATGTGCTCTTCTGCAGAGACAGCAAATCTCTCAGCAATTGCCTTTATAAAACAAAATTGTCCATATCAAGGCAGTTCTTTAAGCCAAGGAGGAGATCTCAGTTAAGGGTCTTCAAAATAATATTTTTAAACTTAAGACAAATATAAGCTGGGGAAAAAAAAAGTAGAAAAAGCTGTCTGAATTTACCAGTCTTCTGATACTGTGAGGGCCTCCTCTTCCTTGAACTTCATTCAGCACCCATTGCTGCTGCAAATACAGCATTGGTTTTGCAGGTAATGCACAAGGCAGGTACCCTGAGGACCTTACTGAATGAATAAGCAAAATACCAACAGATACACATAAGCCTGACTATTTTTTGCTGCCATCATCCAAAAAGGAGAGGTAAAGCAAGGCTATAATTCCACAGCAGTGAGGTCATTAGGAGGTAGCAACAGCTAAAAGTAGGAGATTTCAAGAAAATAAGGGTCCTCTAGACATCAAAATATCCCTTAATAGCTCTGTATATCTGTCTTAATCACATGGTGTGTGTTTTCTAACATTTTAATATTGCTATGTTTGCTTTTTGCCAGTCACCAATAGACTGAAATGCCAGCATTGGCTTTTCTATCTTTACTGACCATGTTACAGATATGAATGTTGTTTCTTCATCTAGTTAGGACCATCTTCCAGTCTGGATGACAATCCCTCTGACAGGTCCCTGAGCATTCCCTTCCATCAGAGGCTAGAGAACAACAGAAAAAGCTACTGCCCTTAAAGTCATACTTTAAGCTCTGTCTCCCCCAGTGACACACAGTAGCTGACTCTGTGTGGATTCACAGCATGCTGAAATGAAATAGGTTCTTTTAAGCCATTTTCAGCCAGTCAGTCTGGCTAATTTGTTAACTCTGCACTGCAAGGAACAACAGTCACAGGGTAAATCCCACTTGAGTATGGAGCACTAGATGAGGGCAGGACAGTTAACATCATTTATTTCTTTTTGTCATATTCTGGGTTCTCCCTGAAATAGTGGTCTGAAATTTCTTTTCTCCTCACATATTGCTAGCAGTGAATTTTGGAACGAACTCTGTCCTGCTTTGTTATTTCAAAACAACGGGTGATTTAGAATTTAAAGTACCCATAATAGGACTAGGCAGCTTTTGTTGGAAAGGGAGATAGATGTTTCTTTGCCACTTTAAAGCATACTGTTCCACCAGTCTAATTCTATGACAGTTTCAGGAAAAAAAAAAAAAAAGGGATGAATCTACTAGATCCTTATTTAAGCAAATCCCTTAAGCACATTAAGCTTTTAAAACTGAGACCAAACGTGCTTAAGTGCTTTGCTGTATTCAAGTCATAACAATTATTACAGTAATTAATGTATGCTCAGCTGTATCTTGTGACTGGAAGCATTTAGCGGCTATTGAATAAACTGATTAATAACATTTGCAGTGAGAAAAGGAGTTACAATTAGCTTTAATTTTTGCTATATTGCAAAAATACATTTTACTGTAAAAAAAAAAGACATTTCTCCCCATGTAATAATGTTCATATAACCATTGGTATGGGTATGGGGGGGGGTTTATGCATACCCTTGTGTATGTTTAATAATAACTGACAGAAAATCTGTTCTGAAAATTCTGGGAATTTTTTAGAACAGTATCATTTTGAGGAAATATTTCAAAGAGAAACAAGGTAGGTTTTCAAAAGCAACATATTTTTGTCACATTTTTGCTTCCTGGTCATATAGACATACAGATTTTATGTGTCTTGGACTATTCCTCTATTTTGACTGTTGTGACCTCCAGTTCTTTCAAACTGTTTTTCCTCTTGACTGAAACCCAGGATTATTGTGATCCTGAGTCTCATATACACATCACAGACACGGAGCTGGAAAACATCTAAATTTCAAGTGGCACTCGATCCCTCACAACTTGAAAACAACTTTTTCCATGCTGAGAGCTTTCTTCTCCATCATTTTCCAAGACTGTCTTTAATCCCCGAAAATACCTGTTGTTGTTATGAATTTGTAGATGGAGGGAAAGGAAATGCCTTTTAATTTTAAGTTTTAGATGTTCTAATTTTAATTCCCCTTTCAAATATTTCTTCCAAGTTCCTCATATAACCAGATAACTATTCTGACTTTAACAGTGACAGAACAGGAGCATGGATGAGCTTTTATTTTTTGTCTTTATTTTTTTTTTCCTGAGCATTCATAGATTAGGTAAACACTGTAAATTCTTTTACTGGTTTAATAAACTGTTTCCCTTATTTAGTGGGTGGTACACAAGACTCTGAAGCACATCTGGGTTTGTCGTCACTAACATACTTTTGTTAAAGTCTTATTTATGTATTGTTTTCTTAAATTCTGACTCTTCAGTGACAAGTTAGGAATGAAAAACTTAAAACTAATTTACAAGAAAGCTATTTAAAATACAAATTTTGAAATTACCACTTAAAGTTAGCAGCCTGTATTTCCTTCCTTCCTTAGACCTAATCCCTAATAAATTAAACTGGCCAGTGTATAAAATATTGTGGCAGTTCTGACTAGTGTATTATAGAAAAAAATGCAAGCATATATACGTGTGAGGTGCTGCATTAAGAAATCGTAAGATTCTCATAGGATTTACAGACAGTATCAATTTACTTGGTGCATGTTGATGTGCTTTAGAAAATAGGAAAAGATAACAATACTGTTGGAAATATGTTGACATCTCAGTTTTGTACAATACATCATGCTTAGAAACTAGATTTATTTGCAAATGCATTGGTCCAGTTAATCTCAAGTAGGAAAAAATCACAACCAAGAAACAGCAATTGAAAAAAAGACACAGTTATGCTATCATCATGATGATTTTCTGTAGTATGTTTTCACACAAGTATGATTTCAGATTTAAATAATGATAACCATAATGCACAGTTACCTATAAACTAAATATACATTGTTTTCTTCTGCGTCAGTAATATGAACTCCTCTTGAGTATGTATGGTCTTCTAGCTTTGTTAACATGTAGCTGCCGTTTCAGAATATAGGGATTTTTTCTTTTCATTATTTCCTTGTCTTGGCTTGAGTTTTCTAGATCAAAAGAATCTTGCTGAAGTAACTGTAGGATGCAAGAAGAGACACAATGTTATAAGCTTTTTTCTAATGAAGATTACCAATTCTTAGAAAGTTTTCCAAAACTTTATTTTTACATCTGCCACAAAGAAAATTCTTTACCACAATAGTTGTGTGGTTTTTGTTTTGTTTGGCTGTGTTGTTTTGGTTTTTTTTTTTTTAAAAAGGGAGAAAAAAACCCAGTCCAAAACTGAAGACCAAAAACTCAAGTCCAAAACTACGATCAGGCTTAAGATGAGCTGAATCCTGCAGAGGTGATATTTACATTCCACTTAAACAAATGAGATCGTTAGTTTTGATGACAGAAAAGCTGTTATGTCCTCCTTGGACTAAAACTTGAATTGACTGAAAACTTCCTAATGGTTGTCACTCGGTAATCATTCATTTAGGCTAAACACCTCCTAAAACACCCACTGCTCTCTGGTTTCATCTTTTGAGCAATAGTTTTATCTGCAACTTCCTACAGCTAAAAAATTTAGTGCAATAAACAAATAAGAAAAAAATAAATAAAGCATAAGAAAGCCTAAATTTTGTCAGTCAAAATTTCTTATATAACTGTTCTGATTTTTATTTTGAATTTTTAAAGTGTTTTGTTCAGAATTGTTGTTCTTGTATCCGTTAAGATTTCATCCATTCTCTCACAATGTTCTTCCATGGTCAAGTACAGTCCTACTGTCTGGATGAAAGGCATTAAACTGAATATATATTTATATTCACCTCAGTATTTCCCTAAGCAATCAAACTCAGTTACTCACTTAATTACTTAATAAATGAGTGCTCATTTAAATTCTGTTCAAATGAATGGAAAGATTCTCATGGTTTCAACAGAGTTTGGAGTAAATCCTCGATGAATAAGATCACAAGAACTTCTTTCATTATATGAATTATTTATTTTAAGCCTCTGGATCTATCCCTTCTTTTACTGTGTCTTATAAACCTCTGCACTGCATGTGCACATTCCTAAATTGAGAGAGTAAATTTCTTTTTTTTTTTTTTTTTAATTACACTTGCAGTACAGTTATGAGTGATAATTCCCAACCACTACAAAAGGTGAGGAAAATACAAAGGAACTCTGATTAAGTCATATGGGCTCTTGCATATTGTCCATTCTACAGTAGTTCCCTTTCAGCAATAGAAGTACTGATGCAGAGAGTCCTCACAGAACTCTGTTTCTCAAAGATGTTACAGTCTTCTGTATGGACCATATCAGCTAATATGAAAGACTGAGAACAAGCCTGTAAATATAGAGCTGTGATTCAGCAAACAGAAAAGGATCAAAATTCAGCCAGATTGACCATGAAACTGAGACAGCTGAAGTGATCGGGTTTTCTGTAGTGTTTAGTGACACTAAGATATCTCTCTCTGCTACACAAAGCAGCTTTTAGTGCAATATATAACAGTGCTAGTAGATTATGCCTAGTGTGTCTGTTTAATCATTGCACTAAGATAAATATCTCAAATGGACTATAAACAATGACAAGTTAAGAGCAGCAATCCTCATAAAATCACTATGTCAACTCCGGGGCCCTCTTTAGGTGTGGGGAAGTGAAAAGGAAGAGTTCCCTTGCTACCAGTTTTCTAGCAATGATAAAAAGCCCAGAGTACCCAGTAAAATTACAGGTACACATGGGAATGTGACCATGCATTTTTAATCTAGTTTGCTTTAGGGCCTTAAAAGGGTTTTCAGAAACTCTGCCTACATTAGGTTATGCCTCAATAAATCTGCAGTAACCTCATGTCTATTAAGCAAACAAACAAAACACAAACCCACAAACATAAAAAATACTTAGTTCATCAGAAACTACATTAATTCACAACTCTTTCAATAAGAACCTTATTAGAAGTATTGGAAAATATAAAAAAAGGAAGGAAAGCTCAGACAATGTGACAAGGGTCATACAGATATGGATTTAAAAACATCACTACAAACAGATCCTGAGAGTTTAACAGCAGCTGAAACAGACATTGGTGACTGCTTTACCTCCCAGTGCTGAAAGGCTCTGCTGTGGCAAACTTTTTGGAGTTGATAAACTGTCAGCATTGCTTCCAAGCTGAAGCCATCCAGAGCAGCTGGAAACTGTCTTCCCAAAATGAGATCCTCTTCATCTACCTCTACTGTTTCCCCTGCTTGGTTGTTTAAGGTGTTGACAAGATTGCAGACATTTAGCAGGGTCATTTTCCAGTAAGGAAGTTTTGCTCTGTTAATCTGAAAATATAAATAGACACTATTTAATACGTTGCAATTTTTGTTTTGTTGTTTGTTTGGGTTTCGTTCTTCCAGCAGTAATGTGTGACATTCGGACACTTTGGTAGGAACAAGGTTGTGTGTTTGAAGTACTTTTCATCTGCTCAATTTTTAGACAATAATTAGAGAGTGCTGAAATTAGGACATTATTTAGGACAACTCTTTTATAAAACAGACCAAGTCTGCTTCTCCATAGTCTTACCCCCCAGGTAGATTTGCACAATTAAAAACTAAACTGCTACCAAACCAGAACGGTAGCATTTCATAGTCATTCTGCACGGGTGAAAACAAAAACACAGATGGAAATTAATATAATATAAATTCACAAGTGTAAATCAGGACAATGAGTCAAGCACACTGGATAAATTCCCAGTACTGGAATTCAAGGTGGATGCCTGTGGTTAACTAGACGCTCCTTCCCAGTTCATAACAAATACCAGTCATTTCAAAATTCCCTGAGAAAAGGAATGGAGTCCCTGCTTCAGGGCAAGCTGTCTGATGAGGCTGAGGCTGAAGTTATGGAACCTGTAAGACTCAGGACTTTTGGAAGCTGGAGAGTCATGAACCTGGCAGATGTGAATCAAAGCTCCATGGGCTTAGATAAAGATGGAGAAAAGATGAAATAGAGATGTGCAAACAATATATTCCTGATTTGCTAACTTGACTGAAAAACTCAGACTAATTGAATTTAGGTGGTCTATAATGGACCTGTTCAGAGATGTTACAGAAAGACAGAAATAGAGAATTTTCACCAAGATTTGGCTCAAGTTTTGCTTGCTTCAGTATCTTGCTTTATTTAGGAGATATTTAACTTTTAAATCCTTTTTTAAAAATGTTCAGGAAAATAATTTTCTTTTCTACTGGTACTGTTATTTACAAGCAATTGTGGTAGTAGTCTTCTATAGCTTTTATTATCAATAGAATAAAGTGAAAAACCTAATTCCTACCGCTTTCACTGATTTTCATGTCTTTGCCACTTTCTTGGTTCTCCCCTAATTAAGTATTTATTTCAAATTGTATTCCTTTTAGCAGTGAGTATAGAAATTAATTTCCTTAAACTAGAGCTGGAGACATCGCAATCTCCAATTAAAAGCCAAGTAGCAAACTTCTATTTATTACTGGCAAGGGCTTTCTTGCTGTTCTATAAACTGAAATGTAGCTGCTTCTTTTCCTTGATGTATAAAGTTAAATATAGGTGTTACATTAAAACAGACATTGCCTTTCACATACTGACAGCATTCATTAAGAGTGAGGATACAGTACTTACTTAGCTGAACATTAAGTAAACACATAATCTGTTGTTTCTTTAAAGCACCTACCTAACAAAAGGGCATTTTTAAAAATATGTAATATTTATGCATCTTCACCACACTTAACTGTTTTCTGAAGGAAGAGAAAATGGAGAGGAATGAGGTAGAAACAAGAAAAGCTGGTATCGCTATTAGCATTAGTTACAAAATATTCTCTTTTGGCCAAAAATCATTACTCCAATATACATCTGGTATATGCATGTCTTTCAAAATGAGAATAATTTAGCCCTTTAATAAAACCACTATATATTCACAGATTCCTGACAGGTCTCACGTGTTTTGTTTGGAGACTAAGAAGAAAACAAATCTCCAATCTTATTCAAAAACTTTAAATTGATTCTGCATTGTTTACTTCAACCTCAGCTGTTGTCCTGTCTAGGTTCCTTAGTAAGTCTGTTCAATAATTTAAAAGATGTGACCGGCTCAAAGCAGTAATTAATCTCTCTGCAGAACTTCTAATTTAATAAATATATCTTAAGCTAGCAAAAAGATCAAGCATCCACTGCAATTTCAAAATCTTCCTTTGTCTGTTTTAAAGTATTTATGAAATATAAAAATATGGAGCTTTCCATGTCAAACAGGGACTCTTTTCCAGTGTACTTCTCCCTCCTGGATATCCAAAACAAATGTGAGCTAGCAGTACAATAGCTAATTGCAATCAAGAATAAAATCTAGGGCCAAAGAGCAAGTTAGAGTTCTGAGGAAAAAAAATGGTAAAAAAATTCAGTGGATGGGAACAGAAGAGAAGAGGAAAGGATAATGAAATCTTTTATGCCTTCTTTCATAACCAATAGCATTTTTTTGATCTAAAGTTACTACTCTATGTTAGCTGGATACATGTCTGTGTTGAAAGGAACTTTTCTCTGTATTGATAAAATACTTAAATAGCAGACTTCATTATGTGAAATTGGTGTTAGCTGCTGATTATGAAGCTAGAGAAAAAAAAAATTCAGTCCAGTCTGCAAGCAGACTTTGTTAAGGGAGTCTAATTCCTATTAATATCATGAACATATGACCTCAAAGTATTTGTAACTGGCTACACCTGCTTCTGACTTACACTTCTGCCAGCTCACAGAGTGAGACTAGACTATGAAGTATTAAGAACTTCAGTCTAGAGTGCTTTTAAATTTTTTTTTTAACTGAACATGGAGCTCTCTGGTCATGTTCAGTCACTGAACAGAGCAGTCATGTTACTTTTCTACTCCACTATTACAGCGAGCACTGTATACAATGAGCTTCATTTCATAGCTTATGGTGAATCTCTGAGGTGGTTATCCTAAAGGAATATCCAAAACCACAGTTTAATATAACCATAACCCAAATGTCCAAGTACATTTCCAATATGTGATATATTTTCTACACAGGTCCAAACAATACCAACTACAGTTGCTTAAGACGTGTTTTGGAAAGCACCTACACAAGAGATCAAGGAAGTCATATCTGCCAAGATGGAACTACTTTTCTTAAGATTTAACTTGAAAAATATCTGTGAATGATATGAAGAAACAAAAGAGACTGCAGTATGAATTGGAATTTAGAAGTTATTAATGATAAATGAAATATGATGTATGCATTTCCATGGTTGAACCTGCTTCTTAAGTAAGATTCAGAAGTATGGTTTCCCACGTTTCATATATCTTGAAAGAGAATTTTAAATCATCTAAGAAACTGACATGGGCTTGAGAATATTTCCTTCTTTGACAACAGGCTTTTTCCTGTGAAAGATTAAAGAGAATACCAAGTTATAACTTATATGATACTTTTTTCTTTCCACTCCTGGTTGAAAGATACCCCTGAGATATTCCTTATGTTTTAATGCATACCTCCCAATCACTACGTTTATTTTATAAAAAGAAAGTTCAGTTCTCTGCTTTTAGATTCTTGTCTAATGATGAAAAACAAATTCATAATCAAGTAAAACCCAAGTTAATGTAGGATCTCTATGGTTCCTTTTCAGAATAGTAGTTGAATTTTGTTCAGAGTGTAACCACAAAAATAATAAAAAATGCTTTCTGACTTTAAGCAGATATTGTAATGAGTTCTGTTAAAGACAAGAGTTCTTTCATGGTTTATTCTAATGCCTATTAACGTAGGAATTTTTATGTGATGACTGAGTTAGGAAGTCAACAACTCCCCTTGGCACCTGTAAACTTGTCTGCCTTTGACCAGCGGGCTTAACCGTCTGTGCATATACAGGCAGCAATAGGCATCTTAGAGCAGAAAGAAGCTCAAAGGGTCCACAACTACAAAGAATTAATGTGAGTGTAGATCTCAGAGGTGTAGTACATTCTAGCAATGAAACATTCTTCAAGGAAACACTGGGGTCTTTTTTTTTTTTTTTTTCCCCTCAATCTTGTCTTACCAGATCTTCCAAATGGCTCTCTGGATTTTATGTTAGAGGAAAGGCAGATAAAGCATTTTAGGGACTTGTTTGATTCCCTGTATCTTCTTTGAGATGTAACAGCAGGGAAGGATGATAAACTGGACTAAATGTTGAAGACAGGTTGTAAGCATGGACATACTTCTTGAGAGAGTGATTTAGCATATGAGATGACTTTAACAAACCATTTGAAAAGGGCCAGTAAACCACTGGACAGCAGTCTGAGAAGTCAAAAGCATATAGTAATTCCTTCCATGATATTGCATAGACTACTGATATGCTAGAAAAGGTGTGTGCTTAAATCCTAGCTGTAGTCTTGATAATATAGTTCACAAGTGCCTCATTTGGAAGATATATTTTTTTGTGCCAAATACTAAACCCAAAAATCATAATCCACTTTTTTTTTTTTTCCCTGAACTTTCATAAATAATTTCCTCTTCTATTCTTTCTTGCTTTTCCCCCCCATCTTAATGCTATTTAAATTGTCTGTATTTCCCTTGCTGCTTATTACCAAGTCAGTGTCAAAGATTGTTAATACAATGTAACACTAATTGCCCTCAACTGCAACCAGATCTCAGGCACAGTAAAAGCCAGTTATTACATATACCATCCTCAAATTTGTCTCTTACACCAGAACTATACTTTTGTTTTAATGAGAGTTAAAAGCTAGAGAACAACAGGGGAAAAAAAAAAAAAGGTTATTTTAGTAATGAATGAAATAGTGATATGTCTTTAAGAAGCATTTATGCACACTTTTTAGTGGTTCTACTGGGCCTTACCTTGATGTAAAGAAACAGTACTTACTTAACTAATGAATTTTAGATGGTGATTTAAGGCAGTATAATGTAGAACTAAAGTAATGTTTCCACCACGCATCTACTGCTTCTGTTTACTTTGGGTGTCACTTGACTTACAGTGCGTACCATAAGGAAATCAAATAGCAAGCTACATGATGTAAAACAATATATTACAGCAAACATCATTACATACATCATCAACTGCTGCACTGTATTTGGACATTTTTTTGTTACCTGAGATTGTGCTGTGCCGAGAGGGAGCAAAGGATGGAACTGGAAGTTAGTTTCACAGTATCACTAGTCAGCAGCAGAAATTACCAATAGCTGCAAGCTTTTCTCCTAGGGTGAACTATGCTTTGCCACACAGAAATATAACTACTGCCGTCAACCTTCCTGTCTCAGGAAAAGACTATCTCTTCAATCTTTCTCTACCTCAGAGAAGTAAGTGGCAAACAGGTTTATTTGGCATCTAAGGTAAATTACCATGCCAGTAAAGAACATGGGAACCTAAGAACTGCCAGACCAGATCAAAACATTTTATTTTCTGGCCTCATTTCTTATTCAAGTCTATTCAAAGGATCCTGTGAAAAAAGTTCACATATAAGCAAATACCATAAATACAGAAGTCTTCAGGCAGGTTTTATTCTTCACCTTCAATCAGTCATTGCCTCATGACATTCTTTTTCCTGGGAAATTTTTCATTTCTCATTTTATTTTCCATCAAATTTAAGCACCACTTTAACTTCAATAGAACAGAGAATTAAACCAGTCAACCTTAAGCCCATAGTACTTCTTTCAGAGTTTGTTCTTTAATATATTCCTGAAGAAATATTAGATGTATATATTTATTGGATCACTTGTGGTAAACAATGTTGAGAAAGTGTTTGTCTATCAACCCGTTCAACGCGTATGTGCAACACGTGATGCTTCACGTTGTCAAAGTGAGATTGGAACTAAATTCTTGGCTTTTTGTATTAAACACAACGTACATCTCTCAGTCTGGCAACTTGTCAAGGAGATGTCATTTATCTGATTACTATTTTCACAGTCATGTCCCCATGTTCCTGTACTAACTCTGTGACTAAATTCCTAAACCAGAATCAGCATATGTATTAACTGTTTTTTCTTTATGACTGTCTTAATTTTATATGCTTATAGGAGAAGTTCTGCATTAAAATAGCACTTACAGATTTGACTCAAGGTTAATTTAGCTTTCATCAGGCATAATCTTATTGGAAACACATTACCTCATATATATTTACATCTCTGCACTTAACAGAGTTTTGACAGTTTAATGAAAGTACCAGTGTTACAACTGAGGAGCACTTTTAGAGTGACACATCAACACCTTTAAATTTCCTTTGAACTGGAGAAAATCGTGCACCAAAGTAATGTCTACGGCTGAACTTTTCAGTCTAGACCATAGGTTATTACTTTGTGCAAAGACTTCTAGTTTGTAATGAGAATTCATTTGCTCCCTACCCTTCAGCTAAAAGAGGAGAAATAATTACCTTTGATGTGTACATATTGGTCAATAAATCTTCTTCTAACACTTTCATTTCCTCTTCTGAATCTGGGAATAAACCAGAAACATATGTTTGTTATTTCATGATAAATCATAGACATTTCAATTTGGCATACAGAATTTAGATATATCAATGAATTCTGAAAAAAAAGAAAAAAAAACCCAAGCAAAAATACAAACAAACAACTTAGATAAAAGCACAGCAAAGCCTTCAAGTAACTGCAGCATTATGTTAAAATGGATACTCACTACCTTTTTAGAGAATGACTAAGCTTATTGAGTAAATCAAATAATTGCCCCCTAATCTGCAGCCCTTTCAGTAAACAAAATTGCTGCAATATTCTTCATTCTGTATGATCTTCATAGTAACTATCTGTCACCTCTGCTTACTTTGGAAGAAGATTTTCTGTATTTATTTTCATATAATACTTACTGAAGTAGCAGATAAGAATTTAGGTGAATGGCAGCTATGATTATTTGACAAGATTTTGTCTTGATTATTCTCTGTTAACTTAAGAATATTTTTCTTAAATATGAGGGATTTGAGCTTGACAAGTTTGTGATACAAGCTCTTGATACCGCATGTAACCAAAAGAAAGTATTCTGACTGAACGTCATGAATTTTTTCACTAATTTAATTGACCTTTGATAGCTCAGCAGAATTGGTGAACAGGGTAAAACCTGCTGTAGAAAGAGAAAACAGACATAAACTTTTCTGCTTTGTGCTGTACAGAATCAAAATTAAGATCTGGTGCCTTGAAAATGTAGTAGCAATCACAGCACAAAGATGAGATATATACAGCAATCAGTTAAGTCTTCAGGCAAGCCAGATTTCCACAAGACTTTTAGGCTTTCCTAAAATACCAGCAATAAAAAGCCAAAGAACATGCTTATTTACTTACTTACAAAATTAAACCAAAATCTGTTCCATATTAATGTAAGTCACTTTCACTAAAATGCTGTTGGCATGTAACACCCTACCACAGAATCTGTGGATAGATTGTGCCTGTGCCTTCATTTCAGGAATCATCAACCATGTTGTGTCACTTCATTCACAGAACATGAGACTGTTAAGGGACCTTTTATATAAATATGTGCTTATCTGTCTTAGATTTCTGCTAGCACAGGAAGCCAATCAGTATAATGCTCTTAAAAATTGATCATGTTCGACCTTAGTAACATCTCATCACTACCACTGCAGTGTTTCTTCTTTGAGGAATTCTTGCAAACTATCAATGGTTATTCAGCTTCATAAAATTTCAACCCTAATTTATTTCTAATTACAAAATTATTAATGATTTGTATGTAACTTCCTTCACTGTAAATGATACCTTTGTATTTGCAGTATTTACCCAGATCATGTATTTTTTGAGAGCAAGCACAGTCCCTCCCACCTTAGATTTTCAGGGAGTGTTTACACAGTGATTAGGAAACAAATGTAAGATCTCTGTGCCTTTTGAACATAGAGATTTCCCCTGGAAATCCCATAAATACTTCAGTGAAAGGCTATGCCCAGAGCTATTAGTCTCATCTATTCTTTGCTCTTGTAATAGCCTTGCATTCTGCATCTCATCAGAGTGGCCCTCTTCTGTGCCTGATGCGATCTGAAAACAGCACAGCATAGCACAGTTTGGATCAGAAACCTCAGTACTTAACTGTCTTAAAGATTAGCATTACCTACAGCAAGTAACACTCTTAGACCTTTTTCGGTGTGTTTTTCATGTCTGAAAATCTTTAGTATATCAGGAAAAAAAAAAAAAAAAGATCAGATAATATGAGCAACTCTTTTATCTCATCAGACATTTCCAACATCTGTGCTTTTTTCAAAAGGAGCTTTTAATAGGTATGTGTATTATCTCCTATGCTATTGCATTTTGTACTGTTGCACTGCTTCTTGTTTCTATTGTTCAGGTCATCCAAAACTTCTGTGCATTATGCTGATCTTCCTCTGTAGTGATGCTTCTGTTCACCTTTGCATTGCCAGCACACAACATTCATTCTTACTTCTTGAACTGAAGTTGTTACTGAAAAGACTGGTTTGTAGATCAGCATTACATCAAGTCACCAGCAACTAAACTCCAACCTAATGCCTTGCAGCACTACTAGTTATCAGTGTTGCCTAATCTCTTAACTGCTTTACCCTTAGTCAAAGCTCTGCTGGCAGCACAAGATCACCTCAGCTGAATTTCAACTAATGACAGCAACAGCTCCAGTGAATGGATGAACAGCACATATTTGACAGCATCATGATTTGTGGTGCCCTGGGTCATACTAACTGAAAACAATGAAAGAATTTGTCTGGTTAGAACCTGGGTTTTATATTCTACAGAGGCTGCAAGAAAGCTTCTACACTATTGAGGTTGGAAAAATTGCTGCAGACATGGAAGATAGATAGGTATTAAGAAACATTTTGATCAAGAAAAGAAAACTGGAGGACACTATTTAGGAGGCTATTAAAGATTCCTTGAGGGAAGAATAAAGCAAGGATTGAAGGAAGAGAAGGGACCACGTCCAGGTAATTTAGGAATGAAAGAGACAGATGAGGAGTAAAAGCATAAAAAGAGCAGACTCTCAGGGAGCGATGTATAATAAGTCCAATGGTGCATTATTGTACAATTCATAAGGAAATACACACAATTTAATGTCCTCTTGATACACTTCTTATTGACAAGAAATACAGTTTCCATTAATATATTCACATTCTACAGGAATAGTTTCTACAGGAACGTGGGTACACACGTTCCCCTGATGTGAAACGTTTTGGAAAAAAAAAAAAATTATTCATTTTCTTTATGACATAACTGTCCATATTAGTTCAAACTCATTTAGCCACTCCACACAAGCTTCTCTACAGCATTTGTCATTTAAATATAATTTCAGATTTTCCAAGCAAATATACCATCATGTCAGTTACACCTCCAATTTTTGTTTTTCTTTATGGTCCTGTTTTAATTTCCACCTTTTTTCTTTTTTTTTAATTTTACTTTAGTGGGCTTT
Organism: Chloroceryle aenea; assembly: GCA_013399075.1. Lineage (NCBI taxonomy): Eukaryota > Metazoa > Chordata > Aves > Coraciiformes > Cerylidae > Chloroceryle > Chloroceryle aenea. The sequence goes on along the minus strand of VWZY01005720.1, from coordinate 8,243 downwards.
TATTCAGGCTATACACATAGTTGAATCTGAAACTGCCTCATTGATAATACTAGTCACTTATTTGTTTAAAAGGCTTCAAATATATGAGGTGTAAATAAATATTAAGCCTTGTCATTCAGATCACCAGTTCTCTGTAATATATAGAATAATTATGTGTAAACTGATAAAATGCAGGTATTACATGTGTTACATTTTTCTTCTGCAGGGGAATACAAATCGGAAACTTTAATTTAAAGTGAGAATTACCAGTTCTTAGTCCTCCTGAAGACTGAAGATGAAAAAGGAAGCTACTTGTAAATTTAGTTTTTACATTTTGTGGAGTTAAAAATTAGTTTGCATATTAGTTAAGATTGGACTTTGAAGCCTATTCGACTTCATGTCTCTGTGTGTGCACCTGTTTAATCGCCACCATACCTATTTATGATCATAAACTTATGGCATAAATGACACTTAGTGATGTTATTTCT
>VWZY01005719.1:70305-80355 GCA_013399075.1 Chloroceryle aenea | reverse complement strand
GCATTTCTTGGGGAAGTTTCCACCCCGTAAACACCGCGGGAGTTCGATCCCGGCTCGGAATTCTTTTGCTTTCTGTTATAACTTAGCTCTTGTTCGCCTGCCAGCTTACATAAGCGAGGGAGGGAGCACGGCTCCGTCGTTAGAGCGCCGAGCAAAGGACGGGGATGTGAAGGAGCCACTTGGCTCCACTGCAATCACCACCTCCCCTCCCCGGGTACCACCCGAGCAAGGGAGCAGAGGCTCTTGCTCAACGAGTCCTTTGCCTCCCCCGCCGAGCGTCCTGACATCTTCCTGTAAAGGCGTTAAAAGTGGCTTTTGTTAGGCACTGAGCCCCGAGTCGAGGAGAGGTTACGATAAATTCAAGACACCACCACTTCGAAATGGTGTGTCGAAAGGAGCATTTCAACCCCTGCCTCCTCTCGAGGCGTTCTGGTGGCTGGGGATGGATAAAACCCGCGCCCGTTCCCGGGAGCGGCGGGAGCAGAGCNTGCCGGGGAGCGGCGGGAGCAGGGCTCGGGGCGCACGGGAGGGGTCGGGGATCCCCGCCGGCGCCGAGCAGAAGCCGTCGGAAAGCCGAGCAGATGTCTGCTCCGCCGCGGCCACCCTTCCAAGGGAGGATCCGTGTGGTGTGGAAGGCAGCCAGGTGGAGGAACAAAAGGGCGCCTGCTTGGTTTTTCCTCCCGTTATTCAATACCGGGGCTTAGCGGTCACACCACATTTGCCTCTTCTCCTCTCCGCTGATGGATGCTCGGTGCCCGTCCCAGCTCCAACACACGCAGCGGGGTCTCACCTTCCTCGGTCTGCACGGCCGCACGCTATCGCCTCTCCAGCCCTGCAAAGGCATCCCAGGCCAAAATCTAATGTTCCTTAGATTTGCCGGCTGAGAGCACGTTAACAGGCTGATCTTTCGAAACTCTCCCATTCTTCTCATAATTTATTGATGAAAGGATTCCTCGCTGGTTAGGCAATATCCCTCCGGATGAAAGCCTGGCTGAGTTTCTCTTCTTTCTACCACCCTCGGTAACGTACACCTCCTCTCCACGGGCCCNCGCCCCCCGGTTGAAAATTTCACGACTCGCCGGGCCGCGCTGCCAGTTGTGCTGCCGACGGATCGCGTTACTTTTTACCTGTTCAGATTAATCAGGTTACAGCTCCAGCCTGCCAACAAAGCATGGCCTCACACCTCAACTCCGGCACCGAAATCCACGTCCAACATCCGAGTCGGGCGAACGTCGCGGATGTACGGCCAAGCTTGAAAGCAAGCCTGGGACTCGGGAGTGGCTTTAGCTGGCGTGTCAGGTGAAAAGGAAGCTTCCTTTGCATCGCTGCTGATGTGCAAAGCTCCTTTATACTTGCAAACCAGAGAATCAGAGAATGGTGGGGGGTGGAAGGGAGCTCTGGAGATCAGCGAGTCCAACCCCCCTGCCAGAGCAGGGTCACCCAGGGCAGCCCACACAGGAACAGAGCCGGGGGGGGCTGGAAAGTCTCCAGAGCAGGAGACTCCACAACCTCTCTGGGCAGCCTGGGCCAGGTTCCATCACTCTCAGTGAAGAAGATTTTGCCCACGTTGAGGTGGAATTGTAGTTGCAAAGAGTAATGTGCCAGCCTGGACCAAGAGCTGGGTGGTGGGACATGAGATTGAGGAGCAATGCTGCCCCAGAACAGCATTTCCAGGTGAGCTCCTCGAGTGTAAAGCCAGCACCATGCTTACCCTTCCTCTTAGGCAGGGCTGTCTGGAAGATTAACTTGTGCTTTTAATGACCTGAGACACTACTGAATGAAAACTGGGATAGGCTTCTGATGACTACACCAGTTCAGTAACCTACAGGCAATGTTGATCAGTGGGAGTAACCCTCACCTCGCCAGAGGACAAGGCTTACGTATCTTTTGGTACTTAAACCCAGCTTAGTGGTCCTCAGGCTTATACTGCATGGCAGTAAATCCTGCATCTGAACCTGTTTGACAGAGCTCTCCACCCTACATGGAGTGCTGGATGGGGCCCNCCGAGCGTAACAAACCCACCCCAGACAGAAGCTCTAAAGCCCTAGGAACACATTTCTTTTCCATGCAAAAACATATCTTGGCCAGAAGGAACCAATGCAACCAATGACAGCCTCTCAGGCAATGGCATTTTCCTGAGACAGCTCGAAGTGCACTTTAAGATAAGAACAAGGGCAGCAAGAACCAAGGAACACACTTCATGCTTTGGATTTTCAGGTTCTGAAGTGTAGCTCCCAGCTTCTTAGGCTGTTTTCTTCATTGATTGCTGCAGGTTTGGAGCAGTGATGAAGGTCCCAGGTCTTTGCTCACGGGAGAAAAAAAAACCCAAAACGTTTCTTAACATTTTTATATTTATCATGGAATTAAAATCTGCTGGTTGGTGATGACCAGACTCATAATGGAATTTTACTATCATTGTACCTAGCTGTGGAGTTCACTGTTGTCTTTTTTATCCCACAAATTAGAAACCAACTTGAATCAAGCCTCAAGTCCCCCGTTAGGTAGAATACACCCAAAGAATGGTGGGGTGGGAAGGGAGCTCTGGAGATCAGCGAGTCCAACCCCCCTGCCAGAGCAGGGTCACCCAGGGCAGCCCACACAGGAACAGAGCCAGGGGGGGCTGGAAAGTCTCCAGAGCAGGAGACTCCACAACCTCCCTGGGCAGCCTGGGCCAGGCTCTGGCACTCTCACAGGGAAGAAGTTTCTCCTCGTGTTGAGGTGGAAGATCCCATGTTTCCCCTTGTGAGCATCACCTCCTGTCCTATCCCAGGGCACCACTGACCAGAGCCTGGCCCCTTCTCCTTGCCCCCCATTCAGCAGCTGTGGAAAAGTCAAGGACACAAATTGCCCAAGATCATTCCAATCAACTGGCAACCCCCAACCTAGAGCCTCCAGATGCTCTGGAAATTCCCTTCCCTCCTTCTTCCCAACTACCCCTGGAACAAACTCTTGGAAATAGGACTGAAGAAGCCTCTTCCAACTCTTGGGGTCTATGGCACATTCTGGGGTGGCTGTGGGTCTGCTGGCCCTTTACTCACCGTGGGATTGAAGCCAGCGTGTTGTGTTTTCTGTAAATGACATCTTTACATTTTTTCCCCCCGAAATGCCCAGAAGTCATTTCTTAAGAGCCACCAGGCTTCCCTGCAGAAGCTCTCTTCTCAGAAGAGCAAAGCTCTCCAGCAATGACAGGAATGCGCGCGGGCCGAGCGGGCGAAGAGCTAATGACTTCAAATAAAGGCCGTCACATCTGGCTTAGCTTAGCCTAAAGCTAGAACCAAACCACAGGCTCCTCAGCTCTCCTGGCACCGGGGCTCGTGAAAAATCACACAACCCTGAGATGACAGTTCGGAGTCGGAGCGGCAGCGAGGAAATCTCGGTTGATTAGGTGTCAAGTAAAACCCTCTTTGCTCAAACAAAACTGATGAGCCGCAGCTCTGGTCCCCTGGGAACGTGGTGTAACTGGCTGGCTGAGGCAGAGGTGGATGGATTTAACCCCCTTGGAGACACGGTGGAGCTACGAGGTGTAGCAGAGCACCCCTGAGAGTTGGTGGGGGAAGAGCAAGAGCTTTCTCCACTGCTTCTGGTGCACTTCTTTTTGAAGCCTTTACTCCAACCTCCCACCTCCCCTTAGATGGGAAGAGGAGCATCAAGTGTCTCCTGCAGTTCACATGAGCATCCGTGCCTTTCAAAACATGATCATGACTCAGGGTGTAGCTCTCTGGGTGTTGATGCCAGGGGAAAACCAGGTCACCGAGGCCACCAAAAGCTTAAGAAGGACAGAAACCTGCTTTTACTCATTTAGTTCTCATAGAAACACAGCACAACGGGGGCTAGAGATCAGCTGGTGCCTCCTCCCTGCTCCAGCAAGGTCACCCAGAGCAGGGGGCCCAGAATCACCATCACCAGGTGGTTTTAGAGGAGACTTTACAGGCAAACTCTTGCATCTTTAAAGACCAGAGTAAACGAGCTGGTTCTTAACCTGCTACCAAAGCTTAAGACACCAGTCAAAGCAAATCCAAGTTCCAGGACCATTTCTACCAGAAGGAAACCACCCTCGATGTCACCTCTTTGCAGAGACGACGTTGTCACCTCCTCAGGGTGAAAGGTGATGGGGAAAACATCATTTACCAAGGTCTTGCATCACTTTAACAGCTCTAAAACTGACCCAAACATGGTCGTGTGCCTCATACTCATTTTGCAAGCACACTGAAGCTCTTCACTGCTAGAGCCACGGGAGAGCAAAGCCAGAGGACGCGGGGTGGGATTCGTTATCTTCAAAACAAACACTCCAAGCCATCAGCCACTTCTCATGTGTTTTCAACATGTAATAGCCAAGGTTGTTCTTTCAGCTGGAAGGCAGCCTGGATACGCTGCCCTTTACTTTTACAAACACCACGCTGCTGTGAGTTTGCTCTTTTGCTTTGAAAGCCAAAAGGGTGGCAGAGAGCGAGAGCCAAAACTCCACGTCTCGTTCTGGAGTGAGCAGTGCATGGGAGCAGTGGAGGAAGGATGCTGGGGGACTTGCTGAGCTCCCAGACCTGGCTCTCTATAGAAGAGCAGGATGGTTTGGGTTGGAAGGGACATTCAATGTCCCTGCAGGGAGCAGGGCCATCTGCAGCNTGCTTGGCATCCTCAGCACCCTTGGAGCTCATCATGCTCCAAGGACTCGACTCCCAGGGATGACAGGCTGCAGAAGATCCAGAAATCCCAGGGCAGAGGAGGGTGGCTCAGAGCTCTGAGTTCAGCAGGAACCCTTCTCCAGGCAGCAGCTTCGCCCACAGCACAAACCAACGTCCTTGAGAAACTAAATGCCCTCACACACATGGTGATTTCCAGCCTCATTGATGGAAGACAGATTTAAGCTGCTGTGCAAGAGCCAGGCTGCAGTCTCCAAATACCTCCCCACCCCTCCAATAAAAAGCTGATTTCATCAAAAGATCCAATTGCAACCCTATCGTTTACCAACCCCCCCTAAAAAAAAACCCCAACACAAACCCAACCAACAAACCCACATGAATATCCTCTTAACATAATCTGCTTAAAAAACTAAATCTCATTTGTAGGTTATTAGAGCTGCTACAGTCTGGAACATCCACGCTTGGAGCCCCCATGAATTTTGAGAAGAGGGAGCTGGAGTTGCTTGTCCTGGAGAGTTTTGACAAGTTCCTGTGATGCTGGATGCAGGCAGCTCATTAGTTGCAGTGCCAGCCACAAGCAGTTCCAATCCCTTGCAGAAAAAAAAAGAAAAAAAGCTGCTTGAAAAGAGTGTGGAAAAGCCAGGAATGAAAATCCAACTCGAAGTGATGGAATGAAGGAGATCTGAACTGGGTTTCGGGGCTCGTTGTCAGCTCCAGCCATGCTCTGCGTGGTTTTCCATCTACACCCAGCTGATGGGAGCAATAACTGGGAGGTTTTGCTGCTCTCTGCAGCCCACCTATCACACTTCTGGGGCGAGGCTGTTCATTGTTGGCAGGAACCAGCAGAAAACCCCTCACCTTTCCACCCTACATTTTTCAACTATGTTTTAAAAGAGGAGCTTCAGATCCCACAGCAGTTTGCAAGAAGGCAGCTTCCCTGTGAGAAAAGGCAAAAAAAACCCCAAACCTTCATTTTTTTCACATTACCACTCAGCTTTTCCTCAATATCCACATATATCAAAGCTTTTCCTGCAGGAGATGAGGAAACTGAGGCACGGAGACTCCAGCCAAGCCGATGGCCGGCGTGGGGTGCTGAGCTGCAGCCCCATGCACTGCACCCTGCTGCTCGACTCCATCCCCGACCCCAGAAACCTGGATCCCATTAGTGGCTTTGGCAAAGCCTTTGGGCCAGCCCTTTGCTCGTGAACGGCTCCTGAGAGTCGATGGTTGGGACTTTCCTGCGTCGTGATTCAGCTCCCATCCCAGCTGGGCTGCTGGGGCTGAGTTCAGGGTGTTGGGAATGTCCAAGGCAGAGGAGAGATGGGATGCTGGGAGATGGGCAGCCTCTGATTTAAAGAAGGAATTATCAGGAATGGGGATGATCTCCTTTTTAAGGTTTCTGGATCTTGAAAGGTTGTCTTGTCTTCAGAGCTTTGCTGTGGAGAGGTTGTGGAGTCTCCTTCTCTGTTGAGATTCCAAACCCACCTGGACAATGTGATCCTGAGCTCACGCTGCTCTGGGTGCCCCTGCTGGATGGAGCAGGGGGGTGGCACCAGAGCATCTCCAGAGGTCCCTTCCAACCCCCACCATTCCATGATTTTGTGGTCCTGTGACCTGTAAACCAGGTGGAAGTTCATCCTGCCCCCCAGCCATGCTCAGGCCCAGAAGGAAAAGGTTGGCCAGACAGCAGGGCTGCAACGTTTTCCCCAATCTTTCTAAATCAAAGCCAACACAAACCCTCAAAATGACCCAAAGGGCAGATGAATCCCATTCTTCTGTGACATCTGGGTGGGTGGTTTCCTCCCAGAAAGAATTCTCTGATTCCTTCAACTTTCCACTAGTTTTGTTAAAAAGAAAAAAAAAAAATCAACATTAAAACCAGCTAATTAAAAAACGTGTCTATTTTCAGGACTAAATTAGTCCTAAACCAAAAGCTGAGGGTCATGAGGTTGCTGCCTGTGGTATCTACCAACCAACAAGTCTACACCAGCAAGATACTACAGAATAAAAAGAACCAAACTCTTCTTCAGGTGACGGAAAGGATGAGAAACAACAGCAGAGGTTGCAACAAGAGAAATCACAATGGCATACAAGAAAAAAACCCAAATATTTCCCAGGGGGAAAAGGGTCCACAGAGGTTGGAGAGCCTCTGGATGAGGTCCTGTCCAACCTGGTGTACCTTTGGGATGAGGCTTGCTCTGGACAGTAGAGGCTGAGGTGCAGACACCCTTGTAGCCAATACCCCTCTCCAGAAGGGGGTACAGAAAACACCTAAACAGAAACGTGCTGCTCCTGCTGGGGTCACTCACATACCTTCCACCACTGGGGAGGTCTTAAGATTCTGATTAAAAGAAGATTGAAGTGCTTACTTAAGGGACAAACACACCAAATGATGTAAACTTTGCAAACAGATGAGATTGGGAAAATGAAAATGAGCTTTCCAACCTTGGCCCCGTATCTAAAGAGTTTTTTCCTCGTGGAATAGTTGTGCAAACACTCTGCAGGCATCCTTCAAAGTGGCCTTTGATGGGACAGCAGCCACCACCAAGTTTTAATTTGAGACTCAACTTCTGCATTGACTCACCCCAGGGCTCCGTGAAGAGCTGGGAGGTGAAGGTCCCATCACCCTGAGCTCCAGCTGGGTGGGAATCCCCACACCCCATGGTGATAGGACAAGTCAGAGTTTCCCCTGCTCTTCACCTGGAGGTGAGGTGCCAAGAAACAAATGCAGGAATCTCCTTCCCCTTCCTCATCCAACTCTCACCCATTGATTCCGCTCTACAAGGTGCTTATGGATGGGCTACTCCCGGGAAGGCAACAACTGACCCTAGCCCCACACATTTTAGGATGGTTGGATCTGCTTCGTGGTCTCCAAATGCACAGAAAGGTGTTGCCTGAGTGAACTCTCAAGGTCCAAATGAACCACAGCTTGGAAACTGGTTGGTACTGCCCTTGAGTGATGCTCATTTAGAAATAAAGCCAATCAACTCATTGCCTGATGATAAGTTGAGGCAAACAAGCCCCTCTCAAGACTTGGTGCAACTGCAGAGCACGAGGTGACCCTTTGAGCAAACTGCTGGGTGCCCGAGTGCAGCTAAGGGCAAAGGGAAGCATCAGAGCAGAGACACAGAGCTGCCAACAGACAGGGTGAGGAGGAGAAATGAGAAAATTAAACAAAAAAAAACATTCCTAGGTCATGTTTCTACCTCTAGGGTGACTGGTGGTGCAGCCTGTAGAGAACAGAATCGTCACAGAACCAAGAATCATTTTGGCTGGAAGGGTCTTCAAGATCCTGGAGTCCAACCATTAACCCAGCAGTGCCAGGGCACCACTGACCCCTGGCCCTCAGCACCACAGCTCCACGGGGGGCTTGGAAANTCCTGCTGGGAGTGAGGGGCCCAAAACTGACCCCAGGATTCCAGGGGTGGTCTCACCAGGGCCAAGCACTTGGGGTAAAGATGGGGGTGTGTGTGTGAAGATACAGAGGCCTATGCTGCATGTAACAGCTTGGCCAGCTCTACCCACTACCACCAAAGCAACATCCAGCTGTCAACAGGGCATGGAAAGGGAGATGCTGCACCACGAGCAGCCAGCTGCTACCTCAGCAGCTGCAGAGACCAAAGCAGACATCTGTCCCTTTGACTCACCCCTCTGGCAAATGATTTTGTTAGATGGAACCATCCAAAACTCCAACTCAGCTCTTAAAAGAGCAAAAGCCATTGGCTGGAGCTCTCCTTTGAGCTGAATCCAAGCTGAGAGGTGTCCACCAAGACGGTACCTCCCGAGCATGGTGCTGGGACACGTCTGGAGGGTGGTTTTTGGAGAGGATGGCTGCCACCCAGCAAAGTGCTGCTGCTGCTGCTGCCTCAACCTCCTGAGGACAGCTCCAAATCCCCTTGTAGAGCTGGTGAACCAACTGCCCTGACCCTACAATGGGGTGCGATGGGAAACAACTCGGTAAATTATAGCTCTGCACTGAACGTGCTTCCTCCAGCTCTTTGGTCTCCCCTTCTCCTGCCCATACGTTGATTTTCTAGGCTTTTTGTCCTTTTTTTTTTCTCCTAGCCTTACCTAATGAGCTACTGAATCTGTTCTGACACCTCTAAGCCATGACAGATGGCTCCACACGCTGCTGTTAACGTGCTGGAACCCACCGAGGGATGCAGCTTGTGGGAGGGAGCACTGGGGAGGGAGCTTCAGCAGATTGGTTTCTGTTTCAATGGGTTTGTGCCTTTTTCTACTGTTTATATCATGAGGGTGATCAGATGAGAGAAAGAATAATAATAAAAAAAGAATACTAATACAAAAAATATTATTTCCACAGTCCATTACATCACCTTTTCCTCTTGGAAAACTTTGTAATTTCACATCTCTTTCTGCAGACGTGCTGCACTAGCTCTTTAGGAGAGGAGAATCTGCTCAGCACGTGCAGGAAAGGAGATTCTATAGGAAAAATTGTGTTACTGGAGAGAGATTTATGCTGCCTTCTATTAAGAGCCCTTTGGAGAAAACTGAGAGTGGCTGAAAGGCAGAGGGATAAATAAATGCCCTAAATGCACAGGACAAGGGGCAGAAGGCACCAGCTGAGCAGGAGGAGCAAGTTCCTTGGTGTGAGGGTGTGGGAGGCTGTGCCAGGCTGCCCAGAGAGGCTGTGGAGTCTCCTGCTCTGGAGAGATTCCCAACCCCCCTGGACCCTGCGCTGCTGGGCCCCCTGCTCTGGGTGCCCCTGCTGGGTGGAGCAGGGGGGTGGCCCCAGAGCATCTCCAGAGGGCCCTTCCAGCCCCTGCCATGCTGGGATTCTGGGATTAAGTTATGAAGTCTCCAGTTAAGTTTGTGAGCAATCCCAGAATCACCAGAGCAATGTTCCTTTCCCAGGCAATGAATGCCTGGGACACCAGGTGATGCTCATGGAAAACTTCCACCCAAGGGGATAAAACAGAAGCAGCATTTTTCCCCAAACTGGGAAACAACGTGGGCACAGACATTTCATCCACCTGCTTCCACAGCCATGCAGAATAACGTGCCCAAGAGGTTATCTAGCAAGTTTGGACCTCAGTCATTCCAAATCCTGCTGCCACCTCCACCGAGGCAGATGCTGTGAACTCCAGCTGACCTTCAAGAAATCCCTCAACCTAAAAAAATATCAAAAGACAAAACTGTTTCCACTGCGAGCTGCTATAGAAAACCACTCTCAATAAAAGCACCAGGCTCCTTTCAAACTAACCTCAAACATGAAGTGAATTCCAGGCTGTTTTTTTCCCCCCGCCTCTCTGGCATCCTGGAATGTACATCTCCAGGACAGAACTGGCTGTTCACATGAGCTCCTGCTCCTGCAGAAGCGATTGTTTTCAAACACTTCTGAATAGCTGCTCTGCGTAGGGTGTGCATTCCAGGCAGGATTCCTTCCCCCCCC
>VWZY01005719.1:51919-65712 GCA_013399075.1 Chloroceryle aenea | reverse complement strand
CCTAGGCAGTCTCCCAGCCTCTGCTGGCCTCCCTCCAGCAGCTCCTGGTCCCTCTGGAACTGGGGAGCCCAGCACTGGACACAACCCTCCAGAGGTGTCCCTGGTGGGGCAGAGTTATGGATGGCTCTTCCTAGCCAGCTCAAGAGTGTCAGCTCCCAGGGGTGCACAGATCACCAGAGCAGATTCGGTTTCAGAGGTGTAGATGTTGAGGTGAAGGGCAACCACCTCTGGCCCTCTCTGTTCCCCATCAGTCCTCCCTCCATCAGCAGGTTAAAGGTGAAAACAGGCACTCTAACCCCAGTGGTGTCTGTTTCCCTGGTCAGATGGATGTCTCTCAGCCTCCCGCAATCAGAGGGCACAGCACGGAGGAGATCTCTCCTCCCAGCAGCGTGGGCCAGCCCCGTGGCAGACATCTGAAGGAACAGCAGCCTGCTCCAGAGTGGCTGACCCACGGAGCAGCCAATGCTGAGGGTGATCAGGAGGAGACAGGGTGTACAGTTGAATCTCAGAGGAGCAAAACCCAACTGGACGTGTTCCTGTCCCAGCCCAAGGTCCCCTTTTTGCTGAGGTTCTTCAGAGAGTCCCATCTGAGCAGCTGCACTGCTTGTTTTGCCATCAAATAGACAGGGAAGCAAGAGAAAGCAACAAGTGATTGCAGAACGTTCTACTGACCCCCTGGGGGTGGCTGCAGCACGAAAAGCCCAGCTCATTCCTAAGCACATCCCAAGGATCAGCCTAAAGCACCGAGCGAGATGAGAACGAGTCTCTCCCACTCCACCACCTCCTGACTCCAGCATCTGAACAAGTCAGGTTTAATGCCCAGCCAGGGGTAGAAAACTCAAATTTCAAGTTCTTCGTTTCCTCCTTTTCTTTTTTCTCTTTTTCATCTCGCCCTAAAAATCTCCCAGTGAAAGAGGATTTGATTGTTTGGTTGGTTTTATTGTTCCAGGCTGCAAAGTGTCGACAGGCTCTGCAGTTGCCACGGCCAGGGACTAAGGAAAGAAGCCCAGGCACCGCTCTCTGCCTAAGAGAAGTGCTAACAGAATATGTTTGCACTCTGGATTTTTATTTTATTTTCTTTTTTTGGGGTCTGTTTGAAGGCTCCAGGGAGCATCCAAGCACTTCTAATTCCTCCCCACGCCAAAAACATCCTTCCTGCATCAAGAGGGATGGATTCCAACCGAGAGGGAGCGGCCGAACGGGTCGGGGGGGAGCTGTGTGATCTTAGTGCAGCTGAACTACAAAGAGCTAGGTTTAAAGTACTGCTAGGACTGGCTTAAACCCGCCAAAGCAAGAACAATCAGAGCTAAGGCTCTAAATCTCCTCCGAGCTCACACCCATGCGTGGCTGCCCCTCTCCCCATCCCCTTTCTGCAGCTTGGGTTTTTCAGCACAGGCTTTGAAGCATCCTCCCTTTGTGAGTCAGATGCTTAACGCTGACTTAAAAACAAATAAACTACTTAAGTGCGTCCTTTTCAAATATTGCTGGGTTCTGGGCTCTAAAAAAAACCCCCAAAAACCCAAAACAAAATCCCCAACCATACCCTGAGCTTAAGAAACAAGAAGCAAAGTGGTTTGGCCCAGCCCTTGGAATGTCATCGGCAGCACAAGGGATTCCTGCTCGGCTCCCCGGGGGATGCCTGCCTGCCAATCCATGGCTGAGCACATCTCCATGGGTATTTGCATAAAGCTGCATCACTGTGAAGAAAAAAAATGCCCCTACCTATCACCCGTGATGGGTATCCATCGTGGAGAGCCTTTCCTGATGAGTGCTCTGGGTAGGTTGAACATTGGGATGCCTGGAGGAGCAAGCCCATGCGTTGGGAGAACAGGCTGGATGTTAGAAGGTTCCATCACTTGCTACTCAGATGTGTCCTAACTGCTCTTGAGATGGTTTTTAGCCAAGGTCCAAATGGTTTCCGTAAAGGAGAAGGCACCTGGCTCTGGTGTGACCGAGAGAGGTTAAAAAGGATGGTGCTGACACCAAAGTAGAAGGGTCAGGTGATGTTACGAGCATGAAAGAAGGCAAAAAAAGGAAGAGGTCTCTCATGAAACATCTGTGGGTTTTGTTTGTTAGGTTTGGCTGGGTTTTTTTAAAGTCATTCCCTCTGTCTTATCTATTTCTTCACCTCTTCCATGGTTCCTGCAGAGACATGGGTGGGAGAAGGAAGGACAGAGACACCTAAATGTCTTGACTAATGGACATTGAAAGGGCATTGGAAGCACAAGGGGTGACATGGAAATAGGTCCCCCAACCTCATGTGATCTCCAGGTGTTGAGGGACTTGGGCACAAGCTGTCCACCAGTGAAACAGTCACCACAGCAGGTTTCAGCCTGAAATGAAGGCTCTGGCCAACTCTACATTCCAAAGAGAAGATGATTCATAAGAGTACATGAAATTCAGAAGGTTTTAAATGGGCCTTAATCATAGAATCGTTTACATTGAGGAGACCTTGCAGCTGATGGAGTCCAACCAGCACTGCCTGGGCACCACTGACCCCTGGCCCTCAGCACCACAGCTCCACGGGGGGCTTGGAAACCCCTCCAGGGGTCATGGGGACTCCACCGCAGAGAGGTGTGAGGGGATGAAGATGATAACATCTCCACTTCTGGGAAGCTGCTGCATCTCTGGCTCCCGGAGGCCTAGAAAAGCATCCATCATATTCATGGATGTTAGGGAACAAAAGACCATTTAACTGCCAGCAACGTGTTGGGCTGTCAGTCAGACTCCTTTGGTCTTGTCTGGTCTCCATCATCCATTTAGACTCTTTGGGTCGTCGTGTTTGCACAGGACCCAGCAAGATGGGCAGCCAATAGTTGGCCTCTGGGTGCTACCGTAATGAACGTGATTAATAACGGGGCAAGAAGCATCCAAAAGATACCAATCAGTGGAACAAAGTAATTAACAGCCTGGAGATAACGATCTTAACAGCAAAGCCTTGTTTTTAACATCACCAGCTCCAACCCATCATTGCTGGGGAATGAAGAATTAAGGTTGCAAATAGAACGTGTGTCTTCACACCTTCTGCTGCCTCAGAGCACCAGAAGGTGACACTGGGGATGAAAGATCAACAGTCACCTGCTGGGGGCAGGGCAATGCTGGACCGCTATCAAGAGCCAGTGAAGGGCTTCAGCTCGTGGAGTTAGAGAAGAGAATGTGGCAAAAAGTCGTGTGTCAATGGTTACATCATCAAAGCAAGCACTGCTGAGCAAGGGCAGAGCACAGGGTGGACATGGGAGTAACGGGGCGCAGTTAAAAGGGGAGAGGAAAAGTGAAGTGAGATGGAAATGTTTTCTTTCCATGGTAAATGTCCCCTTGAAAAAGGCTTTAGAATCAGAGAACCATTGTGGTTGGAAGAGGTCTTTCAGATTATCAAGTTCAACCACTAACCCAGCACTGCCAGGGCACCACTGACCCCTGGTCCTCAGCACCACAGCTCCACGGCTTTCAAACCCCTCCAGNAGCTGGTTCCTCTTGTCCTGTCCCTTGTTCCTTGGGAGCAGAGCCCAAACCCACCTGGCTCCAACCTCCTGTCAGGGAGCTGTAGAACTTACACTGAAGATGACCAGAAACCCAGAAAAAATTGTGTCTGGATCCTTCATGATGCAGCTTTTGGCCAGAGCAGTGCAATGGGAATTTGGGAGAACCAGCTGAGCTGCGAGGGTGAGGATGGGATGGATGTTGGGCCAGGAGGATGGTGGGTCAAAGAACAATTTGGAGATGGAAAAAAGCAACTGGCAAGGAAGTAGATGAGCTGAAACCTGTGAGTCATCTCTTCAGCTCTGCCTTGGCACATCCAATGAGTAACGTGGCAGCTCCTCTGTCTGCAACTTCTCTTACAACCGAAACCTGTGCTTCAAGGACACAAGCAAGTACATGTGAGGAGGAGACACCTTGCTGAGATGGTTAACTTAATTGATCCTCCCTCTAATAATATCATTTTCAACTTTATTGCATCTCCCAGCAAAACAAGTGGGGAAAAATAAGCCAAACCAGTTTCACATCACTGCACGCTCATGGGACTGGTTGTCCCTCTCTCAGCAGGTTCAGGTCTGGCCCTGAGGCTCACCCAACATCTTGTTTTCACAGTGCTCCTCACATACCACATTAGCCTTTGCAGGGCAGGGAAACCACATTTAGCTGACAAATATGAAAATAAAATAAGAAAAGAACCAAACAAACAAGCCAGGACTTCCTGCCTGCTGGGAATGAACCTGCAAACTGTCCTGGATGCTGCCTGGGAGCTTGTGGAGGGACTATCTCCACCTTCCTCCCATCAAACAGCTTCAGGTAGCAGAGGAAAGAGGTGGCCAGAGCCTTGCAGTGTCATGACCCATGGGTCCTGGGCCCTTCAGCCCAAATTTGAAAGGTTTTCCTCTCAGCCACCACAGCCAGGGCTGAGTATGGAAGCCCTGGACCACACTGTAGCAGCAGGAGACAGGGCTACATCTCACTTGATACAAACCTACCTTGCACAACTCCAAGCCTCCAAGTGCCTTTAAAGCAGCCACAAGCCAAGTCAGAGTTCTCCAAACCTTATTCATCACCTGGTGTTTGGAGAAGAAGAAGCTGTGCTGGATATCCACGAGCACCAGCACTACTGTACCTCAGCTTCACCTCACAGTAGCTGTTCCCTGCACCAGAGCTGGTGGTTCCTTCAAACCAAGCACAGAAACAAGACACCCAGGTCTCCCCATGGGTCTCTCTGAAGGGATGAGTTCCTACTACAGCTTTTCTCCTCCCTTGGCTCATATTTTCAGAACCATGTTGGCATACTTTTGAAGCCCACCAACCAGATGGGGCCAAAACTGGACAGAAGGTTCAGAAGTCATTGGGTGAAATGAAGATGGGCATAAAGATAGAACAACTGCCCATTTCACAGGGATAAAACCTCCTGCCTGACTTTGTATTTTGTCTTCTGCATGAAAATAAAACCAAAACATCCTCCTGCAACTGCAGGCAGTGCAGGAGAGATGGGAAACACGGGTGAGGGGAAGAACAAGGTGCAGAGGAAGGATGGAAGGGAACTGTGCTAATGAGGGGAACACCTTTATCAGAGGGAAGAGGGAACAATTAATGCATCAGAGGGAGACTTCTCATTACTCATCTGGCTGGCATCCAGCATGAAGCCACAATAACCACAACTGGCTTTCAAACCAAGTAAAGAGATACACAAAACATTTGCTGTTGGAGTGGTGCTCAGAAGAGGTGTTCCACACCCAGCCACAGCACTTGCCTGCCTTAACCTTGCCGATGGGGTTTAAAGAGCTGATGCTTACATTCATAACCATCATCAAGTTACAATCATAAACAGATAAATATATAGANGCCCCAGCACTGCAGGGGGGTCTCCCCAGAGCCCTGGCAGCAGAGGGGCAGGATCCCCCCTCCCCTGCTGGCCACACTTCTCTCCATGCAGCCCAGGAAGGTGGATCAGAAGAGTGGACCCTCCCTGTCCTCATCCCTTGCACATCCACGTGCCTCCAACAAGACGGGGTCCCGCTCACCTCCCTCTAATTCTCCCTCAATGCTGAAGTTTGCACTTGAGAGGAAGTTCAACACTGATGATTTCTCATTCGCCGGGCAGATGGAGATGCCTGGAGGAAGGAGCTCTGACCCATGGAGAACATTCCCTTGCTAGAGCCCAGAGTCAAATTCTTCGAGTGCTGGAGACAGATTTTCCTTGGCAGGCGGCCACCAAGTGTCGATCTGGCTGATCCAAGCAGCTTCACAGACAAGCAGAAAACCTTCTCCTTCCACTTTCTTATAATAAACCCATGAAAATGAACAGCTAAAACATTTCCAGCTGGCCAGAAGCTGAGGAGAGGAGAGTGAACTTATCACACGGGTAGGTTTGGGGCTCCTTTGAAAGCTCCTGGAGATCTTCAGTGGTTTTTGGACATTCAGTGGTATTTGGACACTCCGTGGTATTTGGAAATTCAGTGGGATTTGGACACTCCGTGGGATTTGGACCAGAATGCCCAAGTCACTTGTGATGGAAAGATGCAGAAGGATGAATAATTTAAGGTGCCTTTCATATTTTACCGTGGTTATTTATGGAGCTAAATTTATTTCATATTTCTGACACGCAGCACTGAGCTTGTAACAGCAAAGTTTAAACTTCAAGGGGAAAAAGCTTCCTTGGAAAGCCTTAAATATTTGAGCATCACTCTCAGCCCCGTGTTAGAGCTCTTACAGGAGGATTTGAGACTTTGGTATTTATGGATTTAGAATTGTCCCAGGATGGGAAGAAAAGTCCCTTTTTTTTCCATTACTGTCTGTTCAGAACAACAATCTTGATTCTCTGGGCTTGACTTTTGTTTTTCCCTCTTTACAACACACTGATGGATTTGCTCCCAATTTCCTTGAGCGTGAGGGGAAAATGAGGCTTTCAAAGGACAGAGACATCTTAAGCTTGAGGCTGATGCACCAAACAAGTCGGAGCTCTGATGCTCCCAATCTATTTAATCTCCCTAATTACTTGGTGCATTTTTTGCCCAGTTGTTTTTCCTCCCTACATAACCAAGCCAGGCTGCATCTGCCTGCCACGGGAATTGACAGGACAGCTCCAAGGTAAAGCAGAAACCAACCTCAAATATAAACTTGAAGCTCTCCAGAGCAGGAGACTCCACAGCCTCTCTGGGCAGCCTGGCACAGCCTCCCACCCCCTCACACCAAGGAACTTGCTCCTCCTGCTCAGGGGGAACCTCCTGGGCTCCACTTGGTGCCCCTTGTCCTGTCCCTGGGCACCCCTGACCAGAGTCTGGCCGCATCCTCTGGCCCCTCAAGGGCCCTGGAGCTCTTGCTCAGCATTGCTCAGCTCCCCTCTCAGGCTGCTCCTCTCCAGCTGCACAGCCCCAGGGCTCTCAGCCTGGCCTGGCCCAGAGATGCTCCAGCCCCTCAGCATCTTCGCAGCCTCTGCTGGACTCTCTCCATAAACATTTTCAGGTGGTATCTTTTTCCCCATTCATCACTTTAAGTCAGTATTTTGTTAGCATTTAGCAGCTTAAAAGAGAAATAACACAATTAGCAACAGAAAAGAAAAAACTGAAGGTCTCTCTTTGCTGTACCTTCATCCATCCACCCTTCCAGCTCTCCCCTACTCCCAGGCCCTGCAGCTGGAGCTGCAATCCAACCAGAATGATCATAGCAGTGGGAGCACTGGAGCTGTGATGGCCTCAGAGAAGCCAACGGAGCTTCACACAGATGGAGTTTGGTGACATTTTACACGTCCCAGGATATGGTCATTGACAGGATCATGGGAGCTGGGAACTCCTCATCTTTCCACATTATTGTTAGGTCAGTGACAGGTGGATTCTCCTCTACTCAGGCCAATGAGCTGTTGTACAATGCTTGGCACCAACAACCATCCCTGATACGGGGAGATCTAGGGCTGTCTGTCCTCACCTGAAGCTCAACAGGCCAGAGACCCTTCCATGTGTCCAAAGGCAGGTTGGATGGGGCTTTGAGGAACCTGGCTGAGTGTGAGGTGTCCCTGCCTATGGTGGGGTGGTTGCAACGAGACAACCTTTAGGGTCCCTTCCAACCCAAACCCTTCTAGGATTCTATGATTCGGAACAGACACTATTTTTAAACACCAGAAAGCAAGCTGGACCTCCAAAACAAAGAAGAAAAGGCTGTGCTGAAGATGATCACGGGACAGAGGAGGAGGAATTGTAGAGAGCTCCCATTCACCTTTCTCCTCACCCAAGCCACATCCCTTTGTCCGCGCTTCACCCCCTACAAACCCCACAAACATTTCACTGCTGCTCAGGACCGCTTTGCACAACGAGCACCATCCCCACGGAGCTACTTGGGACCAGTCTGCACACAAATTGGGCACCTCTTGTCAGTTCTGAGTCCAAAACGCCAACGGGCGGCATCTTTGGACCGCATTAAACCTCTCGCCGCACCGCGGCGGTGTCAGGAGAAGATTCCTCCTCCTGTGCATCAGCTGGACTCAAGAGAAGTTCTCAAACGCTTATGGGTTAAAAGCAGCTCCAGCGTGAGGCCGAGAGGCAAGGAGATCATCGATAGAAGGGATTATGCAGATTTCAGAAATAGCCTGGGCACCCGAAAGTTTTCAGAATGCAAACTCCGTCAACCCTGAAAACAAGAGGCACTGCATCATGATGGCAGGAGGGACAAAGCCAGGGGGGTTCAAGGGACAAAAAAAGATTGTTTTAATAGGAGAGAAGCATCAGTCATTGAGTCTCACTTCATTCAGACTTTCTATCCTACCCATCCATCTTCAGTGCCAAGAGATGACAGGACCACCTCACTTTTTCCCCCCAGCCTAGTGTATCAATAATGCCCATTCCTACCCCAAACAAACGGCTCGCTGGAGCAGCCCTCTGCCCTACATTGCCTTGCCAAGCCCCACAGATGCCTCAGTACCTGCTACGGTCAACTTGGCTCTAACAGGACCCCCTCCAGAGGTAGGCACCGATGGGTGGAGCCTTCCCCACTCATCTTCCCCACTTTGTCATTCGTGGCTTGGGACCATCTGCGGAAGAGGGGACCGGGGCAAGGGGGGAGGTTGCCGAGCCAAAGAGGGCCACAAACGGGCGCGCACGCAGACGCACCCTCCCCGCACAAACCCCGCTGCAAATTCCTTCACCCTGGCGAAAAAAAACAACAACCCACCACCAACCCACCCCGCCCGCCTCTTCGTCGGGCATTATCCGTGAACAAAAGTCCTCGAGGCGGGCGGTCTCTGCATCACTGCTCTCTCTGTTAGCACCACCTGCTTGGCGTCAGCCGGGAGAGTCACCGAGTTATCTTTTCGCCGCGTCCGCAGAAGCCAACGGGAGCACAATGGACCCCATCGGCCAGGGTCAGGCACGGCTTTCTTTCTTGCCCCCGTGCCACCAGCCCTTTTCACCTCCAGCATCTCCAGGAGCCTGGAGAGCTCAATGAGGAGGTGGCTTCGAGAGCAGGGAGGAGGAGGAGGGGGGAAATATAGGTCTCTGGCGTAAATCGCCGACGCCGTTTCCCCTCCTCTCCCTTTCCTTAAGACCTGATGGTCTTCAGTCACACATCTTAAAAGAAAAACAAAAAACAAAAACACAAAGACTTACTTGTCTCAAGTCGATGAAGGCCAACTGCAGCGTGTCCCCTTGGAACCCAGGCACTGGGCCGGATCTGGCAAACTCTGTGGGAAAGAAAAGAGGATAAAAAGCGCCTTTAACTAACCATGGACAGGGAGATTGGCAGACGGATGACAGGGAAGACAAGAGAGGCTGGGGGAGAGGAGGACCGCGCTTCTAAGGAGTCATGTCTCCCTCCCTTCAGCGTCTTTGTTCGCCCTTCAAAATTCGTGTCATCAAAACACCATTAATTCCACCGTCCTGACAGCAAGGAAACTGTACTAATTCGACCTGAAATTTATTCCCATGAGCCGTACTGGGCTTCAGAGTATTTGTTTTGTGAATGGACAAACAACTCGCCCAGAAGAAAGGGGGGGATGGGGGTGGAAAAGTTTTTTCCTCCCAACACAATCAAATCTTCAGCTGTGAAACCCTTTTCAGTTCCGAAAGCTATTTATATTTTAGGGCTCTGAAGGAATTTTCTAATTTCACGCCTGTCGCCGGGCTCCATAAGCATTCATCAAAAAAATATATGCCCAGGAGCATCGTTAATTATTCGGCGGTGGATGATTTGCATTATCTGGTTTTGGAGAGGCCACCGCCGGCGAACGAGTCCCCCCAGATGGGCAGAATCGTGGCCCTTGTGTGGCATTTTTCTTTAGGTTGGATGAAGACGTCTGATGACTGAGTAACGTTGGCTTCTAAAGCCAAGAGAATATTTCCAAGGCCGCGTTTACCTCCTCCCAGTGTCATCTGGGCAAAGTTTCATACTGAAGGAGTGCATTTTTTTCTTCTAAGCCATTCTTCAAACCACGGAGGGGGGACCTGAAGAGATCCCCGTTAGAGGACCTCTGCTCTTCCAAGTCACTTGGCAGATTTGCCTTGGTAGAGTTCACGAAGCCAACAACTGCACATCCCCAAGCAAGTCTTTGGAAGGCTGAGGTTGAATTCTACCCAACCCCACTTAATTTTCACCCTCTTTAGCAACACGGGGAATGGCTTCATCTCTGCTCTCCACGCAACTTTTCATCACCAAGGGGACCTAATTTGTGAAGCCACAACTCGGCGTCGTGGAAGACTCATGAGGGAACTTCTGCCTTTGGGTTGATTTTGGCTGCGTCTGAAGATGCTGCACACACAGGAACAAAATGTTTTCTTGAGCTGCGACCAAGTGTGATGGCAGAAAGGAAGAAGGAAGGGAAAATGTAGAATCATAGAAGCAGAGAACACACAAGAATCCTCAAAACAGCTCCTGCAGCTCCACAGAGCTGAGTACCACGGGTGGCTCAGCAATAAGGAAGGAGGATTCTCCCCTCTGTCTCCACGACTGTGCAGAGGCACCGAAGGACAAAGCCTGTCCTGGCTCTTAAACACTAAACGCAGTCATTTGATGCCAGATGGTCTTTTCTTTGAGTGCTTCTCCTTCCAAAAGTTCTCTCATTTTCGAGCAAATAAGGAGAACAAATCATGGGTCTACTTTTTATGGACTTCCCAGAGCAGCCCAGTCATATGAGCACTCCCCATGGCTCTAAAAAGAACAGACTAATGAAGGCGACATCAGGATTCAGCCCTGTGCCTCAACTGCCTGATTTCTGGGCACCAAAGAAGGGTTATTTGTCAGCTTTCTTGCTCCAAATTCCATTGAAATCTTAGGATGGAGAACATCCTTCAGAACAGACACAGGTACCTCCAGGGGCACAGTGGCACGTGCTTTTCAGACAACCTTGCTTTTTAATATCTTCAGGTGCCTGAAGGGCTCCAAGATTGAAATGATTGCTCATGTCACTCAAGTGACAACTGCTGCAGGATGAGAGCAAACGTGGCTGTAAAACCACGTGGTTTGTCCTGTGTTACTCCTAGGAATGAATAATAAAAAATAAAAAGAGGATGAATGGTTGAGACTGTTCACATTTTGATTTTGGATAGGAAAAGCATAAATCAAAGTCTTGAGACCAGTGTTGGGCTCCCCAGTNTCCCTTCCAACCCCCCCATGCTGGGATCCATCCACGGCTGTGCCCGTGCACTTTGCCACTTTTGCACAGGATGGGACTGGGCAGCGACAGGAGCTGCTCATCTTCCAGCCTGTTTTGCTGGCCAACGCTGCAACACTGAGGCTGCAAATCCTCCACGGAAAGTTCCCATTTCCCCCTCAAAAGCTGTTTTAATTAATTGTAACCGTGCAGGCATTTTAATGCACATTTGCTCTAAAATATGACTCTGCCAGCACAGACACGCACGGGAGGACTAACGCAAGCTTTCCGACTCGTCTCTGCAAGGGATAAATCATCTTTACACATTCTCTCTACACCCCACTGTCTCATCTGGAAAAATTATCCCCAAAGCCACATCAAGCCTAAAACATCCCCAGTATAGAAAGAAAAAATGTACCTGAAAAGCTAAACCCATTTAGATGTGAAAAAATAGAGTCTGAGCATCCTCTGCAGAGGTGAAACTGTCCTGGGGAGCTGGGTGTCACAGATGTCCCCGGGTGGAGGTACACAAGGAGCTGGCTGAACCGTTCTGTCCTACCCTCTGAGGAGGTCACATCATCATGTTACTGATTATACTTGGAGAACCATGGGAAAACCAGAAACCCTGAAAGGGCTGCAGTGAAAGGAAGTTTCTATTTTGGATTTAAGGGTTTCGCAGCGGCGAGGATTCCGTCTCGAAGCACACATGGAGCTGTGGCATTTAAGATCTTCCCGAGAGCATGAATTCCAGATCCTGGTGAGAAAATGCCTGTGATTGGGTCTTGAATGTTTTCACGAGGCTCGTGAACTGATCACCACTGTCATCTCCCCAGGAGTGACCCAGGACAGATTTCATCCCAAGAACTGATTGCTCGTCGGCATCTCACCTTTAGTTGTCTCTGACTAAGGATCCGCACGGGAGGGTGGCTGGGAGAGGAATGGGGTGGCACTGCCCTTTAATGTCACCAATTACAACAGCACCTTCAGCCAACGTTGGCTTGAAGAGTAATTCTCATCAAAAGAATGGACTGGGGTCTCCACTGCATTAACAGAGATTTGATGTCCAAGAAGTAAATCACAGAAGGAAAAGAATCGGAAAAGGAAGGGAGGGAACATAAAGAATCAGATACTGGTTCTGGTTGGAAAAGACCTTGAATGTAAGAGGCCAACAGTTAACCCAGCACTGCCAGGGCACCACTGACCCCTGGCCCTCAGCACCACAGCTCCACGGGGGGCTTGGAAACTCCTCCAGGGGTCACGGGGACTCCCCCCCCTGCCCTGGGCAGCCTGGGACAGCCCTGGACAACCCTCCAGGCCTTGAACAAATTGTTCCTCAGCTCCATCCTCAACCTCCCCTGGGGCAGCTGGAGGCCGGTTCCTCTTGTCCTGTTGATTTTTCCTTGGGAGAAGAGCCTGACCTCCCATTCCTCCAACCCCCAAGCAAAATGATCATATTATTTCACAGAATCACAGAACGTTAGGGATTGGAAGGAACCTCGAAAGATCATCCAGCCCAATCCCCCTGCCAGAGCAGGACCACCTAGAGCAGGTCTTGCAGAAGAAATGAGATCAAGGAGACGTCTCCGACAGTAGAAGAGAGGCTGCTACAGCCCTTGGCTTTGAGGAGCCCGAAGAGGAACGAATGAAATGCTTCACCCCATGGTTGCTACAAACACAGCCATACCCTCTGCAACCGTAGGTCACATTTTACATACCAATGCCACCAACTTATTTTGAAGGAGGACTGAACAAAGTCTTCAAGGGGAGAAAAAAAAAATAAATACCAGAAAACAAAGAAGAGAACAGAGCTTTTAGAGGAAAGACACAGCCAGTTCTTCTTGGTTTTAATCTCTTCAAGCAGATTTCAGGATAATTTTCTCGGAACAACCGAGCACAGTGCTGGCCTCGGCACTGTCGGCTTCGTTTCTTGCGCCGTCCTCACCACCGAGGCGAGTGGCAAACATCACAAGCCACCTACGGGACAGCCCCTCGAGCAGAAAATCACAAGAGAATAGAGCAGATCAGTATGCGGCTGTTTGTACAAAGCATTTAGCCAGGCTAAAGGTTTGAGGGACTTGTGTTCAGGCCAAAAAAGTAATGTCTTTGCAAGGTCTACAGGCTTGGGCCACCCAGGGCAGGTCACAGGGGGACTCTAACCTCTCTTCCAAAACATTTCACCGATGAAAGAGCGAAGGAACAGGAACCGTTAAGCCCTTTACAATGGACAAAGAATAAAGAGTTCAAACGCGCACCAGGAAAAAGAGACATCCACTGTAAATTAATTACACGGAACGAGGGGATGGCTTTTGCTGCACCGCACACGGGGACGGGGCCTGACACGGTGAAAAGGAACACAGCTGGCCACTTTGTTCCTCAAAAACACCCTTCCGAGGGGTAGATTTTCTCTCAGCTACGTGATCCCGCTGGGATTCCTGAGGGCACATCCCTGATGGAAGTCACAGCAGCTCCTGGTGAGGAGAGCATGGGCAAATCTGCTTGAGGTCGTGTTGGCCATGAGGATTTTGGAGCTGGGGAAACAACCAGCTCAGGGTTTCTTTGTGAAGAATGGAGGTCTCAAAGTCATCTTCCTTGGACAAAGCCTTGGAAGACTTGGGAAGTCCAAGTGGCAGGATCTACTGCGCCTTACCCAGAGGCTGAAAATGACATCTTGGGGATACACAAGATCATAAAGTGATGGCATCCTGGGGTGCATGAAGAAAACTGTGTCCAGCAG
>VWZY01005717.1:494323-569102 GCA_013399075.1 Chloroceryle aenea | reverse complement strand
GGCTCCGTGAGCGCAGCCCGGGTGCTTGTCGCTGGCCAGCCCGAGCCATGGGCGCCGTCGGGACCTCCGTGGAGCCTGCCTGTGGCAGCCAGGAGGAGGGGGAGCGTGGAGGGGCCTAAGTGCCCGAAGCTCTCCGCTAAAGCTGTGCGTGACACGGGAGGGAGGCTGGTGGCGGCGGCTGTCGAAAATGCCCTGGTTTGTGGACCGTNTGCCTTGGTTTGTGTACCGTGTGCCTTGGTAACCCTGCCTTGGGTGTGGGCTTAGCCGTGATGCGGCTCGGGCTCGGGGTGCTCTCAATATTCGGTTTCCATGTACTGGCTGCCGATTTCCTGACTGGCTGTTGACAACTTTTTCACTTAGGGAAGTGTTTCTGTTCCTTGGTCACTGCGCACACTCGTGTTTGCGTTACCTTTTGCTAATACGACAGCATGCTGTTTATTTTGAGCCGGCAGTTTAGATCAGTGTATGAGGTTTCTTCAGCTTTAATATATTTGTCATGTTGGTGCACAGCTGCTGGCCTGATAGTAAGAAAAAAAAAGTACTATTGTAGTAATTTTTTTTCAGAAGTAACTTAATAAAATGGATGGCAAAATCCAAGCCGTAAGGGGGCTATCTTCTCTTTGAAAGGTTTAGGAATCTGCTTCTAATGCTGCAGAGGTGGGTTTGTGTGTAGCCCCACTTAAACTAAGCACCTCTAGCCTGAAGAACTAAGGCCTGTGTCTGTGCCTGAAAGTGTATTAATCTGGTATAAAGTGTAAATAAATTACTTTAATTAAAAACACTTGAGGTAGGAACTTCTTCAAAGCTGAAGAAGGTATAACTCTAGGAAATTATAGCTTTAAGAAAATCTTTAAAGAACAGTTATACATGTGCTTCTAAAGTAAATGACAGTGAAATTCTACTTTTTTAAGCTGATAGCAGATCAGAAATAAATGTATGAGAAACCTTACAGTAGCTGTTAAGGAACACTTCTTAAGACTTAGCATTTTGTTGCCTTGAGCAATGATCCATAAAACAGGGGACAATTGTTTTCCATGCCTGAGTAAAGTAATTCTTGCCATCTTCTCTAACAGTAGGGGAACAAATAGTAAAGTTACAGTCTTGTGAAAAGAAAGGCATAGGGAAAGAACCTAAGTGTCACTGGTTGAGGCCAGCTTCTGTCATAAAAGTTACCAGGCTAGTGTGCTAAAAGTTCAGTAGAGCTACACAACTACATTAACATATCATAAAACTTTTAATCTTGGTAGGAGCACTGTGAAGCTGTGTTTTCACTTTTGAATGTGAAGAATGACGACAACCAAGAAATGCACTGAACGTGCTGTGTAATGTGATGTGGTTAAGGATTTTCACATAATTAAATAAAATTAATAGCTTCAGTTTCTGTTCTAGTTGTGCTCTCTTCAAGATAGAGAAAATGGATTCTTAATGTCACAAGGTTACCTGAAATTGTTTTGTGTTGCTGCACTCCAAACTTTTAATACTGTCTAAATCTTTGAAAACCTATTGAAGGGTCAAGGATGACAAGTGAGCTTTCACCTAAAGTGTATATAAATCTAAAGCTTCTGATATTAAAATAAAACTTTATTGAAAACTTGAATTAGAGCAGACTTTAAACTTTCTTCAAATTTTGAACTAGTTTGAAACCCTGCGATTCCTTGGCCTAAAAAAACACTTCTTGTAATTGACTTCTTAAGGCGATAACTTTGTTAGGACATGATGGTGGGAGTCTGACCAAACTTAATGTATATGGAGGGAAAATGTGAGTATGTATAAGCACTTCCAAGATGTGGTCTCACTGACCTAGAAAAAAATCACTGAGGACAATCTGTAGGTTTTGCAGAAGTTAAAAAAATGCTTAGTGCTGCTATGATGAGAGCCTGATGTGTGGAGAAAGACAAACTTGATGAAGTTACTAAATAAATTAGTGGTGCAAATAGTGATACCTGTAAGCATTTATTGGTAGCTTACAAGGCAGGGAGTAGAAAAAGAGTTGTAGTGTTCTCATCTTATTATTCTTTGCTGTTATTTAAAATGCCAAAAACGTTAGCCTGAAAACCCATCAAAATGGTTTTGACTAGAACGCTTTATCTTGTAATGAGACTAAATCTGTCCTGTTTGATGTGATGACTGGGACTGGATCATTGTAGTTTCAGTTTTGTGTGTCAACCTTTAAAATGTTATCCTTAGCCATCCTGTGCTTCCATTGCTGTTCTGAAAACAGCTGTTCTGTGGCAAAAATGACACCACAAGGCCAAACTAATATTAAGGCTTCACTGCACTGACCACTGTGGAGATGCTCTAGGCCATCCTGTATGATGTGCTAATAAACCATTCCTGAATGTGGGTGCAGTTTATACTGGCAAGATAATTTTGCCTTTGTCAAGACAGCTTTCACTTTATTTAAATTGGCTAGAGAGGGAATGGAAAGTGGAACTAAACTATACTGTGATTTTAATTTTTTTGCATAATTGTCTACAACCTAAATGCTTGCTAGACAGGTTATGTTGGCCACAGATCACCCTTTGGTGACCCAGGAACAGTTCCCATCATGAACAAAGAGACATAAGACTTGGGTGAAGAGTTTACTTGCACCATTATGTCAAGTGCTAGCTCATCATATGGGACTATCTTCTAAGCTGCAATGAATTTCAAATGTATATGTATATGTGTTAATGATACTTTACTTGTCTCTGTGTATGTACATGAAGAGATATCTCTGACTTCGAAGAGATCACCTGCCCTTCTGTATGGAGGAAGGGATGAAGCAGTGCTTAGTGATAATAGCAGTAACTTCTTAATTATGTGTTAACATTGAGTAGTTACAGCTTTGTAGCTAGTGAGGTAGCTTTACAGGGAGCAGTAGTGTAAGCTGTAGTAAAGAAAATAGTGATCTAGGGCATTCTGTTTGTGATAGTCGTGCAGAGACAGAAGAGCAACTTAGATTCAGCAGACTTGCTCTGAAGTGAAGATGTCAGTTAAAATAACTTGATCTGATTGAGATAAGGGAACAGTTAAGTGTTCTTTTTCTAGAATATCAGTAGAGAATAGATGACAAACTGGAGGTGTTGGGGGCCACAGAATAAGTCGGGCTGGGAAATGGGTGTGGGGCAGTATAAACTGTTAAGTTGGCAATGATTCAGGCCAGGGTGATCTGCAGGAATCACCAGTGTTTTTTTTTTCCCCCTTTAATGTATACATCCACTAGTGACCTGAAAAGCCTTGCTTCAGAGACTGTTAGAAATGATTTGAATGAGACAGATTTGTTGAAGCTGTTACATCCTCATGGCAAGTAAGGATCATGAGTATTGTTTTAACAGTTGATCAAAGCTCTCTAGAATAATAGAGTTCAATGAATTGTGATCTGTGGATAACTTCTAAGGGATCCATGGAAGATAAGCAAGAGCAGATTTCAATTTACATGTAATGGCCTAAAGTGCTATTTAAAAATTTCTCAAACTGCGAACGGGAAAAAAAAACCCACTGAATCACTGACTTCCAGTTAACTGGAAGATACAGGGTACTCTTGCTAGCTCTTGGTTTCTAATATTTGTGAGAGAACAAGAAATATTTTGAGCGATGCTGTAGTTTGTTCCACAAAGCCCACCACAGAGCCTTTAGCTACAGCTTGTAGATTTGAACAAGAAATACAAGAAGTTGCTTTATTGTGCTTTTTAATTGGTTCAAGTGGCTTTGCAAAGGAGCCGTATGTCTCTGCCTCTCCTGGCAGAAGAAAGTGAAGCAAAAAGAGCTGAAATTATTTGCCCAAGAGCATTTACAGACTATTAATGGGGCCAGGAATAGAACCCAGGTGACAGGAGACTTTACCTAAAGCTTTCTCCAAAGTGTTGCATTACTGCTTTCAGGAGCACAAGACTTTTGCCTACTATTTCTGACCATCTCATAAGCTGTTAATATATCTCTGTACTAAAAATACTGCACTGAGGATCTGGGGCTGACCCAGTGTGGACTACTGACTTTAAATTCTTTAAACCTAGAGGGTTGTTTCTCACGAACTTGGAAAAAACAAACCTTCAGAAATAGTGATACCTAGGACTGGCTGCTTTGCAGGTTGAAAATATGAATACTATTTTTTTTTGTCATTTCTCTGACCCTCAGTTCATCTTTGTGTTTTAGCTTCATTAGATGGGATAGAAATATTCCCACTCTTACAGAAAGACTTACATTTCTCCTCCATTTACCTGGAATCCATGTCTCCTGAACTCTAGCTTGATGTCAGCTGACCTTAATGGGTTGCTTTCTGGTGGAATGTCTGTGGCTGGACTGTTTTCTGTTGCTGTACCAACCTGGTTTCTGCAGAAAGAATAAATACCTTGGGCTGGGAAAATGTGGGTTGTTTCCTATAAGCTCACATGACTGTTGCAACATGTTTATCTAACATGTTATTTTTTGATTGTGCCTTAACAAAAGCTCTCTGGAAGCCTGAATGGTACTCCAGTTCTCATTATTTTTTAAATAAAGGTAAATGCTGAAAAAACTCCTGGAGGGATAGTGTCTGAGTATTAAAGCAATATCAAATGCTCTCATAGAAATTTTTTTAACCATATATGTACACCCATAACCTGCTTTCTGAATTTTTTTGAGACTATTTTCAGGGGAGGGAGAGGAGGTATGAAGCCCTTTCTTTCCATTTGAGATGTCAGCTGATGAGAAAAGCACCTAGTTTTATATTGTTTGGTCTCTAGCAAGAAGGGAGGCATGGGGTGGTGGTATTGTGGCCTGGTATGACAGCTCTGGGTGCTGGCCTCTGGCTGTTGACTTTGAGTCAGAAGCAGGCTTGTAGTGGGGATTGGTACCACTGCTTGATGTGCTGTATATGGGGGCAGTAGCTACCTCTGTGTCAATGAAATTTTGAGATAATGATATATTTGATCCCAGCTATAAATTGGGAGTGTAAGAGGTCTGGACCTCAAAGTGAAGGGAGCAACAGCTTATACTAGAGATTAAGGCTGAAGGACAATTTTAAGTTAGCAATGGGGCAGAGATGTCACTGCAGACCAGCCTGTGTTCAACGACAGGATTTTATGTTAAAGAGGTAAGTAGAAGACATCTTACATGTGAAGGTGGAACTGTCTTAAGCATCCAATATATATTTGCAGCCTTGTTTTCCCAGTGACACCAGCTGCCCTCCACTGAAGTCCCCAAGCCTGGTCCTCTGGACTGTACTGAAATTAGATGTTTCAGATAGTGAAGTTTTGCATCTGTTTACACTGCTAAAAGTAATTAAAATATATTAGTGATCACATAATTTTACATGTGACCTGTCAAAATAGCATGATTCTCCTGAATGATCTGTTTAGACACAGTATAATCATGGGATAGGTAATATTTTGACTTAGTGGTTGTCATTCATTCAAGGTTTGCTTCTTACTACTCCAGCTATGTAGAGAGATAAAGCACAGTCTATACATTATACTTGTAGTTCTTTTGAAGTCTGTGGCTTAGATTTAAAAAAACTCCCTAGATCTTGCTTCTAGTTTCAAATCTGTCTTACACTCATTTTTATTTCTTGGAGTCTATTTTTGTTTTGCTCATTCCATCAGCAATGTGTCCATATTATAAATTCTGTCTTCAGAGCTGGGATTTCCTGCCCCCAAATATGGCTGGCTTGTCTGTTGTTTATATTGCCTTAGGGAGTATAGAGCCTGAACAAATCGTTCAATGTAATGAAAGGTTTAGAAGTACATCAAATACCATCAACTTTAAAAATCAACCATTTAATATTAAGATGCTGGAGTTGTATGAGGGCCTGCCTCCAGATTTAGACCTACCAAGGTAAAAATGGCTTCTTTAAGCAAGTTTTTGTTGACTTGGAGGATAGGTCTTCCCCAGAAATGTCTCAGTAGGATTCTGAGCTCCCCATTTTTACAAAGCACTCTTGCTTTCTGATGCAAGACTATCCTAGAGTGGCAGGAGCCATTGAGGACACTTTGCTTCATCTTCTTTATGAGCAGTTAAATCCAAAATAAGACCTAGAAATCCCATGTTGTTGGGATTTCCCATGTTGTTCCATTGTAGAGCATCCAAAGGGTGTTGCTTAAATGGAATTTATCTCCATGCAGAGGAGGGTCAGCTGTGAGAGGTGGTGCTCCTTTCTGTCGCGAAGGCAAGAAACCGAGAGTCTCCGTAGTCATGAAAATGTGATACAATTCCTTTCAACTCAAATATTGAGAGGAGGTGGATGCAGGTGCTATTGGTATTATCTGACAATTTTACTCTACCAGCAGCTGATTTTGTTCACTGATTTTGTTCTCTGGTGGGAACAAGTTCATGCTAAAAAGAGAAAACAGGAGGAATACTATGGCTTTTCACTTTGCTGCACGGTAGTACTTTCTCCAGACATACTGTTCTCAAAGCCTTTCACTATGGCACTGCTAATTGAAGCATAGTTGTTTTATCTCTGTCCATCCTGAGACTCCAAAAGTAAAAGCTGTTTTGCATAAAATATTGATTTGTTTCACTTTCAGGTGACAATATTTGTAATGTGTGTTGAATGTTTATTTGTCTAACTAGATAATCTGGAGATGATGGGTGTTTATGCTTGCTAAGGTGAGTGGTGGGGTGGTAGGTTGCATCCCTGGAAGACTTAAGGATTTTGTGGCTGAAGGGAACCGAGTGCTTGCATGGCTTCCTTAGAGTGTGTGGTATACGCCCTGTAGGGGTGTATTCTCTACTCTTGACTATATGTCATGCAGCATGTAAACATAAATACCAAAAGATATGTGACCTATTCATTAAGCAGAGTCCAGAAAAATGGGAATACACCCAAATTAACTGATAAAGAATAACTTGTCTTTATATGGAAAATGCTCTCCTCTATCTCAAACTGCCTGTAACTGTCTTAGGATCTCATCATTTTTATACTACAAGCAGAGATGGAGAACAGATCATCCATTCTGAGGAATATGTTTGTAAATGAGATCAATAGCACTGTAAAATCCTCTCCACTGACTATTGGTGATGAGCATCAGTGATACAGGCCTCGAAGAAATTTATATAGTGTAGGTAAATATGTAGTCACTGTAAGGACAGCTTACAATAGAACTGTTTTAAATATATTGAATAAAATCTGGTTTTCCTCCACATATGTGTCCAGTACTATAAACTCAGATTGACTGACTCACTGGAAGTCTTATCTTCCTCAGCTTAAGTATTTTTTTTGTTTGCAGCAAAGCAGAAGAAAAGGGAAAATCAAGACTGTATTTTTCAAGTCTCAGTTATCTAAGATAAGGAAAACGTGAGTAAGACAAAACTAGTCTAACATTTTAGAGCCTTTTTCTATTAGGAATGGGATAAAGGGAAATGACATCTCTATGCTGTTTTGTGTACAGAGGTTATTGACAGTCCCTATAAGTGCATGTTCAAGATATGTAAACTAGCTGTTACTCTAGAAGTTTATAAATGTTCAACCTTTGTTTTGTAATCTTCATTTCTTAATAGCTGATCTTTGTCTTCCTTTTTTCAGACTGGTAACGTCATTACTGTGTGTGATTAAATGGATGACTTTGTCTTATAATGTTGCTTGGCAAAACCAGCACATTTCAATGCAAGTTGGTTTGTTTGGTTTTTGTGATTTTTTTTAATTTTTTTTTTAGATTTACATCTCTGTAGATAGCATTAATTCTGTGAACCACTTTTAGTATAGACTAGCATAATATTTGTTCATAACAAAAGGTGGAGTTGGGCATTTTACTTTTTTTTTTAGTGATACATGATGCAGAAAAGAAGCAAGAAGGAAAAGCATCAAATCTCATTTTCTTTATATAAACTCTGTTCCAACGTGACATTAGTTGCAGCAGTCAATGTTGGGCAGTGCTGGGCTGTGGCAGGCAGTGCTGGGATTTTGCACAGCTCTGAACATGTTTGGGTGATTAGGGGAGGTCCAGCTATCACAATCACAGTTTCCCCAGCCTGCATGAGCCTCTTGACAGCTAACAACATTCTGTTACAAGCACTGTGCTGGAGTAGGTGTATGTAATATTTCCATACTCAACCTGTGAGGTGCAGGAGAAAAAAGGTAGCAGTCTGATTTATGAGTCAATTTTTTCAGAGGTGGGGAACAGTAGTCAGTGAAGAAACATCAAAAAAATGAAGATTGACGAATGGAATGTTTGGAGTTTGTTTTTAATTAAGCATCATCTTGTTCATAGCTTATGACCTCAGAGCTAAAGGTTCTTCTGTTTTTGGGGGGACTTTGTTCTTGCCAAGGAGGAATCAGCCATTGATCTTCTCTGCTCGTCATCTTCTCTTAGGTGTGGTGCTGTGACATGATGAGAGAAGTATGTGCTACCCATGACTGCAGCTAGTCATGTAGAGTGACCTAAGATCTAATCTCCCATCCTTGCAAACCAACTGAAGTGACCAATGCTGTTATTTCACATGTTACTGTAAATTAGATTAGAATCTGCTACTCCTGGATTTGTTTAATAAGCTGGCAGTATCTTTACAATACTTTATAGAGTGTCTGGACTGTGATGTGAAATGTGCATCATTCTTAAGGCTTAAGCCTTACTAAATGAAGTGAGGTAGTCTGAGATCCTTCCACATCTCAAGGTGGAAAGTTTGAGATTTAGTTCAGATTATTCTGCATTTTAACACTTATCCTGATAAGTGGGTACAGGTAACCCTTTCACCCCTTAATTGATAGAAAAGACTTCTCACTTTACATGTCTATATGTAGACTATAGCTTCCTCTGAACAGATTGGGTTTTTTAAACATTATTTTTGCCTCTGACTAAAAAGCATGGAAAGAGATGTTCCAGGGTGAATACTTTGAATTGCTATCAATCTGCCAGGTGTTTTACCTAAAAACAGTGATAGAGAAAACTCTTAATTGATTTTCTAAAATACATAGTAGGGCAGTTTTGATATTATTTCATTCAGGTCATCAAATTAATATCAGTAATTGTACTACCAGTGTAAGGTATTTTATAAGAATGAAAAAATGGAGGGAGTTCAAATTATGTGTGAATGGAATTTACTCTTACATAAGGCCTTCTTGAGGGGCTGACGTTTTTAGGACAGTAATTGTTTGTAATTAATACTCTTGCATAAAACGTTTTGAAGGTAATTTTGTGAGCCCAAAGAATGACTAAAAAGTTATTCACTGGAAAGCAGTAATTGGTATCCAAAACGAAACTCATGGGATGTGAAATTGATGTAACAGGCAAGACATTTGCTTATATGAAAGAATCTGCCCACTGGTTTGATGCCCTAAAGCACAAGCCAGAGAAGTGGTGTTTGCTGGTGCAGAGGCAAAATCATTGTGTTCTATTCATGTGCCATTGAAGCAAAGGAAAAAGAGATTTTGGCAAAATATCCACACCTCTTGGAGCAGAAGTCCAAGAGGCAGTTACCTCTGCTGCAGGTAATATGTGATCACTTTTATGCTATATGCTTCCTGATGGATAATACTAATCAGTGAAGATAAGGTATGTTTAGTGAATATGCTTAAAAGAAATAAATTAGTCGATCTATCAGACTGGTTTCAGGCAGTAGATTTTAAACAACTTGTAAAATATTTCTTGGCTGTTACAGCCTTACATAAGAGCTTTTCCTGGTTCATAAATAAAATTAATGTGAAATCAATAATGGTATTTAAAAATTCACTAAACTTCTATCCAGAGAAAGTCTCACTTTCAGACTTCCACTAATGCAACAGTCAGAGTGGGAAAAACACACAGACTTGACCTTAAGGGTAAGCAAAAGAGTGCAGAGGGAAAGTGCAGTGAAGAAGGAAGCTTTGAGAAGCGACCAGGAGGAATGCGACCTGTTTTAAGCGACTAGGACCTGCCTGCTCCACCCCCAGAGAGCAAATCTCTAAACAGGGCCATCGTGGGCATCAGCTTGCAGAAGTCCTTTGCTTGGACGTGTAGTTGAGATGCTATGCTGACTTCAAACTGAAGGATGCAAACTCGTGTACACAGCTGTGTAAACAGCAACAAAATAATTCGCATGATGTTGAGAACGCCAACAGAAACACAGTAAAATAACTTCCCTATAGTATATTGCAATCATCTGACCTGCTGGACTTCGGACAATGAATAGGAAACGTTTGCTACTTCATGTTGCTTCATTCTGTTATCCCAGAAAACCTGGGATTGTTGTGGAAATAGGAAGAAATAAGCCATATAATTAGATTTGTTTGTTAGTTTGTATTTTTAATAGAAGGACAAAGAGGAGTAATGAAGTATGTGGTGATCTGGTGGCTGTATATGCATTTAGGGTACTTCTCTGCTGAGGAAGATGCATTGTAGTTCTGAGTTGTATGAGTTAATACAACTATAATTACCTGCAGGTGCCACATTTGATCTGTGGAAACAAATAGGATTTGTCAGTATCCCCTCTCTTCCACCTTCCTCCCTGAAGCAATACAGAACTGTTTCCAACCTCTTTCACGAGGTTGTTCAGAAACAGCAGAAGGCAGCAGCAAGCCTGTGGAGTTTGGGTGAGGTGGTCTTTCCTGAAAGGCTGATTTCCTGAGCTGCTGTGCCTAAGAGCAAGGTTCAAAGAGTTTGCTCAATACTGTCTTCTCCAGACACCTGTGCCCACACTTCCTCAGTGGTATTCAAACTAATTTTTGAATATGCTACTTTACTTATGGTGATTTCTGGTTTTGGGTGTTCATTTGTCTTGCACTTCCCCAAGCTTTTCCACTGAACTTCAGACTTGGAGATTAATTTTTCTTTTTAGGTTAAAATTCAGATTCACATGGAAGCACTTGACTGCAGAAGCTGTGGCTTCAAACAGTAGACAGGAGATTCATGATAAAATTGGCAGAATTGTACTGCTCTAAGCACTTTCGGAGACATATGCTGCTCTTCCTCCTCCTGGAAGTAGTCCCACAGATGTCTCATGATTATTCACTTGAGTCATGGTTGCAGAATTGAGTTTTTGGTGTTTTGGATTCCCAGATTTCTACACCATATATTGAGGGGTTTTAAAGTGCGAATTCTAATGGAAGACCTGCCTGTTTTAAAACAGATGTTTTGCCAAAACCCAGTGCTTTCAGTTTAAATTGCCTCTTGACTTACAACAATAATTGGTTAAAATGAGACATCTCTAAGGACAAAGAGACAAAAAATATAAACTGCATGTGGCATGCTGCTATTAAAAGTTTTCTGGGTTTTTTTTCCCTCTTCTGTTTTTCACCAGTGATACTTTTGTGGTATTAGTCACTAGGTGGTGCTCTCCTACACGGTCTTCTGCGTTCCAGTTTCCAGGGTGTGAGTGGCCTAGGATGTAAATTTTCAGCCAGAGTTTATTTTGGAAGGGGAAGTATGGGAGTTATAAAGCTAGACAGCAGCATCTCTCGCCCGTTTGGACTGGAGTGAATTTTTAAAGTACAATTATTTTAGGGAGACTGGGTATTATTTTTTGGCTGATGTTCCTGAAATGAGAGATTGCTGCTTGCGGGTTAATGTATTTGTAAGAAACATGATGGCACTGTGCTGCGAGGCTTT
This sequence comes from Chloroceryle aenea, assembly GCA_013399075.1. Classification (NCBI taxonomy): domain Eukaryota; kingdom Metazoa; phylum Chordata; class Aves; order Coraciiformes; family Cerylidae; genus Chloroceryle; species Chloroceryle aenea. The sequence goes on along the minus strand of VWZY01005717.1, from coordinate 557,622 downwards.
AATAGCTAATGTATCAACAGAATAATACCTTTTTTCTCAGGTGTGCTTTTACTGTTAACCGAATTATTATATTAATTTATATACACTCTACCATGAACAGATGGCAATGTGAGAAAACTTAACGAGTTTCATTTTGTTTGTTTTGCCTCTTTAAAACTGCATTTCAGATTCATTCCATCAGGTTGGGTTTTTGTGTGTGTGGTTTTTGTTTGGTTGGTTTTTAGTTGGCTTTTTTATAGCAAAAGAAAACAAATTCTCTCCTCAACAGTCTTTACAGAGTTCAGAATCTTAGAAGTGTCCTGGTAAGAGATTTAAAGATTCGTTGAATGCTGGTGGTGGTCTGAAAATGCTAAACACTTCTCAGTGCTTCCTCTAAATTTTTCACAAACCTTATGGAATGTTTGAATTAACTGACTCTTAAGTTCAGCTTTCAGGCAAGGAAAGTTGTTTTCTTTTTCCTCACTTGTAAGTACTTTTATGAGAAGCGAGGACAAGATCAGGCAGATTGAAGAAAAAAAGTGTGAAGGAATTGCAACATCAAAACCTTTAAAACTGCACTAGTGGTTTGAAAAATGAAAACTTGAATTGTGTAGCTTCTGCATCTGAATTTCAGTAAGTTTTAAAAATGCCATTTTAGTTTTTAAAAATGCTACTTTTATTCAAGGAGGGCTGAGGCTGAAAAATATTGATAATCTCTACTAAGCATTTTCATATGGAATCTATTTTCAGCTACATACCAGAAAATGTCTTTGTTATTTTTTGAATGAGAACCTAATCTTAGAATGACGTTTCATTTATCAGAGCCTTTTAAGTCTGCTATTGTGTTTCCAGTCAGATCCTTTCCACTACTTTTTTCCTGTGTCAGCCTCTTGCAAACTCACCATAGGGCAAAGTTCGCAGTTATTTTCCACCGGCACAAGGATTTACCCTCTCAGGGGTGCACTTGGGCTTTATGCAGCGGAAGCAAAGCACAAATTAATGCCAGTTCTAATCATTTGTGATAAAGTTTCTATGGTATTATATTTAATACCAAAAACTACAATTTGTGGTTTAACATGTTAGCAATTCAAAGACCTTTGTTTTTTATGCTGTTTAGTCAGATGAAAATGGCTTAGTGTTGTTTTTTACATCACCAGAATTGGCAAATGCCATCTTGCTGTCAGTGTTCTTACTAAGCTTCCCACTTCAACAATAATTTAATAATGTTCAAATACCACTTTCTAGAAAAAAAAGTAAGTTGTGATATCTGCAGTTGAGAAGTTGAAAAACATGAGTGCAGTGTGCCAAAAAAAAAAAAAACCCAAACCTAAAACACAATAAAAATAATTGGCTCCTCTTAAAATTTCACTCTTTCTGTTTTGTTTGTTTGGTTTTTGGTTTGTTTGGTTTGGTTTTGGGTTGTTTTTGGGAGGGGGGAGTGAGAGGGATTAGTGATACTGCAGCATTTAGATTCTCTGAAATAAATCTGTTTTAACTTGATCCAGTTAACTTGATTCAAGTTTATCTCCATGTATTCTATAAGCAAGAAACAACTGAAATTCCCACAAGGGATTTAAAAAAAGGCACAAATCCTGTGTTTTCTCCTGATTCACTATTACAGATTTTACAACTCTTGGTAGCAACAAGGATTTGCATGTGTCCTTGATTGAAATTTCTACATCCCCATCCTTCTGCAGTGAGACTGTGCCAGTTGTCAGCCTGGCTGCCATGTCCCAGCCTCCTGCAGCTGAGTGGAGCTTTTAATTGGTCTTGGAAAGTGCTTCATGATCCCTTCAGATGAGAGGCTGATGTTCAGACTGCAGATCCTCTTTTTGAACATGCTTTTGTATTTCTCTCTGGGCATTCCATGTCTTCAGCTGGAGCTGAGGTGACCAAGAGTTGTTTGCCTGTGTCAAATAACTAGCTAGAAAAGGGAAGAACAGAGTCTGCGTGAATCAAAAGAGAGACAAATCTATCTTGGTTAACCATACTATGGGCTCAAATTGCTCAGCAGTGTTTTACCAGGTACCAGCATAAAACTTAATCAGGTTGCTTAGATAACCTGCGCTACCTGTTAGAGGCCAGTGAGTGTCTGCATCACAAAATGAAGGCATGGGCAGGAAATCTGGTGGGGCTTGTGCAAGTTTGTTTTGAAAGAGCCAACCTTGTCAGTGAGATCTCTGGAAAGCTATCACCAAGGTACCAGCGCAAATCAATCAGGGCTCAAGAGGCTTCTGCTGGCATTGGCAACCATCCAGCCTAGTGCCTCATTTTGCTTTTCCTTCTGGCATTGAGATGTGTCCTTTGGCTGATTCCCTTCCCATCTCTTGTCCCTCTGCTCTCTTCCTACTGTTTGGTTGCTTTGTCTTTTTAGAGTTGAGCTCCCTGGGCAGGGCGAGGCTGCGAGCTCCATCTTACAAGGTGTTTGCAAAATACATAGCACAATAGGGCTGATGGCTAAAATCTCAAGGCACTGCTGAGCTACCAGTAATTGTTACTATTAATAACAAAAACAACTAGTCATAATAGACTGTGGAAAGGGGAATAGCTTGGCCTTATTAATGTCATGTTTAAAGAGCAAAAGCTGCTTTTGTGTTATTACCTGTCATCCTCTGGAGAACTGTAAGCATGTCCCTGAATAGGGATACAGTTTCTGCCCTTACCTTGTATAACCTTATTGGTTTCAAAACAAGATTTAATGTTGTTAAGAGAAAACTGGCATGAAGTCAAGGGATTTTGTCCAAGGAATTCAGGTTGTCTTTACTTATTTTTGGAAGCATGTGGCATCAGAAGGATCACTGAGAAATGTGCCAACACCAGCCTTTCTTCTCGGGTATCTCAGGTCCAGGTTGTATCACCAGCCCTTTTACCTGTGCTTCTTTCCATTCTCCTAAGTGGCAAACATGCTTTGAACATCTTAGCATCCTTCAGGATATTTTATGCCCCTCTTGCTCTATCTCATCCAGGCACAAGGGATAATTGTGTGGTCTGGTTGTTATCAGGGAACTTGATCAGCTCTCCATATTTTCAAGGTTGAATGTAGATTAATAATCATCTCTGATGGTGCTGTGGGTTAATTATTGTAACTCATCAATGGACTAGTGTACACGACAAGCGTTTAGTTTTATGCATTCCTCTTCCTTTTCTGCAGCTTTTTTTCTTTCCTGCTTCTTTGTATAAGAGTATCTATTTCCATGGTAGATTGGTCTGGAAATCCTGGAGTAGTGTTTTAGACTATCCTATTACTGTTTTCTTTGCTTGCTCTTTAGAAATCCCTTTGCACTTTGAAATTTCTGCATTTCAAGCAATGGGAGAAAATTCCCTTCAACACGCTTAGATTTCTTTGGTAGTCTTTTAGTGTATTGGTCAGTGCTTTGTTTCCTGGTAGGTAAAAGTACTCTATAAATGTCTCCCTGAAATACTTCAGGGTACCACCTGATAGAATGTGGAGTCAATATGGCTTTCAAATTGTTTTGATTTGTTCATTGGGTAGCCTGTGCATAGTTCATTCTCCTTGAAAATGCAATCAGTTGCTTTGCATTGTTCCTCATAAGCTAGAATTAAAATCTGTATTGTTCCAGAGAAGGATCTGAACCCTGACCCCACTTTCAAGTCTTCCCTGATAAGACAGAGATGAACCTTGAGGTATCAAAATGTCCTGGGAGGGATATGCCCCTGGGGTGAATGAAGACCTGGTCTGGAACCTCTGTAGTTGCACAATGTAGCTGAAAGCTGGAGAGAAGCTGGGAGGCTGTGCTGGGCAGTGTATGATCACCCATTGTCATTGAAGGGGATTAAGAAACATGCCTTATTGGGGAAGGGGGGGTGTTATGTTGGAAATTGATTCCCCCATGAATCTTGGATTTAGAAGAGAATGATCTGGATATTTCTTCTATTGTAATTTCTGAGAGAGACAGTGGCCTTGATAAGCAGAAAAAAACCTCGCATGGTTTCTGTGATCCCCAAAGAAACATTTTCAGCAGAGAAATAAAGGCAAAAGAAAGGATGTGGTATAAGAGCAGATTAATTCAGATCACAAAGTAGATAAGGGTGTTCCCAAACATACTCCTTTAGGAACATCCTCACATAAAAAGGAAGTGTCAGATGCCTTAACCAAACTAAATTAATCTTTATGACATGTCTGTGGACATTTAACCTCCCTTCTTGTGGCACCTCTGTAACTGCACTCTCCTGTCATACAGATGTGTTCCAGGCATAAAAGCTGAGGACATAAAATTTCATTTTATTGAGGTGTAGGTTGTATGAAAGATGTTAAAAACAACCTGGGAATTTTTTTCAGAGGGCCAGAATGTCTGAGATCATGTCAGGTGTAAAGAAAAATTCTGAAATTTGCAGTGAGAGTTATTTCAACTTAAATGTTTCCTTCTGAACCCAGGAAAAAGACAGAGGAATGATAACAGTTAATTTCTTGTCATAGATCAGCTGTCAGAATGAGCAGATAATATGTACTTAATGGCATCCAAAATAGAGATCCTCCAGATCAAACTGCACAATCCCTGAAAAATAGCCAAAAAAAAAAGGATGTAATTAACTATTTGAGAGGTATTCAGTGACAGAGTGCAAGATAAAAGAAAGCTCTTGGAGATTAACTAGTACAGAACAGTTATTTTGCCTTTTCTCTCATCATTTTCCTTCCACTCTTCTGCTTCTTTTCATTTTTTTCTAATACATATGCCAAGAACTATGTTTCCAGTGAGCCAATTCAGACAAGCTGAGCAGATATCTAAGGGAGCAGCCTTTGGTAAATCAAGAAGGATCGTGTAGGTAGAACTAGAAATTAATGGCACAGGCTGAACATCCCTCTGTAACTGAAAGGCTTTACTTATTCAGTGCCACAGATGCAGCATGGCAACAGAGATGTGACATATTGCTTATTTAGGGGGATGTGCCAGAAATTGTCAAGTGCAGATTAAGTCTTGTGAAAGGAAATCAGACCAATTGGAATCTCCTCTAATGTTTTGAATTAACTTAAAACTCCCTCTCTTTTTTTCTAGAAAAGAGAGCTTTAGGGAATGGAGGCACTGGGATACAAAACCATCTTCCAAACCATTTGGAATTCACTCTGATAAGAGTGAGTTTTGACAGAGCTTTATTTCCACCTAAATTTTAAAGCAAGATGCCAGGTAATACAAACCTGTATGAACTTAAAAGCAAGAGGAAAATCCTACTGGTTTCTGATAGCTGTATATTGTACCAGACAGTCCAGTTACTACAATACCTGAACATGTCAGTTTTTAATGTGTGTAACTTGAAAACCCTTCTATACAACTAGAATTGGTTTTAAATGTCAAAATCAACTTCTTAAAAACTACTCAGAATGTGAGAACCCATTCCTAAGAAAAGTTTGCCTACATATAGAAGGTGCAGGAAGTATTACAATAGGTTGTTTGTTTTTTTCTCTTGTGTGTGTGTGTTTTTAATTATTATTTATAATGCATCTTTCCCAGGCATACAACCACCACAAAACCAAATACAAAACTCACATAATAAGCTGGTTAAAACAGAACATCTTCCATGACTATTCAATCTGCCAGTTCTTATATTTTTCACCCACTCACACTGTTGTCAATACATCTTTTTGCCTAGGGAAAACCACAGGATTTATAATGTACTAAGAGAGAAAAAAAATCACACCAAGGTGAAAGTTTCAAGCAAAAGTAGCATCTCCCAGCCCATCCTTGTCTGTGTTTATTTTAGTCTAATCAAATTTTATATATTGTTGTATTATCTTCATCATTATAGTATTTGAACTTTACCTCCTGCAGTCCACATATGGAAATAAATGCTCTTGTATATGTCTGGTAAATATTCAGGAACAAATAGGAGTCCAAGAGGAATAAGCCTGAGTGGATAATGACATTTTTAACACTTGCAAGTATTTGCTTAAGATACATCATGTTCTGATCTTGCATCTGTAAGGTCTACACCTTAAGTCTGAGTGATGCAAAATGATAAGTGAGGAGCAAAATGCACGCATGTTTTCAGTTCCCCTAAAGCTGTAGGGGAAACTTCTAAATGATCTTACATGCTGTCATGGGATGATACAGGGGCAAGCAGGGAGAGAGAAGGGCAGACTGTGATACAAACCCCTTTCACTTATGTATTTAATAATGTAAATATGAGGAGCATCTACCTGTACCTTGGCTGCAGCAGTGCCTGTGATGCAGCTCTGAGGATGCTCAGCAGAAGGGGTGGGACTCTTCTCAGTCCTGCTCACAGAATGGGCTACATAGAAAAGTTATGTCCAGTTAGGGTGATGGGAAGAGATGTAAAATACAAATCCACAGGAACTTCCATTGTTCATGTAATAAGTTTTAGGCCTTGCATATTGTTGGCATGCAAATACTGGAGTGATTGTATCCTGCCTTTTTAATAGACTGCACAGGTCTGTGAACGTAGTAGCATGTCCAGTCATTTGTTTAATAAAACCTGAAAAAGGATGAAGTTGGGCTCTGTAATACCATGCTGACAGACAGTATGATGTTCTAATTTGTCTTTTAGTCCTCTTCTTTCAGGTGTCTTAATATGGTGCTTCCCCTATTAACTTTCTCAGGGGCCACTGTACCTCTTGTCATAATATTTCCAGTCTATGAGGGCAGAGGGAGCAGAAAGTAACGCCAAGGTAGTTCTGAATCTTTCATCTTCATTTCCTAATCCCGTAATTTCTTTAAAGTACACAGTCTTTTTCTTTCTTGCCACCAGAAACAAGAACTTATTTGAATGTCAAACAGGGCCTTAATGAATTCCACAAGATAATAATAGCAGCAACTGTTCAAGTTAGTGTCTGTAAATAATTCTGTGTGATCTTTACTAAGGTTTTTAAGTGATAACTTGTGACTCTGCCTTTTTCTTCTCGCACACCTGTTTGAAACCAGGGATCTTAGTTCACTAGTTAAGGCCTTTTAAGTGCCTTACCCTAGGCTCAGACTGTGACACTGAGCTCTGCCAACTGAAACGAAGTAGGTAATGAGGATTGAGGCACTCCTCAGTAGCCAATATTGCAATCATGATATTGTTGATATAAATATTTAGAAATGTCTTGTAATTGTTAGCTACCTTTCAGCAAAGTTTGGCAACTCTAGAATGGTGGTTACTAAATCTTAACTCTTCACTAACTTGGTTCAACAGAGTATGTGTCTTACGGGTTTATTGCTTTCCTCTAAGGGAAGCACTGAGCACATATAGTGGGTTTCCTGTAAAAAGGAAAAGACCTTTCTTCCCTTTAAAGTCTTTCATACAAAGAAGGGCAAATAACAGTAAATTGAAGTTTTGTTGACGTGTCCTCTAACATCTGTGTGCTCTATGCATCACTAGCAGATGCTTAGGCCTTCCTTTTGGGCATAAAAGAAGGTTGAGGGTATTTTAAATGTGAATCACTTTATTAGGACATATATACCAGTCTCAGAATGAGGATGTGCAGCCAACATGCAAGGCACTTCCTTCATGCAGAAATCCTAGCCCAACATCCCTGTCTGGTTCCCAAGAGACAACTCTTAACACCAGCATTGATTTAACAAGAGGCAGGGCAGGCAGCCAATTTTCAGGCTGTTCACATTGCCTCCTCTGCTTCTGAGTCTGCCAGAGAACAAAGTCCTTGCATAACCTGAAGACTGAGCAGCAAGACAGCAGGTTTCTCTAAGAGATGAAAACCTGCTTGTACACTGTAAAGGTAACATTCAAAGATTTTTGCAATGATGCTTCCCCTAATGATATGCCTGCTTATCTGTTAACAGTAAAGGTAACTGCAAAGCTTTAGAGGTTTGCTTTTGACCAGCATTTCTGCATGGGTTCTTATCCAAATTTGTTGTTTGCAAAATAAAGATAGGAATTGCCTTTCTCATGGTACAGTGATGGTGCTTCCCTTTATCTTTTAAAAGTTTTCAGTGTGTTTAGCAACAGGCTTGTTCTCAACAATTTTCATTCCCAGACTGTTCAGTTAAATAAATGGGGACATTTTAACTCTGTGAACCACATGTTCCTTCCATCAATTACTGTAGCTTCATGCTGACATCTTGCAGGGCATCCCTCAAGAGTACTGTTTTACACATGCTTTTTTTATAAGAAAAGAAGTATTTCTATTTTTTTAGTTGCTCAGGGCTGTGTTTAGGTCTTCTAGAACCTCTTTCTGTTCAATTGTTTCAGATTTGCATGTAAGATGCCACTAGTAACACAGGAAGGTTGCAGCCACTTCCAGCCTTTTCTCAATGCTGCCTACAGACTGATGCACATCGGCACATTTAAAGCCCAGGCAGACAGCAGCTGTGTAATCCAGTGGCATTTCCTTCTAAAATTTTCTGCAGAGAAGAGGAGCTTGAAAGGAACATGAAATGAAGTAACAGTTTGGGGAGAAATCCAATTCCAACCCCAGAGGCAATACTACACTAAGCAATAAATCTTCTTGTCTGCATCTACAGAAAGAATAAGACAATCCTGACTTGCCAGCTCTGTCTCTACAGCCAGGCAGATTTCCCGCAGGCCTGCTGCCCCCCCCCTCACCTATATCAGGGATCTATTTGGCCATGCTGCACTTCCCTTTCAGTGTATGCTCCAGGTTTTCTTTTCCATGGAAACCCGGACCCTGCTGAAAAGGAGGATGGGAGAGATGCTGCATACCTTATTTCAGCAGGGCATGGCTTTAGGACATGAGCAGAAAGCAACATCAGAGCGACACAAGTTTTGGTTTTTTTTAAACTTTCTACATATGCAATGATGTTAAAAACAAGCAAAAAAAAATCTGGAAGCCTTTAATTCATGCAGAAAAGTACCTACTAAACTGTGGGGAAAATAGAGTTGAAACTGGTCAGTGTTACAAAGTTACAGACATATACACAGCTTCAAGGTAGTGATGCCTTCCATCTTACTCCAGTGCAATCTGTCACTCTGCATTGAAAAACTGAAAAATGCAGAGTGAACAATAGCCATTCAGTAGCAAAAAAATATTCGTTTCTTTTGTGCTAGAACATCAGTATTGGAAGCATGACTTCTGTGTTATTTCATTCCCAAGATCCCAGTGGAGTATTTTTGGACTGCTCCTTTTCAGGAAGGTCTGCTTCCAAATTTCCTCCTAAACCGATGTTTTTGATCAAAAATGCACTTTCTGCCCCATGAACAGCTCTAATATACTAACTCATCAGGAGATGTAAAAAACATGGCTTGCATTTAGGGTTGCCTAACCTAAGTTTACTGTGCATTGAACTACTGAAAAGGTTGAAGGCTGAGTTGCTTCTTTGTGAGGCCAGTGGGGATCTGACTCCCTCCATCTTCTCCAGCTTCCCTGTCCCAACTGCTGCCCCAACAGCAAAGTTTTTTTTCTGGCTGGGCTGGGGAAGGGAGGTTGCTGCAGGCATTGCATGGCAGTGACGTTATAGGAGGAGTCCAACAGAGGAGGCCATAGCAGAGAGGAGACAGAGAAACCGAAGCTTCAGCTCTCAGAGGACATGGTCCTTGTGCAGCAAGGTGTAATTTAACTTTGAGCTGTCCTAAAAGGAAAGGCTGAAGGATTTTTCACTCCCACCTCCCTTTTAAATCACATGACTGTACTTCTCTTTACCAGTATCTTAAGGCTCTCAGTTCCTCTACCCAACTACAGTCTGTTTTGCTTCTGGGAAAATCTGGGGAAAGGAACTGCAAATGGAAAATACATCCCCTTGTTTCTATCCACCTCTTCGCCCACTCACTTTGGTAAAAAAAAAAAAAGCAGATCTTATATCTCCTTTTCTTTAAGCCCAGATTGCTCCCCTTAATGCTTTCTCTAGTGATTTCAGCTACACATTTTTGTTCAAGAGGAAATAAACCACTTTACATTTAAAAGCCACAAATTGTTGCTTCCATTTTGTCAAAAAAAAGCTGGTCTCCTTCCAGGTTTGGAAATACATTCAAATCTGCCAAGTTTTGTCAAACATTACCTTCCTTTAAGAAGAAAAAGATCATACTTTTTTGGATTAAAGAGAAAGTGGAAAAACAGCCATTTAAATGTCTTCAATAAGAGGGAAGGTTCTCTATTTTCTTGGGTGCAGACAGGGGGGAGGAGGAATATGGAAAGACAGAAGAAAAAAAAAGCAAAAAGCAGACAGAAATACCCAGCTGAGGGCCAATCTGAGTTTATAATTGGTATCAGATTCTGCCAGTCTTTCTCATGTAGCACAGTCCCAATTGATTTCTGGAGGTTCCTCACAGGGTAAGCTAATGTTTAACATAAATAATCATAGAATCATGGTTTGGGTTGGAAGGGACCTTAAAGGTCATCTAGGTCCAGCTCCTCTCCCACGGGCAGGGGCACCTTCCACTAGACCAGGTTGCTCAAAGCCTCATCCAATGTGGCCTTAAGCACTTCCAGGGAGGAGGCAGTCACAACCTCTCCGGGGAACCTGGTCCAGTGTCTCACTACCATCACAGTAAAGAATTTCTTCCTAATATCTAATCTAAATCTACTCTCTTTCAATTTAAAGCCATTACCCCTTGTCCTATCTCTACATGACCTTGTAAAAAGTCATTCTCTAGCTTTCTTATAGACCGACTTTAGGTACTAGAAGGCTGCCATAAAGTCTCCCCAGAGCCGCCTTTTCTCCAGGCTGAACAACTGCAATTCTCTGAGCCTGTTATCATGAAGGAGTTGTTCCAGCCCCCTGATCATCTTAACGGGCCCTCCTCTTGACCTGCTCCAACAGGTCCATGTCCTTGTTATGCTGGACACCCCAGATCTGGACACAGAGCTCACCAGAGCAGAGTAAAAGGGAAGAATCGCCTCCCTTGACTTTCTTGTCACACCTTTTTATGCAGCCCTTTTTATGCAGCCCAGGATAGGGTTGCCTTTCTGGGCTGCAAACACACATTGCTGTGTCGTGTTGAGCTTCTTGTCAAGCAACACCACCAAGTCCTTCTCCTCGGGGCTGCCCTCAATCCATTCTCCACCCAGCCTGTATTTGTGCTTGGGATTGTCCAACCCATGTACAGGGTTTTGTACTTGGCCTTGTTGAACTTCATGGGATTCACACAGACCCACCTCTCAAGTCTGTCAAGGTTCCTCTGGATTTTACCAAACACAGGTTACCCAATCTTATTGTTAAGAAGCAGGGGTCAGGAAGCTGTTATCAATTCAACTGCTGTATTCCTAACCAGCAAGCCTGCTTCATTTGGGATTAATTAACTGATTGCTTAGAGTGGAAGTGTTGTGGAGGAGCATGATCATTGCTATTTATATCCATTCTGATACAATGTATTCCAACTCCCACTCCATCATGTCTTACAGAAAGTGATCTGGTGAAGGAGGATGACAAGTCTTTGAGAAAGGATCTCAAATTCTGCCAGATACCCATAGTTTAGTTTGTACAGCAGTGCAAGATCAGATACAGTGTGAAAGATGATAATGCACACATTTTTTATTCCAGACTATCTTCTAGGCTTGTGTTGATACACAACTCCATCATTACTGGGCAGCTTGCTCACTTTTCACATCAGCCTTTGCTACTTACCCCACGCCAATGTGTGGGAAAGAGACATTGATTTGAATTCTGCTGTGGTGCCATATGCATCTTAATAACACTCTGGAGTGATTGGCATGGAGTCCACATTCTGGGGCTGGATCCAGTCTTCCTGCCACGAGGCAGGGTTGCAGAGGGGGGCTACAGCTGTGGTCACTGAAGGTACCTGGCTACTGTGTAAGTATGCTTTCCCTGTGTCTCACAGTGCTTGAAGATGCTTATTTGTTCACATTTTCCTCTCTTCATTAATATATTCTGTCCTTTAAAATTTAGTAAATAGAAGTATGTATTGTCTATCTGAAAGATTAATCACAAGGAGGTGCTTGAGGTGGGAAGGCTTTTCTGGAGAGGTTCCACATGTTGTCAGCTAGTCACTCTGAATGGCAGTTTCCAGTTTGGTCCCCTTAGTTTTTAGAAGTGACATTTAGTCTGACATATGCCAGCTGCCCAATCTACCTAGCCCTGCAAAGTGTAAATATTAACATAAATGCATATTAAGATACCACGTGTTAGCAGTTTAACTGAAATCATGGGTGGATGTTCCAGCAGAGGCAAGCAAATAGCATTGATTTACACTAGCTTGAGGATTTGGTCCATGACCACTTCTTCATATGCTTTTTAGAGGAGCTGCAAACTAGATAAAGGCTTTTCCTAGAACACGTTTAGGCTGACTAGAAGTCATGTTGGGGAATCTTTCTCAGAAATTGCTCTGCTGGGTATCTGATTCCTCAGGTAAGAGCTACTTAATTAGTTCAATCCTCCATCTTAGACCTGCCCATCAGGTACATCTTCCTTCTCAGATATCTCACCCGAGTGGATTTTTAAGAACAGCTCTGATAATCCAGAATGTCTGGATCCAGTCTGTCTTCTGAAGGAGGTCCTGGACCATCTGCATCCATGCTGTGCCAGGCAGAGCCCCCACCAGCAGCCATATGGAAAAAGTACAAAAGTCACCCCAATACTTCCTGAAAAACTCTGGTGTTCCTGCACAAGTACAAAGCAATGGTGATGCACGTGAAGTAACACCGGTGCTTCCAGAAAATGTCAGACTGCCTGTCAAAGGTGATGTACCTGCTCTGCTTCCACAGCTCGCTGGGATAAGGACCGTGTGCTGAGCACTCTGTGTGCTGTGCTTGTCCCAGCATCTCCTGAGTGTCTCCTGTGGCACTGCTAATGGTATCATTCTGGTGCTTGTATTTGTTAAAAAAAGCTGATTTTGTTTAGAGCATAATCTGATCGCAGTTTTCATGGGCGTTTTTGCCTTGCTGATAAGTATGCTGTGAGTACATCTGCAAGCATTCATATGTTGAGATAAAATTACTGGTAGTGCTCATCTCCCCCTGTGCTACTGCTGCTACCTCCAGTAACTGCTGGTGTGCCTGCATGCCCGTGTACAAATACAGATGCATGTGCACAACACCTGATCCTGCTTCTTAATTATTTTTAGCCCAGTTCCCTGAGTTGTTCTGCTTCCTGCTGATGAATGGAAAACTGTAGTACTGCTATTTCATTTCACCAGCCTCTCAAGTGTAGAAATTATGGTAAATTTGAGAACAAGTCAGATTAGAATGATAGTTACACCTCCTTCTCTAATTAGCCAACCACAGGCTCTGTGGAGACGAGGGAGGGGAATAAGATTTTACCATGGTGAGATTGCTGGAGGTTCTTTCTTGTCTATTCTTTCTTGTCTGTCTGTTCTCACTGAGAGTGAACCCTTTTGTGATGTTTTATTTACAACTGCCCTGATGACACTACATCAGTCGTTTCCCTGACCTTGGCTCAGTGATTATGCAACAGAGCATTGTAAATTATCTTGTCACTAGAATCTCCATTTAGACAAGTATAATCACTTCCTTGTAAGAACCCAGGCCTGGGGTACAGAAACAAAAAATCTACTGCATAATAACGAGCGCAGCGCACTATTAGGGGTGTAAAAGCCCCACTGCCATATGGAAAACTACCACATACATGCGCTCAGAACCTGAACGTCGTTAATTTGTGCAAAGTGCTTACAATCGTCGTCAAAAAAGGTGATAAAGTGCAAAATATTATTGTTATCTGGATTGTGGAATGTGGCGTGCCCCGTCCTTTATTTAACATGGTATTACGGTATTGAGTCTCTCTGTGCCTTGCTGCAGTGACACTTGGCAGGGCTTCGATCGCTACTTGGCAATCCTTCTGCAGGCTCCATATTGCAGGGACCGTTCTTCAACTTATTGGCTCTCTGATCAATGTTACCTGCAGTGTAGTTTTTCTACACCCATGGTAATAAAACATGTAATGCTGGTTCTTGCCAATGCATCCAGAGGGGTGAAGTGGAGCAGTTGCATTCTGCTTGCTACAAGCAAATCATATTATGGAGATGGATCCTCGCTTTGGCTTTGCTAACTGAGCTGCAGGAGATGTGAAGGGGACTGCCTAGGATAGCAAAGGTTGTGTCCAGGGGGCTAGAATCAGTTTAAAATGTAGCATATTGACAAATGCCAAATCTGTTCTGCTGTTTCTTTCACTTCAGCTGAGAATTGTTCTTACCCTTCTTGTCTGTCTGGATGGTGGAAAATGCCCCTCCCATAAAAGAACCCTTCAGTCTGTCTCTAGATCAACTCATCAGCAACTTTCCATTTATTTTTTTCTCAGAAACTTTGAATGTAAAACCTTGGGCTGCTAAATTATTAATACTGTATATGAGGGAATCGCACTATTTTGTTCTTATTCTAAAGATTTTCACAATTAGTGCTCAGTACTTTCTCCTCTCTCTCTCCATAGTAACAGGGGAACTGTTATTTTGGTATGTTTGTTAGGAATGCAGTTAGTATTCAGTGAATAAACTCAGAAAGCAATATTTCACATAGAATAATTATGAATATGTATTTACTTGAATAAGCTGTTGATTTTGCATGAATTTTGCACACTGTTTCTTAGGCAAATATGCTAATGATTGATGTGTGAAAATTTAGTTTATTTGGGGCTTGTCAGACTAACTAACATAGTCATCCAAATCCAGAAAATTATTTCCTTATGCCTAAAGAACCATAACAGCTATAGGAATATTCCAGGGAATTGATTACTAATACATCAAACCCTTCTCTATGTATATGATGACTTTGCAGCAATATTTTCAAACAAAATTTAGTTTGCAGTTGTCTCGTGGCATTGGTATTCAATCAAGTCCTCATAGCTATATTAGCTGTACCAAGAAACCAATTTAATTAGAATCCTTTTGCATGGTCTCTGTGACAAACACTGTGGACACCACTATGGGCAATGATGCCAATGAGCAGTGAAATGGGCAATGTCAGTGGGCAAAGGCTATCTCAGCAGGCAGTGTGGAGCAGTGGATGGCATTTACCTGAACTTTACCAAGGCTTTTCACCGTCTCCAGTAGTGGTGAGTTGGATACATGAGGACTCATCGGGATGATGACCAGATGAATGGAATATTGGCTGGACCACATGGCTCAAGGAATAGCATGCAGCAAGGAAAAGTTGAACTAGTGGTGCACCTCAGGGATCGCTACTGGGTCTGATACCACATAATGTCATCATTAAACCTGGGCAATATGTGGAATAATTACTGGAGGTGACTTAAAAATTAAAATCATATTAAAGGTGCAGCATGTTCACACATTAAGGAAAGGTATAACACTGGAGAAACTTTCAGGGTGAAGTGCAATTGGTATGCAAGGAATCCATTTCACAACTGTTCCCTAGGCAACTCTGCTTGCATGCATCATGGGGGACAGAGTGGAGTGAAGATTCCACAGCCATGATGTGTGAGATTACGGCAGCCATGGGAGCTTGGTGGCACTACAGAACTGATAATCTGCCTGTTTGACACAAGTTTTGACAAAGTATGGTCCTTTGTGCAAACTCTGCTCATCATAATGTACCAAAACAGACCTCCATCTCAAAGTGCAACCCTCCCCCCCTCCTCCAAGTTTGCAAAAGCAAAGTGAGAGAAATTTACCCAAATCATAATAAAGGTATTTATGACTAGAGTCACTCAAGCTCTACCTTCAAGATAAAAACTTATTCTAAAAATGGTTAAAGTAAGGGGGGATGTTAGAGAAGACATCATCATGGACAAGTCAGGGCTGATACTATTGCTGATCTGACTCCTGGTATCAGTCAATGGGCTGAGCCTCCCTCCCCCCCCCCTGCCCATAAGGACACCTTTGGGTAAGATCTGGACTTTACGAGTATATCCCCACGAAACTTAAAAATTTTACTGAGCTGCTCTTGAATGTAACATGTTTGGTAGACCTACACATGCTTTGCAGTGAATTTATCACTAGCATTCTACAAGAACTTGTATCTCTGTTGCTCTTAATAAACTGCACTATTCATGCTGCTAGTCACAGAAGTTCTCTCATCAGGTGCCGTCAGCTCCTTCTGGCTGCCTGAGACCGTGGAGCATGACTAGAAGCAGGGAGTGCAGTGCACTGTTAGCGATCCCGGANCAGAACTGATAATCTGCCTGTTTGACACAAGTTTTGACAAAGTATGGTCCTTTGTGCAAACTCTGCTCATCATAATGTACCAAAACAGACCTCCATCTCAAAGTGCAACCCTCCCCCCCTCCTCCAAGTTTGCAAAAGCAAAGTGAGAGAAATTTACCCAAATCATAATAAAGGTATTTATGACTAGAGTCACTCAAGCTCTACCTTCAAGATAAAAACTTATTCTAAAAATGGTTAAAGTAAGGGGGGATGTTAGAGAAGACATCATCATGGACAAGTCAGGGCTGATACTATTGCTGATCTGACTCCTGGTATCAGTCAATGGGCTGAGCCTCACTCCCCCCCCCCCGCCCATAAGGACACCCTCGGGTAAGGTCNCTGGACTTTACGAGTATATCCCCACGAAACTTAAAAATTTTACTGAGCTGCTCTTGAATGTAACATGTTTGGTAGACCTACACATGCTTTGCAGTGAATTTATCACTAGCATTCTACAAGAACTTGTATCTCTGTTGCTCTTAATAAACTGCACTATTCATGCTGCTAGTCACAGAAGTTCTCTCATCAGGTGCCGTCAGCTCCTTCTGGCTGCCTGAGACCGTGGAGCATGACTAGAAGCAGGGAGTGCAGTGCACTGTTAGCGATCCCGGAGTGAGAGTGAGAGTTCAGGTAGACTGAAGGTGACTGGACTAAGAGTGCCAAATTGGACATCACTCAGAATCTAACCCTAGCCGCCCCCAGCCCCTCTGATATCTGAGGACCAGCTGGAACGCAAGGGAGTTTATTTTCTACCAAATTACCCAACCCTTTTCACACGACACAATGGTATAGGATTTACCTCCACCAAGTTCACTGATGACCCAAAATAGGGAGAACAGTCAATACACTGAAGGGCGGGGCGTTGAAGAGGGATCTCAACAGGGTGGAGAAATGTGTTGACAGAAACTTCACAAAGTATAACAAAGGCAGATGATTCTATGATTCTGTTCCATAGCAAGTTCAGCAACAGCCACCAGGATGCTCAGGGTGTTGGGAGTATATAGTGTACAAGGACAGGTTGAGAAAGCTGATTGTTCTTCCTGGAGAAGAAATGGCTGCAGGGGATATCTCATTGCTGTCTGTAATTACCTAATAAGTGTTTATAGAGAAGAGGGAGACTCTTTTTGGGGGTGCACAGCAAAAGGAAGAGGAGCAATGAATACCAGCAGCAGCAAGAGAAATCCCAGTTAGATAGAAGGAGAAGAGCTTCACAGCTGAGGATGATCAAGCACTAGAACAGCTGCTCAAGAGGTAGTAAACTCTCCATGCTTGATATATTCTAAACCTACCTGCATAAGACCTGGAGTAACTTCATCTCACTTCAAAACTGATTCTGTTTTGAGTAGTGGTATGGACCAGAGACATGAAAGCTCACTTGCAACTCGTTTTATGTTGAATTTGTGGTAAACACTTGTAGTGAATTTAGCACTTGGAAAAGTACTTCTTTTATCTGTATTTTGGCTATCTTTCATGTCACAGTAAATTCTACCAGCAAGGCATCCAAAGAATGGGAGTTTTGCCAGAGAAATTAGTGCTGAGACTAATTCGTATCATGACAGTCTGGCTATGAATTTATAAATGTATCACTATAAAAACTGTCTGATTTCTTACCTACACATCTCTGTCACTTGCTTCTAGGGTTGAAAACTTTCTGATGCTTTAATCTACAAGTTGTGGTGGATGCAATCTCTGCTCTTCACTGGCCAAGCCACACATGCTGGCTTCGTGTTTCCAGCTGGCTCTGCCTGGCTGTACTGAGTAGGCAGTTGCAACCCCACGTATGTATGAGACTGTTCTTCAATGCAACTGTCAAAGAGCCAAACGTAGAACCTAAGTGTATCCCACATCACTTGCATGCGGAGAAGTATGCAGGGAAGTTCCAAGCTGACCCGAGTTTGAATCAGTGGGAATCGTGCCATTGATATCAATGACAGCAGGATTTCACCATTCCCCACCCTTAAACATGTGCACACAAATCCTAAAGGTAATTCATGAGTTTAAAGGCAATGCTTAATGCAAGAATAAGCTGGGTAAGCAGATTTACACAAAAATGATAATTGTTCACAAGCTTTGCCTTTTTCTTATTTGAAATGTGAATGGGAGGTTGCTTGAAAACTGAATTTGATGATGAACCTGATTAACCAGAAACAACCATTTTGATGTCAGTTTGTATATGGAGGAGTATGCTTTGCACTTGGCTTGGCCAGTTCAGTTGGCAGGGCATCTATTCTTCTAATTCTCTGGCTGATGTGCTCAGTGAAGCATGCATAGAAAAGTCCTCCAAACCATTTAAGAAGCTTTCTTAAGCCCTAAAAGAGTACTTTAATTTCCGTGTCTATAGAAAATAAATGTATAAGAAGAATTAAACTTGAGGGTAGCTACATAGTATGAGATTTTTTTCAGCTTTGCTCTACTAATGTATCTGACTGAGTACAAGATGTGTAGCTTGCCATTTCCTGGAAAACAAACAAACAAACAAACAAAAACCCCACAAAATTGTTCAGTCTTAATGTGCTATTCCAATTATGGTTATAAAATACTGAATCAAGTCTTGCTTAAAAAAACAATAAAACAAACAAACAACACCAAAAAACCCCAACGCTTGGAATTAAAACAGTTCAACAGAATTAACAGAATTAACAATGATTCCAGATGTGCCTGTATTTGGCACTAAGAACTGTGTGAAAGAAAACATTTTCAACTGAAAGTTTGAATGATTTATAAAAGTCCTTGAAAGATTTTTCACCTGTAGAGATGCCCTTTCAACCTCTGCACATTTGGAACTAACAAAGGAAGTGACACTTACTGAGTGAAAATCTTGGCATTGGTGAAAACCACACATATGTTCATGAGCAGAAGTGCCCAGAACAGTATAATTAAAAGCCTTAACAAAGGCAAGTTCTCAATACACTTTCTGTGCCTCATTTTCCTATTAGTAAAAGAGGAAGAGTAGCAGTTCCTCACCTTGAAAAGGTACTGAAAATGTGAAATATTTTGTGATTGTGGGGTGGATAGATATCACAGTACTCATACCTCTATTGAGAATACCTTTTTTTTTACCTATGATGAGAATAAAAGCAGTTTCTCCTTGCAGATTAAACCTTTCCTTAGATCTGGGAAAGACAAGATCAAAAAGAGAGAAGTCTATATTTGACAACAATTATTTTAGTATCTAACGTTGGGCAGACTTGAGACTACTGGAAACAGCAGAAGGCAGAATTATAAGCTCTTATCCAAAAGCCAACATTTTCTTACTCCACTGACTAATTGTCTCCCTTTTCCACAGCATCCCTGTTATAACCACAAAGTATTTAGTAGACATTTAGCATTCTTAAATGCAAGTCAGCAGCTGGAGTTAGGAAAAGACTTAGCATCATGTGGTCAATCAACCTCTTTACTGGTCACCAGTGATTCATGGATTATATTAAACAGAGGAATAAGGAAACAGATTACACACACTTCATGTGTTACATTAGATCAATTATTAATAGACAGCTAGGCATCCAGCTGGCTTGTACTCTGTTATGAACTTGTGAGAATGATGAAGAGCAAAGCAGAAGCTAATACTGCTGCCCCAAAACACTTCTTTACCAATTAGGGTTTTATCCCAGTGTCAGTTAATGGAAATGACTGAATTTTGTATCCTGCCTTTTCTGTGATTTACAGCCCATTCCTTGATTAGGACTTTAGGCAGGATCTTTCACAGGGGGAGTGGAAGTGACAACATATGGCTTCTGTCTCCTATTACATCCATTTGTAACCTGCAGATTCAGTTTCTGTTTTTTTCCTACAAATGCAGCTAGGTCCCAAATGCCAAGGAATCTTTCTCCTTACCACATTCCCCCCCTTTTATTCCAACATCCCGTTCCTTCCACCACCTTAATACTTTCTGTTTGCTAAGGCCACAGTCTCTCTTTATGTATAAAGCTGCCCAATTGTAATTTCTGGGCCCAGCTTCAACAAGTCTGTTTGGAGATGATAGTTGCTCTGCACACACAACTTCATTTTGTATTGGTGGTTCTGAGGCTTCTGTCAGGCTTCCTAGAGTTCATCCTTTTTAATGAATAAATGAATAAATGGCATTCTTATTTACCTGTTTTAAAATATTAACAAATGGTTCCACAGGCAAATAATTGGATTAAAATACTTCCTAGAGCTGTGATGTACTGACAATTGCATGGCTTTACCCTGTAAGAGTCATGAACCTTGTTATAAAGACAGATGCAGCATGATTAGGAATTTCATTCATTAATTGTAATTATTGAAAACAATCAAGAGTGAGTCTTTAAAGTTTCACTTTTATTTCCATCTTAGGGCATAAGCAGTGTATCTCTACCTTCTATTAACTGTAAATTTAGGAAACATCAAAACTGCTTCCTTTCACTTTCTGAATTTTCCAGGACTGAAGTTCTTTCTCCTTGACCATTGTGTGACTTAGGAAAAAAAGCCTTACAGCCCTCATGTTGGATCTACACAAGTTTCCTTTTTGTCCATATACATTGAGGTAGGTTCTGACACTGCACTCTTCAGGTTGGGCTCACTGCTCTCTTCTGCCTTGGGAGCTGTGGCCACAGACACCATTTCCCCTTCACCTTCACCATGAATTTATCTCCTTTGAAAGGGTTTACAAAGTCACTCTGGTCCTCCTTGTTCTTGCTTGGTCTGTTTCCTTTTGGAAAGAGAACCGTAGTGGATCTGTTCATGTGCTTTTTCTTCTCTCCATCTTCTTCAGTAGCCTCCGTGGAGTGAAGTGTGTCCTGTTGTCCATAGCTTTGTAACTTTTCCATTCATTGAGAGTGTTCAGATGAAGCTGACTTTCTAGTGTTCAAACCAAAACTCATCCAAGTGAATGGAAAAATTCCTAATTCCCTCAGTTTCTGGGCCTCATAAACTTGGCTTGTTTCTCCTAAACTTTACGCCTTTTGTATAATTATTTATAACTTTGTACCATTTGGAAGAAGGTTTTATAAATGTTGCCCGAATGGAATATCAGGGTTTCACACCCCCTCTGCATAGCTGTAAACGAGCTTGAAAACCCAGAGAATCTGTTGCACTGAATAAAATAAAACTAATGATTTGGTGTTCACATTGGGCTTAGGCAGGCAGAACAAAGCATCAGCGACTCTGCTTAGGAAATGTAGGGAGAAAAGCCAAACATCATAAAACATTTCCTTTCAAGGAAAATAGGTTTTGAAACAATGTAAATAAAGACATTACCAAAACCATGTTTTTCTTCTAGGGAAGGAACATCCAGGATGGAGGGTTTTTTCCATTTAGGAAATAAAGAAGCCTGTGAAAAAACAATCAAAATCTATCAGAAGCAAAGCAAACTGGACAAGAATAGGAACAATCAAATGGGAAATAACCATTTTGTTGTTTTGTTGTTTTTTTTTCTGTGAAATATTTTGTGTTTTAAAGGTCTCATTATCTGACAAAAGATCAGTTTCAACAGAGAAATTTCACCCTATGTTTTTTTACACGCTTGTGCAAAAAAAAAAAAGCAAATGCTAACACTAACCTTTATTTATAAAAATCACCCTGGATTCAAATGAATCACTTGGAAAAATACAGCCTTGCTGTTCTCCCTTGTTAGGAGACGAAGCCTTCCTGCCTTCTTCCTGACTGAGCCCATGATATGGGAATGAGTTGAGACTTCAATCCTGCAAGACTAGGGCCTATGGCAGACTGGATTGGTTTTCATTTACTGACATCTGTGTTGCAGGGTTAGAACACAAGCTTTCAGGTCTGCATACTCCCAGTGTTATTTATTTCATTTCAGGATATATACTTCACAACACCTTTCAGTCTTGAGTGAGAGGCTTTTGTCTGATCCCTACTGACTGGGAAAGGAAAAGGCAGTTCCCAGCCCATTCCTTGGCTATGGTCCCTCATCAAATCTGCAATGGCCAGATCCCAGGAAGGAGAAATTAAAATGAGGAGAGAGGCTTTAATGCAGAACCAGGGCATTTGGGCACAACATGCCTGGGTTAAAGAAAGAGCTACGAGCTCAGACTGATTGTTTATTGATACAATTTTTCTTCTTAAAAAAAATGCAAATTTCCAGCAGGACCACATGTCTGATGTGCCAGAAAAAGGCATTTGAATGAACTGGCAGATTATAAAACCCACTAGAAAATGAAGCTCATTTCTGCTTTCCCAGTTGCCTAGGTGATTAACATGAGATAAATACAGTCCGTCCTATGTCTAGTCTTAAATCTTTAAGACAAAGAATTTTTTGACTTCGTGTTGCAAGATGCAAAGGTGTTTCAACAGCCAGATTTCACAAAAGCTGGGCCCTCCTCCTTTCCCTTTGCTTGCATCGCATTTCTGCTGTGAAGGTCACCTTATAGACACTGGCTGAGCACCTTCCAAGCTGTCTTAAGGCCAGGAGAAGGGGGACTGTCCCTGGGGGCAACTGAGTTCAGCAGGGTGTGTGCCTATATGTAAAGCTTCTACCAGTTAAAAATACCAAGTCATATATAATTATCTTCAGCGCTGTTAACACCCCGTAAGCATTAGAAGAGCAAAAGGTGGTTGTGTGTGAGAAAGAGCAGATTGCTGGGCTGGGAATCAGAATACCAGGCTTCTGCCTCTGGCATCATCACCAAACTGTGTAACCCTGAGCTTTTTAACTCATTTCTAATCCCCCCCCCCTATTTTTTTCTCCATTTTCTCTATTTGGAGAGAAAGTCCTTTGTGACAGGGATCATTTCTTGCTGTGTGTTTGTACAGTGCATAACACAATTGGTGTCTCCCAAATGCAGAGCCTTCAGAGGAGACTTCTGATACAGAAATCATCATGTGTAGTAGCTTCAGAAAACCTTCTGTTTTGCCTTCTCCTTTTGGAGGATCTTGGGCTGTTCATACGTGAGCATCGACATGAGATGGGGAAATGCTGCTGCCCTTCTTTGACAGATCAGGAAAGAGAAGTACAGAAGTATGGGATACATTTCTCCAGTTTACATAGCAAACAGACTTTTTTTTCTCACCTCCAATTCAGTACTGCAAAGACATAAAAAAAATTAAAAGCAAATAATAATTAAAAAAACAAAACAAACAAACAAACAAAACAACAACAACAACAAAACCCACAAAAACAACTGTGTATATCTTCAAGTTTTTACCTCCTCTTCCCAGGCTGTCAGAAGCTGCCACATCTGCTACTTTGTGCTTCCTTTAATGTCTTCACTTTCCTCCATGATTCTCTGCTGACCTCTGAAAACTCCCCAGGGATTACTGTAGCAAATCTTAGCTGGGAAAAAAGGTCTCTTCTTTACAGAGACATACACTGAACATGTGTGTTATGCCTAATCCATACTGAGGTTTTAAACACCTGCACCCTCCTAGCCCTGATTACCCACAAATTTTTCAGTGAGACTTGAACGTTCACAGATGGATAGTAATGGTTTTTTGTTTGGTGGTTTGTTTGTTTTTTTTTCCACATTTTTAGCTGGGAAGCAAAAGGATCATCACCCTTCATTTAACCTCACAGCTCCATGGTGGAGGATACAAATTAGAATAGGATCTAGTTTAAAGATGATCAAATTGAGGTAAGGGATTACAGTACAGTTTGTCTGGCTCCTACAGAATTCAGAGGTGAGGTTGGAGGGATGGAGCTGGTGGTGCTCAGGCCAGAGCACCCATCACCTGAGC
Organism: Chloroceryle aenea; assembly: GCA_013399075.1. Taxonomy (NCBI): domain Eukaryota; kingdom Metazoa; phylum Chordata; class Aves; order Coraciiformes; family Cerylidae; genus Chloroceryle; species Chloroceryle aenea. The sequence continues at coordinate 533,991 of VWZY01005717.1, read as the reverse complement.
TCTGTCCGCAAGGGGAAACCATTCTACTTTGGTCCAAAACCTTCCCATTACCTCGCACAGCAGAGAGCTGCCTCTTCCAATGTGCACATTGTGCCTGAACTTGGAGTTGCTTCAAAGTTATTTCAGACATGTTTCCTCGGTTGTTTGTTTTTGAAGTTTTCATCTGAAGCCAAATGGCACGAAGCAAATGCAGCCCTAGTTGCAACATGCTGTTTCCCTGTCTGGCAGGGACACCTAGTGGGTAGGGTAATGTGTGCTGGTGAAGGCAGGGAAAAACACTTGACTTCCTACCAAGGGCGATATTTCATCTTCTGAGTCATGCTTGTGCCTAATTGATGCTCATGTTATCCTTCAGAATTAACACGGAGCTGGGAGGAGTTTCCATCCAGACGTCCTTCAAGGAACAGTGGTTGTACCGCGAGAAGGTGATCTGAGCAGCATTACCTACACCACTGCCATCAGGAAACACTGCCAGCCTGGCTTTTGTGCGATTTATTCTTTGGAAGACTGTCGTAGTCATAATAACACCTACACTAGTTTTATGTGAGAGATGATTAGGTGGCAACGTGATTCACGTCTGTCTTCAGTGACACATTTCATGGGGTGTTGCATTGAGGCCAGTTTTATTGTGTCGCAGACACCTACAAAATGACGTTTGCTCTTGCTCTTAGTGGGATGGCTTCTGCAGAAAAAGCTTAAAAAAGAAGAGGCAGGAGGTGTGACTGTCCACCCCCCCAGAACTAACAGGGCTGTTTGGTGTCAGGGCCGGATCCAAATCCATCCTGCCTCCTCACTGCTTGCAGTGCAAGCCAGGCTTTGCTGATCCTGTCCCTCAAGCTGTTTCCCCAATCACCCCCTTGACTGTCTTCCCTTAAGACAAGCTTTTATGGGAAAAGGTTGTTGACTAATTTCTTTGTTCCCATGATGGGGCTATAGACAACTTTTTTCCTGGCTTCTTCCCAAGCACCTGTTTGAGCAGGCTGTCACGTGGATGCTATGTTCCAGATTGACAGCGTCCCTAAAATCCCCCAGCTTGTGCCAGAAACACAGACGTTACATAGGAGAGAACTCCTGCAGGGAAAAAGCAGGCCCTTTTATAAGCATGTGGGTTGCTTTGGTTTGTTTTGTTTAGGTCACTTTTTCTCTGCAAACTACAAAATCTGGAGGCTAGGAAGGAGAATCCTTCTGCTGTCACTCTGGAGACAATTGCCCTAAAGAAGTTCTTAAACTGAAAAATATAAGATGAACTTCAGCCTCTGAATCAGAACAGATTACCTAGATAGCAGGAAGCAGTTATGCTCTAGACATTTTGAAGTCATCTTCTTCTGATCTAATTATTTGCTAGCAGTAAAGCTGACATAGTTACGGTTATTAAGTCCTTTTTGTTTTTCCACATTTTACCAGGAATTCTATCTTAGGACTAAGAGGCGCTTACATCATTTCTGACCTATGTGCTATATTAAGGAGCATCTACATCATCAGTAAATATTTTTGTTGTGCTGATACTGCACACAAAGTCAATTACAGAGGTACAGAGCTTTTCTTTTCCTCCCTGAACTCTCAGAATAAAGTGAGTGGCCTATTCCTCATCAGTTCCTTCATAAAAGGAAAAGAGTTAATTCTCATTTAATGAAATTAATACATTGGAAGGAGGGGTAAAAAACCACTCCTTTCTGACATAATTGCATTGACACAGTTTTGTAGCAGGGCATAAATATCTGTATTCTAAATACTGATGACAAGAAGAACCAGTAGACAATATATTTAAGAAGACTTTTTGGCATTAGTAAGCTGGATTCTCCCATACAAGCTAGCAAAATGCAATTTATGCAAAATTATGGTTATCAGTGTGTATACAAATAGATGAAAAATCTCTCGAAGCATTATTGCCAATGACTCAATGTCACACTGGAAGGAAATTTCAAGAGAGTATTCCGAGCAGATGTGCAGAGATCTTCAGGCCTGATTTTAGTCAATATTTTTATTAGTGATTTGGAGGATAAATATAGAGTACACTTATAAAATTTGCTCAGCCTGTCAGCCAGGATCAGAATGCAAAATGATAAATTGAAGAGATGGTCTCAGATCAACAAGATGAAGTTCACTAATGACAAGTATGAAGTGCTACACTGCAGAGGGAAATATCAAATGCATAAATCCGAAATGGGAAATAATCAGCTCAGCGTCAATAGGAGAAAATGATCTTGTGTGTATAGTGGTTCATAAATTAAATATGATTCAACAATGTGATTGTGCTGCAAAAATTGCTAATCCCACCTGGAGCTCTGTTAATAGAAGTGGCGTGTGTGGAAGAGGAAAGATTGTGCAGGCATCAGGCTGGATGCCTGCAGCTCCTTAATTACAATCTGGGCACCCAAGTAGATTGTGCTGCTCATCACCTTCCAAACCTTCCCTTTCCCCCCTCTCCAGGCCCTTTCCCCAGCCACCACCATTCTTTGCTGGCTCCTCAGTGAAGGATCCTTGACCTCTTCTTTTCAGAAAACATTTCCCATAGTCCTGCTGCCTTGCATTATTCCTCCTCGTGGAAATAAATGACTGGCGATGCTAGGAGAGGTCTCCATATAGCTCCTTTAGGCCCACAGGATCACATAGAGGCAACATGCACAGCTCAGAGGAAGCTCACAGGGACTCTGTGGAGGAAGGAAGACACATGCTTCTGCAGATGCTCTGGTTCCTGGCAGCTTTGTTCTGAATCAAAGGAATGCACACAATCTCAGTCCAAGTGTGCCACTTGCAGATGCAGCTCAGAGAAAGAAATACTTAGAGAAAGATGGAGACAGTCCCCTGTCTGTCCCAGGAAAGAGAAGAACATGAAAGGAAATTATTACATTTTGTTGCCTCATATTTTAATCACAAATTTTTGAAGATTTTTCTCATGCATTTTGGTTTGTTTGTTTGTGTTTTTTTTTTTTTTTTAAACCAGCTATGATTTAATACTACACAACCATCTCCACTGCACAGTGTGATGACCAAGGGAGCCAGCCCAGAGCTGCAACCACTGACCCAGCCACGGTGTGCAACATACCGAGGCTGAAAGACCCCCTTTCATCACTCTTATGGGTGTAACAGAAGCAAGGGCCAGCAAGTGCTCTCAAAAAATGGAGTCCATGTTTCAGAAATCACAAAGGGGTCCCATGAAAGCCTGAGGGGATTTGGGTGGTCGTGCCCAAAAGCCCGAGGCCTGCCACTAGATGGCAAACTTTAATTTTTAAATTCTGGAGCTGTGTGGAGGCTCCCGGTGAGATGCCCTGAGCGAGGACGTGGGGGATGGAGACCCAGGGGCTCTCCCAGGTAGGGCTGACCAGTGGCTGGACACTCTCTGAGGAGCCACTGCCCTTTCTCCTCCAGCCCTGTTTTTTTCTCCCTCTCTTGTCCAGGGGCCGGGGTTGGGTATGCTGGAAAATAGTGGTGCTTTTCAAGGCTTTGGACATTTAATCAGGTGGGAAAAAGGCTTTTCTGCTCTTCTCTCCCTGATGATTATCTCAAAAAGCATTAAGAGGTAAACTAAGAAAGCGGCTCTACTGAACATGGATCTTTATCGATCCCCAAGGAAATGGGCAAGAACTGCAGGTCAGAGTGGTGCCAGCATCACAAGCAGCCTCAGGTCTTACCAGTTCTTGCCGTATTGTCTACCAAAGTACTAAAACATGAAGTTTTACATGTATTTTAGGAAACTATAATAATATTGCCTAAATCAATCTTCATTTTCTTATGAACTTAATGAAATTATCCACCTTCCTCACCATGTGTGTTGCCTTATTTCAGTTAGTAAATATACCTCTGTGCCAAGAGGCATCTTGGTGCATACAGGGAAACCCAACCCCAAGCCTGAGATATATACTTGTCTGTATAGACATGAACGGTTAGGTCATGGTTCCCATACCACAGGTCTTGGACCAAGAGCTGACCTTATGAGCAACACTGCCTCTAACATGGGGACTGAAAGATATTTCAGTGGGATGAATCACATTTCCTCCACAATTTAAGTTAACAATTCTGTAGCACTACCAGGAAGAGTGTTTTTTCACCACAGAAGCTAATGTTTTTGTGTCAAAACATGGTAGTTAGCATGGCAACTTCTGCAAACCCTCATAGGGTTTCCTTTGCATTTGCCATTAGTGGCAATACTTTATTTTTTTTACTAAGTCATTCAATACCCTACAGTTTTTCTGTACACACTAAACCTCTTGCAGAATTTCTCAATGTTATGTGAGATAGAGTCTGCTTTTACTGATTTGTTGTCTTTTAAATTACATGGAATGAATGCCATGTGAAAAGATGTATTTTCATTCATCATCTACATTTTCATTATTTTTCACTTGTCTGACCCTACATCCAGTCTCATTAGTGTAAAGCAAAATCATAGACATTCCTTCCAGCTGATGAAGAGCTGTCTCCTCACCACAGTCTTCAGAGCCTTTGCTTTGAAGCCCAAACTTCCCAGCAGGCAAGGATCTTCTTGGCCTCCACACAGCAGGGGCTCATCACCTCATTTCAAAACAAAGTCCTGAAACAACCCTTTACCAATAAAAGTAGTATTTCCTGTCTAGAATTTAGGTGATGCAGGAAAGTGAGGAATTCAACATCCCCTGGGGTTAGGTAAAGGACTTTGCCTTCAGACTTCTAGGTGAAACCCTTCACCTGAGGTATGTGGGCTGGTACAACACATTCAGAAGATGGGATGGGGATACGCGGTTCCGGATACATAGTTCCTCTACCTGTGTCTGCAAATGGCTGCCCAGACTCACGTTTCCCAGGGTTTGATTTAAATGTCAGACCACCAATAATATAGACAAATGAAACCCAGATACCTCCTTTTTCCTCCCTCTTCTTGAGAACTGTAACTTTCATCCTGGTTTTGTTTTTTTTTCTTCTGGCATTTTTCCAGGACTGGGCAGCGTGATACCAGTGACCTTCTCATTAAGATGGAAATTCAGTTTTAAATAACAGTCTCAAAGCTAAGGCAAATAATGAAGCGTTTTCCAAAGTCTTTTTTCCCTGGTGGATTCTCACATTGGTACTTTTCAGTAGTAAGAATCACAGGAAGGTGAAAAGACTGATTTAGGGTCAAACAACAAACGTAATACACTTTTACTTACTACTTCCTACAGACATAAGCTGAAATCTGCAAAGAAGGAATTGGTATCAAAATGTATGTTCATTTTTAAAGAGAGGAGGTTTGGCTTTGTGAAGAGCCAGACTGCATATCCTTTATTTTCAGTGTGAGGAAAGAATCAGGTGATTGCACAAGGCCAGGTATTTGGTTTGTTTCAATTTAATACTTGGTGCACTTTCCTGTAGTCAGGATAAGCAGTAAGGAGTCACAGCAGCTACCTGCAGTAGCCCAGGACCTGTAGCAATCTGGGGCACAATGGTCTTTAACACAGAGGGAAAAAAATAAATCTTCAGGGTATTGTTAACACTTCTCTAGCATCAGAAAAACATTCACTGTGCAAGTGAGGGAAGTCCTGTGTAAGGGGTGAGCTTCCACCCACTCAGTCAGAATCTTGCCAACACAATGGGCATGCCCTGCAGCTCTGAGCGGTCAAAAATTCAAGGGAGGAAGAAGTATTTCAGGCTATCTTCCTACATATAAGGAAAGAAAAAACATCACAAGCCACTTTTGAAAATGCCTTTTCCTTTCCAGGTTAACTATAATCACCTTCTGTGCAAGGAGAAGACAGTTGAAATGTAATCTGTCTGTTAAAGAGCGTAGCTCAAGCAATGAAAAAGTATCCAGGGAAGGACTGGACCATGTAGTATAAGTAGCTGGATATCTGACAGCTCATTCATTATTGCTGAAAGGTGCTAGCTGAGAGGGACAGAGTGGCCCATGGGGCCAGCTCCGCTGCCTGGACCAGCAGTCAGGGAAAGTCACCGCTGTTTCTCAGTGATTTCATAGCTTTTCTGAAGTGTACCCATCACAAACTACTTCCCACTGGATAAATCCCTGTGAGGCAAAGTGTGCCACCAGCGCTACTGAGTAATGTGCTAGCTGAGGGCAGGCGTGGCCCAGATGATTGCAGTTTTCCCAGTAATGCTTGTTCCACCATCTTACGGCTGAGACTCGCTGAAATACGCATTCAGCCAGTGGAAGGAGCACCCAGGATCCCTATTGGTACATTCTGGGATATTCAGTGACAATCCAGTACACTTTCCCCTGTCTAACCACAGGGTTTAGGGGATGACTTTGCCTTTTGTCTTTTATATTTCTAACATGACCACTCGAACGGACACATAGTGAGGCCCCTGAGTGCTAGAGCAATGTAATGAAATCACTCACATGGCACCTCCAGTTAGAGCAGTTAGAAAGTGCTGCCAGCTTGCTGTATGTGGCGCGTGCCTCTTCACGCTGCCCACCCAATGTTTTGGCATACCTGCTTGTTATGTGTCATACTAGATCCAGGCCCCCAGCCAAACTCAGCAGCTCAGACCCACTTCTCTCTGAACATGACGTGGGGGAAAGAATTGTTGAAAACAAGACTGGCATTCCCCCCTGACTTGGCCTCTGTAAGTGTTGTTAATTAACAGCTATCAACTCTTGTGTATTTGGGGCCATTAGAAGATTGACTGAACGAATCCATTGAACCTTAAGGTAAGGCTATCCAGATTGTTCATTTCTTAATTAACTTCCATAGTTAACCTCAGCAGGTATCATTTAGTAGTGCTCAACTGGACATTCGCAATTGTAGCTCGACAGAAGTTTTGAATTCCAAATTATATTGTATATTATTTTTTCTCAGGTTGGTAAATAAGAACAATTTTCTTTTATGTTATGGTACAGCCCAATTGCCTGTTGCCCTACATATTATGCAAACTAATACCTAGGGTAATATAAACCCAGACATATTAAAAAAATAAATTAATGAGTGCTGGATGGAGAAAGGGGGAATAATTCCTTGAATTTATTTTTTCCCCTTACTCAGAACAAATTAATGTTTTAAGTTGAAAAAATGTTCATGGAAAGGATTTAATTTTTCCATGTGTTCTTTCTGACACATCTTAGAGTTGTTTTCATTTTCATTAACTACTTAGTATCGCATTCCCGAGGTGGTGAGAAAAAAAAAGAAAACAGTAATATTGGTAATTGTTTTTCAAAAGGCTGCATTAGTGTTCCAACCATTCCCTTTATGCATCAGGGTGGTAAATAAAATGAGCTTTGAATAAGACCTGCTTTTATGAAAACCATTACTTGCTGAATGCAAAAGGTGCATGGGATTTAGATTTAGCCAAGAAGGTAATAAAAATCCTTTACAATTAATTTTTATTTTTTAACTTTATACTTCCCCATCATGAGAATGTAAAAATGCAACATTCTTAATTGTTTTTTCATGTCCTCTGTTAAGTACACTGTAGTTCTTTAGAAAAAAATAAAAAGGGGGCTTTCTCTTTTTTCAGTAATACTGTTTAATTCCCCCTTGACCCCCCAGTTAATAGTCATATGCAGAGCACAGAACGGGGAAGGTCTGTTTTTTTATTTCAGACTGGTATAAACTGGGAGTTAATCCATGGAATCAGTTGAGACAATGTGAGAAAATGGCTGGGAGATCAGAGTTAAGGCTTCTGTTTCTAGGGACGCTCGTTGAAAAGCAGATAGCTATCTATTTTCCTGAAGAGATGCTTCAGAGACTTTCACGTGCTTATTTTGATCATTTGGTTTTTTGTTTTTTTTAAATACACTGAAGTGTAAAAAAAGTTGAGGAAAAAAAAAAAGGAAAGATGTTTCTAATTCTAGTTGTTTCAAGCGGCATCTCAAGGTTGAGTACAAAACAAACCATACGTAAATAGTAGAAAACAGTCCGCATCTTGTTGCCATGACAATGCCCTACTTATAGAACATTAAGCTGATTCATGTCTTTTCTCACCTCACTGTTAATAAATTATGGTGGCTGATGAGAATTAAGCCAGCTGGAAGAGCTAGTGAATGCAAGCAGCAAATTAATTTGCCACTTAATCGTGGTATCCTTCAGGGGAATTACCCTCTACATAGCAAATAATATCTTACTATATGTAAAATGGTAAGAATAGGTTGAAACAGCTAATCTTTGTTTTCTTTGTAATATTGATGTAGCGCAGCTTATTGCTGTACCAGCAAGAGCTGCCGCAGCCCTACTTCTGCTGTAGGCAGCAGCACTGACTTCAGTTGCTAACGGACGAGTGTTGCATGGGTTCCTCCACTCCATCGGTGAAGAGTACAGGAATAAATCTCTAAAACACTAATTCCTCAGCTTTGAGTCATGTTTTGTCATTTCAAGTGTGGGACATTTGGGCAACAGCTGCTGAAGCATGTCACCTGCCATCCAGCACCTTGTTGCTGAACTGACGCACCGTGCCTACATACGCAGAGCTATACAATAGCTGCTAGCTACTATCATTACTCGGCTGATGGCTCTGTAGGGTTTATTCAGGTCACAGCGCAAGAGTTCCAGTGAAAGTGAGAATTTGTCAATGGTGATCAGAACTTAGGCTTCTGAATTAATGTATACTCGTGGTGGAAATGTTTTTCTCCTTTTCTGTAGAGAGAGATATGACAATGGTAATGGTAGAATTGAATAAACACTGTATAGCCCATAATAGCAGTCTTTAACAGAAACCAGCCGTACTTCAGTCAAACCTTTGGCTCTATACTCATTTGAAGTCAATAAACTCTTAACAGCTGGAGCTGGAGATCTGTATTGGAGGACTTTCTGAATCACAGGTAGAAGGTCCTTTAAAAATAGCAAATGCTTGCTTCCGGGACCCAAAATCTGAGAGATTGTAACTGAATTCTTCTTGTAAATATTCTGTGATCTTCAAGTATTTTCTCAAGTGCGGGAGTTTGATTGCTTTCCGTGGATTTTTTCTCTGCTGATTTTTTTGCATTCTTCTTGAATGGCTTCACTTTTCTCTCAGCTATAAATCAAATGCAAATTTTATTTGGCATTGCCCTTTGGTTTGTACTAACTAAGGATACATTACCTGATCAGAATCACCTGAGGAAGCCAAATGAAACAGTTACTCCATACAGCTTGGTTAAGCTAAGACCTACTCCTTTTGATTCCTAATTTCATCTATTTCTTTCAACAACATGAAAAATCACTGTAGGTTGGCAACCGCTCAGAATGCTGTTGAAAGAGACTTCCATTCTGTCAGGAAAGTTTCCAATAGGCAATAGCATATTGTTCTGAATTTAAGGATGTTTGCAGACTTTCCAACAATTCTCATTGCATTGGATATGCCTTCAGTAACAGCTGAGTAAGTCGATGATAATGGACAAGCTCTTCACATCCAGGCTTAACAGCAACTCAACAGATCCATGATTTCCCTTGGTTATGAGGGCTGCAACACACATTTTCCTTCTCCCTAGAGAAGGTGTACCACCTAGAAACACTGGCTAGTAGTTAGAGTTGCATGTTGATTTTATGAAGTATATGTCATAAAGAAATTCTTTAAATTGATTTGGGGCTTGAAACTATTAAGAGCAAACAGCTCCTAAGAAACTTGACATTATTTCCTTATGCTACAGACAGCAATGAGGAACTGAGTAAAGATTTCAATGTCATGACTCCCTTCTTGTGCTCTGGAAAATGCAAGAAATTTTCTCATATTCTCCCAAAGCTACTCTTGGAGGTGTCTTGTACATGGCATTGTCACCTCAGGCAAGCTGAATTGACTGAATGCACCATTCTCACTGTGTATAAAATGTTTGTGATCCTCAACTTGCAACTGTAACAAAGTCATCATTAAATGGCTTTCTCTGAGATAAAGTCTCCAGTGTTGTCCCCCCATTGTTTGCCTTATGATGGTCCCACAAATGAAGGCTTGTTTCCACGTGACACTTTTTACTCTTCCACAAGAGCAATAGTTTGCAAATAGGGCCTTTGCTCTCTGGTGAGGTATCAGGTTTGGTTCCTTTCTTTATTGCTGACCATTTCTCTTCTGCAGAGGAAGGTGAGGGAACACACAGGGAGCAGGAATTTGCCCCATAGGGTCCCTGGTCCGGAAACCATCAGCCTCTGTACCCAGCATCCATGAGAAGACAATCACTGTGGATTCCACTTTTCCTACTCCTTGTCAGTCCCTTCTGGTTTTGCAGTCTTCCTTAGCAAGGCTTGGCCAAGAGGATGCTGAACATGCTTATTCCTGACACCTCCTCCACTACATTAATTCAGAGGAAAAAGAGGAAAAAGAGGTACTCCAGTCCTTGCTCTTATCAGTGAAATGATTCTTGGGGTGCACATTTCCTCCCCCACAATGCTCAGAAGCAGAATCTCCCCTGCCTTTTTTGTATGTACACATACATACAATGAGACGTGAGCGAAGGTTAATTAATCTTTTTGGGTTTTCATCCATGAATTTCTGAATATGCTGTATGTGAGGTTTTTGGAGAAGATCCACTGGATTATTTCAGGGACCTGAAGAGGTGTTTCCCCCCCTAAATGTAGTTTTCATCATCATATGATAGCTTTGCTTTGGTTTGGGTAGGAGCCTTGGCAGTCTGCTACTGCGCAGCACAGCTGGAGAGCTGGAGCATGCAGCTGCAGTGCTCTATAGAGCTGACAGCTCCATGGGGATAGATCCTGCCAGCATCAGTAGGCTTGTCCTCTTAGTGTCTAGACGCTCCTACCCATCCTTTCAGCTCAGGAAAATAGCCTAAATGATTATATGGATTTAGCAATTCAAAACTGTGTCTGTGTGCCTCATCCCAAAGCTTTTGAGCATGCACACATTGGGAACTCTTGCTTCATTCTGCATTCTGCCATTCTAAACTTGATCTTCTTCAATTTCTGTAATGCTTCTGCGCCCACTGGTTCCATAGCAGCATTAATATTTCTTTACTTTTATTCCACACCAAGACTGGATCCTTGTGAAGAGGACAGACAGTTCTAAAATGCCTTTTTTCTACCCTTATTGGACAAGATCTGGGGACAGATAAGAGATCTTGTCTAATGGATCAAGAAGTATCAGCAGCTTTAAGTCCACAAAGCTGAGATTCCGAGATCTCTTGTATTTTCAAGGCACAACACAAAATTTTATACTGAAGATTTTTGAGGTAAATTTATTTTCAGTTATTCCAGTTGCCTACTCTGAATTATGCAAAAAAATTACCATATATGAGTACTGTAGGAATATTGCACTGAGGAATTCTTAAGAGTTTCTGAAAACTACAAGAACTGATGTGAAGCTGATTTCCAGCCTCTCAAGCATGGCCTCGCAGTAGGCATCTGGGAAACTATGAATTAATCTGTACCCTACTTCTACTCTTCCATCTCCTGTTTTGCCTTACTGTCAACATACTGTTGATCTGAAGTGGCATCACACATGAAACCAAACCCCAAATCTCACAGAAGACAAATGAATGCCACCTCTCCCCTACTGCCATCATCCACCTGCCTTGCCAGAGAATCAGCTGCTGCATGTTGGCTTAAAAGCTCTCCCCCCAGTGCAGCTGAGTAGATTTAGATCAGCTGACCAGTTCTTCTGTGCAGCTTGGTATGTATGGAGACCTATGGATTTCATGGGGTTGGAGATGAAGAAAGGTGAAGATATTTACATATCTGGTTTTGATTGTTTTCGTGACTCAGAAAATGTAAGTAAGAGAAGATTTGGTTACTTCTAAAACAGATACTCGGTAGTTCCCAAGAAAGAGGATGTGCTAGCAAATGTCTGTGCATTCTCTGCTAGAGCCTTGTTATGGTGGGGTGGAAAACGCAATGGCAGAGAGGACTTTATAATGTGAGTGGTTGTGTTTCTGAACCATTATTTTCATCTGTGTGTATTGAAAAACAAAAAAAAAAACAGACTAACCCACGTATGTAAAGGACCACAGCCTCCAAGTTCTGTCATTACCTTCCTGCCTTTACCAAGAATGGGGTTGGTTTGCATGAAGGTGTGTCCCACTTAATGTATCTTGGATGCCTGAGAAGTTTTTCCACCTTTTCTGCAAGCTCCTGTCTGCATGTGTCTCTGAAAGAGGGGGGAATTGGGCTGAGGTCTTTATAGATCAGTTTGCAATCTTCTCCATCACTTTCAGTAAATAGTAGATTGAAATTGTGAAAGGCAAAGCAAAAAATCAATGCATTCAGTTGAATGACACTTAACACAAGGATTTCTGACTTATTGTAGAGGCTTGTCCTAAAATGCATTTTACAGATAAAAGTGTTTTTTTTTTTTTTTTAACAACTCTGTTATTGTAGTTCATCTTCATGATAATGATTCTCTCTTTCAGTTCCCATTTTATGTATTATTATTTTAAATTAAAATGAAACAGTTTTTTACTTTAAGATTGCAGAATCAGGTTTACAGATGCTATGTTTTGGCTTTTCTTCATTTCCTTCAATACAGCTATGTCTGGTGATATCAGCTTAGGGTCTGACTTCTTGTGTAGTTTTCTTAAAGGAAGGTTTTTTTAACAACCCCACAAGACTGTAAGGTTAAATACAGCAGCAAATTGTTCATTAGGGGCTTTGTAGACAGGAAACCTGCAACACCCTATGCTATTAACACAATTTTAAATTACCTTTGAGTGGTTGTGTTGTCAAAATAATGCAGAAGGAAACCGAGTTTCCAGACAACTTTTCATATGCAGAAACAGCTGAGCTCAAAATTACCAAACTGAGGTGTTTGCACTCAGTACAAGCAGTGATTTTATCTGACTGTGCCAGTAATAGGCCCCAGTGTCAGTATGTGAAGGATAAACACATTCACTAATTTTTAAAAGGATTAGTGCTCCTGATGACTTTTTTTGTTTCCTAAGATACAGTACTGGGGGGGAATGCCACCACTATTTTTCATAAGCAGTCTGGTCAAAGTTGTTTATTTTAGCACTTGGAACAAATGGTCTTAACATTGCCTTAATTTTTGTGTGTGTCCCGTGGTAGAGGAAGGTGTTGAGCGACTGATAGCACAGCCACCACACCAACAAGTGTCTGATCTTGCTTCCCAAGAAATAAATGGACAACTTTCCTTCAGTGGTTAGAAGCAACCCCAAATCTCCTGCTTTCCCACACTTTGATGTCTTGCTCTTTATGTGTGGTGTAGAAATCTCCTACCAGTACACTTTACAGTCCTAGAGTTTCTTAGCATTCATTCTTGCTTATTTACAGACACATCTCATATATGGTTTACTTTGTAGAAAGTGTGCTTGCTAGGGAAGTGTGTAATTTCTAGTACTGTAAATACAGGAAGAACCATTACCAGATGTTGATCGGCTCGTCAGTGATTACAAGCCACCACGAGTTTAGGAATTTCAGACCAATGGTACGTTGCAATGTTTTTGCCTGGAGAATACATGTCAGTTTTTTTGTTTTTTTTTTTTAATCTTTGAAGATTTTTACATTAAAAGTAGCTGCATCAAGACAGAAGATCTGGAGAACACCAAAAGTTGTGTGGAGTCAGCTGTGGCTTCACTTTTTTTTTTTTTGGCCTCTGGTGAGTAACCCTATTCCTCAAGCCTCCCAAGTCTCCCTGTCTGTGGGTGAACCAGCAGCAGCACTTGGGCCCAAAAGAAGAAGTGTATGGTTGGTGACAGCATCATGCACCAGAAGCTTCTTGGCTCTGCTCATTACTGCTCATCTCGCTGGAGTTCTCATTGTCCCATTGGTCAACCCCAGCTCTGGAGTTGATTTCAATAGCACTGTTACCTGGAAGCTAATTCAGCTTCTTCCTTCCACTGTACACTGACTAAAGGCTTAAGGGTGAAAGTCTTGCATGTGTTTAAGAGGAGAAAAAAAAAAAGGAGGGATAGCTGTAAGTGACCCAGCTTGGTTAGCATTTCCAGACCACTGACAATACTGTCAACTGGTCTGCAACCTACAAGGGTCCTCAAAAATCTCCACTTGAGCAACAGTGGCACTGCAAAATATTGATAGCTAGTATTTTAAAGTCAGCACTCCCTAGTGTGTCCTGCTTGTCCTCTCTTGCAATAAAATATGTACTGAGAGATAAGACCCGGAGGTCTCCTTCCCTGATCTGAATCAGTGGCAGAATACTGTCGTTGACTTTCTCCTGTGACAAAACCCACACAGTGGCCAACAGCTGCACCAGCAAATGCTATTTGCCTTTTTGTTGTTGTCAGCAGAGTTAACTCTTAATGAATGTAATAAAGCTTATAGTCCTTTGGTGCATGCACCCCCTTATCTTACTGCTGTGAGTTGAGACTACATTTCTGTATATGGTACCTACTGCTATGAACAGTCTTGGTTGTGCTTCAGTTCCTTTCATCTGTTGTCTGGCAGTCAGGTTTGGCTAACAGTTGCCCACCTGCTTAGTATTAAGCATGAAGCTTAAACAGAATCTTGAGTAATTAAAAGGATGCACTGGCTGCAGGTCAGCAGTACAACCTTTATCAGGAGTTTTTGCTATGCACAGAAGTGTTTGCTGTACTTTTTTCCTCTTAAAGGTAGGGTGGTAACAGTAGTGGTACAGTAGTACTCCACTAGTCCAACTTATCTTGTGCTTTATAAAGTTACAGGGGTGGCTAACATGGATTGATAAGTACTTTCACAGAATCGTAGAATGTCAAGGGCCAGAAGGGACCTCAGGAGATCATCTAGTCCAGCCCCCCTGCCAGAGCAGGATCACCTGTACCAGGTCACACAGGAAGGTGTCCAGGAGGGTTTTGAGTATCTTCAGAGAGGGAGACTCCACAACCCGCCTGGGCAGCCTGTTCCAGTGTCTGTCACCCTCACAGTGAAAAAAATTCCTCCTCGTGTTTACATGGAACTTCCTATGCCTCAGCTTCCACCCATTACCCCTTGTCCCATCATTAGGCATCACCAAGAAGAGCCTGGCTCCATCCTCCCGGCACTCAGCCTTTATATATTTATAAACATTGATGAGGTCACCTCTCAGTCTCCTTTTCTCCAAGCTAAAAAGCCCCAGCTCCCTCAGTCTTTCCTCATAAGGGAGATGCTCCACTCCCTTAATCATCTTTGTGGCTCTGCAATGGACTCTCTCTAGCAATTCTATGCCCCTCTGGTTGTCACTGTGCCCATCTTCCCTGGGCTCCTGCCAGTGCACCTCGGTACGCAGGCTGTGGCCATCGCCAGGTCAGAGCATTTCCACCAGCAATCAGTGAATTCTGTGGTGATGCCAATGGTCTTTTGGTGTGTTGCAAGTGGGTGGTTTTGCTTAATTTGGGAATCTGCCAACAGTTTTTGCAAGCTCCACTGTTTCAGGAGCCATTTCAGGCCAGGCAGTGGAGTGGCACACAGGCACAGTGTGGCTGTCTCTGCAGTGCCTCAGCGACAGTGCTGCTGCTGCTGCTTGCACCTGACTGTGTATGTGCTCACACTTCATGCATGTGTTGGATGAAAAGCAGAAGACACAGAAAGTGTTGTAGTTATTTTTTTTAGCAGGCTGTATCAGTCTTGGGGCAAGAAGAAGAGTCACAGTTGGTCTTTTGACAAGGTGTAAGGTGGGATGGGGTCATGGGAATGTTTACAAATTGCTGTTTACTACATCCTGTGCCACAAGGTGTGTGTGAGAGAAGAGCTCTATTTCCAATAAACTTGTTAAATTATATGTGCATATTGAACAGCTTGATTTGCTGAGTACAATAATTCAGTCTAAATCTGGGCTATTGTTTGGGTTTTACTGATACTAGAAAATCTCAGCAAATTCTTTTCCTCTCTATGGGAATGAGTCTCTTACGTGTCCTAAATTACCCAGATATCATCTATGAAATCTTAATTCAGAGAAACACACTTTGACATCTGTGTTCTTAAAGCCCTGTGGTTTCCATAGAGACACTAATAATTTACAGAAAATCTATTATGGTCAATACATATTCTTATAATGATTTGATCAGGTACCTGTGTTGCTTGACTTCTTAATCTTTTTAATTCCCCCCTCCCCCCCCGCCATGTTTTAAGTCTTATGCCTGAAAAAGGTGAAGTGTTATAAATTTTGCTAGGCCCCCACCACATCTTGGGAGTAGCTCAGAAATCATGAGACCATTCTTAAGAGATTAGAGCTCTTTTTATTTTGTCTGGGGTCTTAAGAAATCTTTTTGGTATATTTGGGTCACATTTTTGAGCTTTGTTGTGCAACCACAAGGGTTGAAATGGTATCTTTTAGAATAAAACTGGAATTTTTGGCTCATGACTTCAAACTGCCAAATAGTTTGAGACATACAATGTAATTGAGAGAGTTCTGGTGCTCTCAGGAAGTGTGTTTTGACTGTGATTCCCAGCCCCTTGCACTGGAGGTTTCTGGGGTTTGATTTATTCAAGCTAATCTTTTATTTATTTATTTTCATCTGTTGCTTTTCAACACAGCACGTATGCAACCCATGATGACTGTAAATTTCATTTGGAACGGGGAATAAATATTTCCATACTTAGCAAGAACTGTTTGTCCTGACACTTCACCTCCCTTCCCAGGGGCTGTATGATCTGTCCCAAATCCTTGCTGCGTGTGGCTGATCCAAATGCTATGTAATCCTTTTGATGCCGTTGGGATCATTTTGAACCAGCAAAGCATTTCTGTGTGCTTTTAGCCTCTGTACCACACACCGCACCTTGTAGGGGGGGCGGCTAATCTAATTTTGATTCACAGTGGTGGCAACAGGCAGGTCACTTATGGAGTTAATGTCAGCTGCTCCACTAATTACTGTAGGAAAGTGATCCCATCATCCTGGATGAAAATGTCTAACTCCAGCCTACAAAGCACTTTCAGTGCACTAATTCTGTTAATGCTCTATTACTGCTTCATTTGAGCTGTGTAGTCCATTTCCCAAAGTGAAGTAGTAAAATCCCAACCAGCTCCAGAGTGGGGAAAATGTGCAGACAAACCCATTATTTACCGCATTATTGGGGATTGTTTTCTGTTGGGCTTGGGCTGTTTCTTGAATTTTATTTAGACAGATCTCCCTTGGTAACTCTTAGTTCATAGTGGACTTAATTCTACACTCTACCTTGAAGAGAATTCTATGCCAAAAAAACCCAACAACCCTGTGGATGTGGATATGATCTCTTTTCTCCCTAGATACTGAAATATAAAATGAGAATCAAATGCGACAATTTTGCCATACCTTAACAAATTATCAGGGTCTCAGAAAACATGGAAGTGGCAGGCTATACCAATATCCTTAGACACAGAAATAGAGGAATATCTTGAAACATCTGGGTATGCAACCTTGGGCATGAGGTCTTGCAGTCTTCTCTTTGTATGAAAAGCTCCACAACAGCTTTAACCCATGAGAAGTAACCTGAGCACAGCTGAGCACAGTAAATGTCATGAGAATAAGAGAAGTGTAATTCCATGCTGTCTTCCACCCAAGGCACCCACTAAAGATTTAGGTATGTGAAAAGTGTCCTATCTTCCTAAGTTTGGAAGGCTTTAATTTTCTTCCCATTGAAATAAGTGAAGCTCCTCATGCTGGCATCTTTAGAGTTTCCTTAGGTTTCTTCCAGTCATCTTCACTGTCATTTCTCCTGAAGCCCACATATGTCTCCTTTAAGAGGCACAAATAAATTCAGAATTTATTGGTGAACAAAATGCTTTTGAAAAGCAGAAGAAAATGTGTACTGTTAGGAGTTGCTGACTGGCTTGGTTTGGAAATGAACTGTGTGCTCTACAAGAGATGTGTTCACAGCAACAGATTAACAAATACACTGAGGTGTCTGATCTTCCTCTAAGTGTTCCCTGCTCACTTCTCAGCTGAACTGTCAAGACTCAAAAGATTTCACAGAAGCTGCAAGTGAAAGGCAATGTGAAATCTGTTGAGCATCTACTTTCTCATCTAAGCAGGGGCAGTACTGAGGCTGTCAGGCAGGTGAATCCAGCGGGGCTGGATTATGATAGTAGCTATTGCAGGAGTATCCAGTGCCTGTTACTCCAGGTGCTATTGATACTCCCTCCATGCCCTGTCCCCGGATCTGTGTTAGCTGAAACTCCCTTGTGCTGAGCTTTACAGAGTTCGTGCCTAAATATTAGTTCCAGGCTGCTTTTATAATTCTGTTCCTTTTTTGAAAAATATATAATCCATATAAAAGTATAAGTCACAATATCATGACTTAACCATATTGCATACCCTACGATGAGCAGAACCTATTGCCTGGAGCACACTTGTTCCATATATAGCAATATTTCTTGAGCCCTTTTAAAACTAATAAAGTTTTAAAACTTAAAAACTTTTCCAATGAACTTCAAAAAGCCCTTCCTGCTTCTAAAAAGAGGTTAAATATAAGAATTTGCTGTCAGAGTGAAACTATTTCATCAATGCTTTAGGAAGTGGTGAAGTGAACAATTATAGATGAAGTTGGAATGTACCCTTAGTAATAGGACATGCTGCCAATATGCACTGTTATACTATGAAATGGGTATATTTATATAGATACAGTTAAAACATCTCATGTGAGAAGACAAGTTAGTATCAGAATAAATACTGTGATATGGTTTGCGGGTGTGAGTATGTCATCTTTTGCAATGCTTGATTATATATAACACAAGGGGGTTAGTGTTTCCTGTAAGGTAGAGTGTGATTAATGTGTAATTGAAAAACTGCATCTCCGTTTCCCATACGGAATGATCGTCACGGCAGATATATTTGTACGAGGCCAGCAGATCACATCTCTTCAAAGAGATGAGGCTAACATTGAGAGCATGGCACGAAGCTGTGCCCCCCTCCCGCCAGACAAGAGCTCGTACCTTTATTTCCCACTGTTTCACAAGGCTGCCTTGGCTCAGCTCTGCTTGCTTCTCGCTGCCGGCTCTGCCGAGCTGCCTTCTGGCAGATGGCTGATTACCATAAAGAGGAGTCAGTCTGTTGTGGCTGCTGTGTGCATATCCCAGCGTAACCAAGCACGGCACAGCTGTGGCTAGGCACGTGAAAGCGGCATCCGTCTTCCCACCGACGCCAGGGTTAACCTTTCAAAAGGAAAACTGGTGGTGTCACTTGGAGCAGATGGTGATCCCTCGCTTGGTAAAACATCTGTGATGTCATTTTTAAAAAGTCCTGTCAGGCTCTTCATGGGCTGGAGCCCTAGCACCAGGATATCACCATTTCTACTTGCTCAAAAGGTGAGCTGCCACTAAGGGCAGTGTACGCCTGATGTGGGGTGAAAAATATCACACTGCTTCCACTTAAGAAATTATCAGTGTTGCTTTGTGGCTTCCTGAGTTTAACAAGTGATGTAGATGAAAGAGAGACTAGCATCTTCCATAACACAGTGTGCACTTTGATATTGTACGTGGCCAAGACAAAATGGAAATATTCAAAGCCCAGTGGCCATGGGGGGTCCTTGGGATGAACTCAGGCAAGATGCTGCATGTGTGGGTTACTCACTGGCTGCAGGAGAACTGTAAATGAGAGTCTGACAAACTCATACTTGTCAGGTTTTCAGTCATTCTCATGAGCTCTGTAAATCCTTTGCATTGTATTTTACCTGGTATTTAACAAATTCAACCTGATCAAAGAGTCAAATGTATTATTTTTTCCAATTCGTTTTCCAGAGGGAAACAGTGAAGTCATTTAAACACCAGCTAGGATGTAGTGTAGGGTGTGCTGAGGAAATCATCTGTGTGAAACTTGCTATATCAACCACTGTGTCACCCATGAGTATCCATGGACATTTCTGTGCGTCACTGAGGTGCATCCTGGCCATGTCATGGCTCACTTGAACAAATGGTGGCAGGGCTGGTGTAGGCAGGGGTTGGGACTTTCTGTGCCTTAAAGGGAAGGGGATGGCAGAGGCAATGGAAACTTAGAGCAAGAGAAAACACTCTTGTCACGAGTGTTTTAATGAGTCTGGGGGGCAAGGCTGAAAACAGTGGGAAGTTCTAATTGATACAGAGGGTTTCACACTGCTGGAGGGACTAAGCCAGATGAGAGAAAATAAGCCATGTGCTAGCGGCTGCCCTGCTTGACATCTCTAGACCATGTGAATTACCAGGGACAGCACGGCACTTAATTTCTACTAGCACTTTCTGAGCTTGCACTGGTTTTCAAGTTGTGTGATCTGTTTTGTGTGTTCATTTGCACCTACCATACCACTCCTGAAATGTCAAGCCTCTTTCAGCCTCCATCTTCTCATGGTATTCTGCTAGATTCCTCGAAATTCTGACACCTATGCAAACAGGAGTGCCTCTCTGTTTTGTGTGTGGTGGGCCTGTCATGCCCAGGATGTACACTTAACATCATAAGAGGGTCTGTGTGCATGCAGTATTGCAGTGCCTTATAGAGGTACTAGGCTCTCCATGTATGTATAGTTGAGGTGTTGCTTTCCTGGCTGTGAATTTTAACAGGTATGCCTTAGGTAAGTGTCTGGAAGAGACCCTATTTTGGCTTCAGCGAGGACTTTGGGACTGGACTATATCTAGCTGAGTAAAGTGGTGACAGACAGGTTTGTCACTAAGCAGTGTCCTGACAGGGACAGTGTTGGCAACAGTGGTTATTCCTCCCGGGAAAACATGTGAGAGGCTGAGGAGGAGCCAACAGAAAGCACAAGATAAATGTTGTCATCCCTAACTATTAGCTGGTTTTATTTCTCAAGGAGCATAAAAAGCCCATATTTACCTGTGATACCTGCACAGCACTTCTGTGTGTTTCACTGTGGCAACCTAGAGTGACATAGGGATGTACCCCCTTCTCCTTTTCCCTGGGCATGAAAGGACATCAAAGATGGCAAGGAGGTCTCAGCCACCTAACAGGTATTCCTTCCATTTGGTGGGTCCCAGGCACTGGCCCCCATCATATATACATGTGACTGTAAAAATAGGAGTGAAAAGGAACTTAGTTGTGCAGTGACAGTAACTCAAACACTGATTTGCCTCAGTGAAGAGTAGGATAAAGAATGACTGACTGTTTTGGGTACAGCCCTGGTCATCTGCAGCAGTGGGAATAGGATTGCTATGGAGTTAATTCAGAGTGATGGAGTTAATTCAGAGTGATTCACACATCCCCAGAGACATAGGTGGATCCATCGTGATGGATGGCATGAGCATCCATGACAGTTTATTCTCTTTGGAGTCTCTGACCTCCCTCCCAAGTGAAAGCACCTTCCTCATGCATGATGGTACTTCTGCTGGCTTCTTCAGCAGAACACTTTTTGGGTATCCCAAGAAGCAGCAAGATGTGCCAGGGACTTTGACTCCCCCCTGCCTTGCACATGTCCCAGCCAGCACCCAGACTGTCATGTTCCCTCTACAGTGCCCATCTGACCCATAACTGCTGTTTTCTGCTCTGTCTGGTGTCATCTCCTTCACAGTAATGGGATGTCTGGCCCTTAAAACTTCAAGCATTAAGAACCTGCTGGAACAGTTAAAATACAGCAGCAGAACACCATGCTCACCAGACTACCTGCTTTGGCCTGTTTGGTTCTATGCTCTGTAGCATGCATTTAGGAAAGAGCTGTTTGTGTCTCCAGTATTAATTGTGGCAGTTAAACACCACTCTTATGTTAAATAGCTCAACAAATTCTTGTCCTTAAAATGAGTTGGCCATA
Organism: Chloroceryle aenea; assembly: GCA_013399075.1. Lineage (NCBI taxonomy): Eukaryota > Metazoa > Chordata > Aves > Coraciiformes > Cerylidae > Chloroceryle > Chloroceryle aenea. The sequence goes on along the minus strand of VWZY01005717.1, from coordinate 512,542 downwards.
GCAGGGTCTACTGGACTGCAAACCTACTGGTCACAGGCACTGCTGGGAGCTGCTGCTGATCAAGGCAACATAGATAGTTGGCTCTATGTGCCCTATTTGGAAGCGATCATTTTTGCTAATCACTTATGAGGTGTTCGGGCTGATTGTTAGGTTTCATCTGATCACGAGGCAGGCTGTTATTAATCCCTTATCAATGTAGTGCTTTTGATTGAAATCTGTCCCTCTTTTTCTCTCCCCCACTCTTTTCCTCACTGGACATAAAAGACAGTGGAAGGGATAGGGCCAAACTGCTCTTCTGCAGACAAGAAGCTAATTGTCTAAAAACAAGATGTCATTCAAGACCATGGGAGACTGAGGACAGTGGCAGAAGCATGAATATACAAAAGTGCCTACTGTTAAAGGCCACAGCTTTAAGTGTTTAAATTCAAATCACATTGCCATTCGAGGCTCAAATTTATAGCAAGAACGTACACACAAGGGTCTCAGTGTTTCCTATAAATTTCATCTGACTTCTCAGGGTATTCCTGATGGCAGCACATCTAAGCTGAGTGCAAGGAAGACTCACTTTGCTTTCTGTATGAAGTAAAAATATTGAAGTAGGTTATTTTGGTTTGGTTTGGGTTTATGTGCTCTGTGTTAGTAAATAGAGCAGCCTGTCATATCTAGGCTTTGCTTTTCTGATTGTGGGCTTAGTCCTTGGCTCAAAACACTATTGTTCTTGGATCTCAGCCTTAAGCTGAAGGGCTCATATGTGGGGAGGAAGAGGAGGAACCAAGCTAAAAATAAAGTGAAACAAAATGCTGTTTATTGCTATGGAGTAGATAATGCTTTCCTAGATGTCTTAGCAGCCCTGTCCTTGCAGGCAGTGTGGTCTGCCACAGTTTGCCTTCACATGCAAGAAATCTGTATCCCCTACCAGCTTCCCAATATTTTTCTCTGTGCTCTAATGGTGTTTGCTCATGCTGGTCACAGCAACAGCAAGAGAAACAGGCTCCCCTTTCCATCGCATGTCAAGCAAAGAACATTTGCATCGCAGATGTAAGAGGCAGGTCAACTTCCTTTGCTCTCCCATGTCCCTCACTGTGACCCCGTAGTGCCCACTCCTGCCATGGCTCTGTACCGATGAGAGATGCTGAAAGCCACGTGAGGTTTTTTGGCAAACTTCAGCACACAATACCCGTGTATACACAGACACGCTTTGCCCAGAATAATACTTGGACCGAAAGCATTCTCTGTTCCATTTACTTACCTGCTTCCACAACTGGCCACCCCATGAAGCACTGAAGGCTGCAGGTGTAAGGTGCTGAAGGAGATATTTCTGCACTAGGGGCTGCAGCACTCGCTGCAACAAGATTTTGTGCACGCAGAAGCTGAGCAGATGTTAGATTGCTTATGGGAGCAATGAGAATATCCCCAATTACGTCAGAGGAGCTGTAAACTAGACGTGAGGCAACTGCCAATAGTCAGGATTTAGAAGAAAGCTTCTTTTGGACTGGATGTTCCCTCCTTCCTCATTCTCAGGCTTTGAGTACGTGCCACTAAACCCTCTGCTATGAAGCCTTGTTGCTGTTGGGTATGAGGCTAAAAGCATAGGACTGACTCTGCACACAAATGACCATGTTTGAATATAGATGCTACAGAGGCAGGTAAAATATTCAGACCTTCAAATATTTTTCCATGAAAATCACTCAGCTGAGGCTATCTTTGACCAGTATGTCAACATCCACCATCACATGAATAAAACAGTGGCTGAAGAAAGATCATTCTCTGCCTATCCAGCCAGACTCCTCTTGCACTGATAAAATGTTCCTACAAGTTCAAAGGAACAAAGAGTTTCTCTCGGCAACGTGGTTTAATCAAATTGTTGTGAATAGTTTACATGCAGTATCAAGAGCACAAGGTGCTTATTTTCTTGAAATATTTGAACAAGTAGAATATCAGAAGTATTTCAAGTTTGTCTCTTAGCCTCTCAGTAATGAGGCATGGTGCATTTTTAGACATTTTAGAGACCTATTAATATTTCTGCATGCAGTAAAACACACATCACTGATGAGGCACCTGGGGTTCTTTCACAACACATGCTGCTTGTACTTATGAAGTGGGCCAGTTGCTATGTCCCAAGGATCCAACCAGGGTATCTGCACAGAAAAATCACAGGTTTGCATTCAAGTTTGAGTATTTTATTAGCATAATTCTGTTTCTTCTTTGAGAGCAGTTAATTGAGAAGTCACGGTAAAGCTGCCTTTTCCCAAATCCCAAAAACCTTGGAGGTCTCTTTCCCTTTGCAGCGGTAACTGATAACACACAGTCGATCGCCTCTGAGAGCAGTGCGTTATTAAAAAGCAGGGACTTGAGCATTGGTTTTGTGAGCAGGAGGGACAGTGAAGGGCAGAAAGGCAAGTCCCTTGTGCAGAAACCTCAGGCTGGGCACGACTGCCCTGTTTTGCTTTCATAGCTAAAATATGGATGAACTTCAAGTATCTTAGTCTAAAGTCCTCCTTGTGACCAGGAAAAGGGCTTGTGCACAAATGGAAAGCAATGGATCATTTTCTTCTTGTGTGGGTGGTTGCTTTAATAAAAAGATTTAAATTCTTCTTACAAACTTTGTCTCATTTAGTGGAGAAAATGCAACAGTATTTTTACCATCATGTGGGTGGGTAAAGTGCAGAAATTGTCCATCTGCATCTCAGTCCCATGTCTGTTCTTTGTCTCTCTATGAAATAAGTGATGAAATAAAGACCCCTGAAGCAATCCCTACCACCAATTTTTTCAACAACGAAGGCAATTTTTTCTTCTCTCTTTCTGGGGCATTTTGTACCTTGCTGATTACTAAACCTTAATCCACTTATCACCCCTCAGCCACTGTGTTTTTCATCTGTGCTGGTAGCAGCACAGAGCTGCTGGCCAGGTGGGGTTCATGTGTTAGCTTCCTCCCTGCAGCCACGGCAAATGCAAGTCACGGGGACAGTGTTGTCTCAAACCACGTGCAAGCAACTCTCCAAAGACTTGTCACGTTGAGGGATAAGGATGCAGCTCATGCACTGACCTTCCTACCCACTGCCGTCAAGCTGAAGTGACTCAGTCTTCAACCCCACCACTACAAGAGAGGTGTTTTTGGTTAGTCCTAACCTTGTCATTTGGGGAGGTTGGAAAAAAATATAGGAAAACGGCAGCAAGCCAGCCCGTCAGTGATGTCTGTGCTGAATGCTTGCCACCCCTCACTGGCTGGGGTGTGTGCTACAATCTGCAGCCACCGACTGCTGGAGAAGCTTGTGAGCTCTGACTTCAGTATTAAAGGGAGAAAATTACTATTGGAAGGAAAAATCCTGTTTGAAGCCAACCTCAAAGCCAAAACAGGAATGAGAGTGGCACCTGGGAGAGTGCACTGAGACTGGGTGAGCTGGACATGAGACACCCAAGCCAAACAGGTGGAAGGTGGCAGAGCTGCCTTTTTTTTGTGCCAGATGAAGATCTTGCCTTATCTGCTCAAAATGCAAGGACAGATCCATCTAGGTTAAAGTCTGCAAGATGTGACTCAAAAAATAAAGGCAGTGGGCTTAATTCCTTCTGTGAAGTAGCTCAGTGGCTTTGTTACATTTCCAGAGGTACAGTATGGGTGAAGTTGGCTCCTTCGTTTAAAAATCTTCACCTTACCATCAAGATTGCTATAAATCCCTCTGTCAAATTAAATGTAGTGATACTCTTATTACAATTTTGTCTCCTCCAAGTGGCTGCTTATTTAAAACAACCCCACTATTTTGTTATCAATCTCCTTGCTCACCTCTTTCACTAGGAATCAAATCCAACTCTATCCTCTGATTTTATTACTGAGTGCCACTAAAGAAGGTCATCAAGGGTTTTTAAACTGGCAGCTACAAAAGCATCACTTTCATTGCACAAAATGTATGATGGATATAAAGAACACTTTGAAGTAGTTGATTGCCTTGTTTGATTTGTGTGGCACAACTAATGTAATAACATCTTTGCAAATCACATTAATTATGACTTTCCCTTGTGTTATGGAAACAGAAAGAAGAGCTTTTTTAGAATATAACAGCAGTAATTTCTCATGTCCCATACTTTGCAATGTTCAAACCAATTATCACGTCAGTAAAAACATGAAAAACAGTTTCCCCGTTAGTCATTACTGAGAATACATGGTTGTAGTTTTTGAAAATGTGCTATCTACATTAACACACATCTTAGCAAATGCCAAAAGAATTTACTCAATCTTGTATTTTTTCAAGCAAACATGATGTAACTAATAACCACAGCAGTGGTAAACAAGTGCATTTGCTTCTGCGGTCATGGCTTAAATGCTGCTTACAAGATGAACTTCTGAATTTGCTCCTGCTGATTGATAGAGATTTTAAATCTGTATTGTCACGTATGTGAGTAAAGTTTGGCTTAGCAGCTGGGAAATCATATTTAAAGCTGGGGAGAAATTAATATGAGTAAGAGGATGTGTGAGGAGCTGTTTAATGCTGCTGAGAGTAGAAAGATCAGGTTTCTTCAGTTATTATGAACAGTACATTTGCAGCCATATCTTAAGACAGGGACCCAGGAGTCACTGAAGGCTACTGAATGGATATTTTTGTTGGTAGGATTTTGTCAGCCAAGACGGGAGTAGTGTCAGCCTATCATGATAAAACTGTTCTTCCTAGAGAGCTAAAACTCCCCAGTCAGTGTAATTATTGGAGTAGAAAGACTACTGCTGCTGTGAGTTGTGTGGGTCTCTGGCTATTTTGTTAGCATTGCTCCACCAGTGGGAGAGCATTTTTTTCATCCTTATAGCTCAGTGCAGGAGCCTGTCATTGCATCTGTCCAATAACCCAGAGACTGAAGCGGATTTGAGTGGGCAGAGGCACCAGGACAAAGGCAAACAGCAAAGTGCTCATGGCAAAAACGCTGAGTGGCATGTGGCACCATGGGGTATTTGCTCTCATTGTGATTGCTGGGGCAGGTTTTAGCCTTTCAGCCTGAAGCTCTGCCTAGTTACAAGGAAGATAAGCTCTTGGTCTGCAGTTTCACCAATGCTTTAGTCTTGCACTGTCTGCCACCAAGAAAGGTAATCCCACTTCTCTCCCACCTCTGCACTCTTCTAGCTTCTGTGTTTCATAGTGATTGCTTCCACAAGTCTGCATGGGAACCCAATCTAAATCAAAGACAATGATTTGTTCTCAGTGTTTAGTTAGGCTAAGTTCATCCCAAGAAATTTCAACGCAGGGGGAAACCCCACCAAACACGTTCCCATGAAGCTGTTGTTCAGCCAGTGCACATGCTCTACTGAAGCCTAGCTTCAAAGTGTGACTTTGACCATGGATGGAAGTCTTCCCTGAGCAGCCTGAAGGTGGCTGGATGGAGTGGCTGTATGGTCACGTAACTTGGAGGAAAATCTGGTTGCCTGAAGTCTGCAACATTAACTGCAATTAAATGTTAAGTCTTGTTTTAGTTATAAAACTTAATGAGACACTGCTGCAGAAGTGTTTCGGGAGTTCTTCTGGCCTCCTGTGTACTTCATAAAGTTCCTAAATTATCCTCTGTCTTGTTTTGGCTTAAATCTTATGGGAAAAAGCTTACTCTTTCAGTTTCTTGTAACTCATTAAATTCTGACAGCTGGCATGGTGTTGTACAAGACATGGGAAAAGAGAGCAGGAAAGTTCAGAAGAAATGCAACAGATATCCCCCTACACAGTAACCAGGAAACAGTTTTAAGGGGCAAAATCACGGACTTGCATGAGCCTGATGTTTTGTGGATAAACAAAATGAAGCTGATTTACACCTACTAAATTGTGTTTCTACTCCAAAGTTTCCACTTTCCATCAAATTCATCATCTTGAATTCATATGTGCAATATGCCTTGAAGACAAGGGACCCAGCTAACGCACATCAAGGTCAGCCTCATTTTTCTTTGTGGACCAGCCTCCTGCTGGTTTCACAGTCACACTTATGGTGATGCTGATCCCAGTGAAGTTGTTCTGGCACAGCGATGCTGTCATCCTTTGCTGTGCTGTGGGTTGATACATGTTGATAGTGTTGACATTATGCCTGATTCGTCACATGCAAGTAACTCTGCCCTGCCCATCTTTGTGTCAAAATGATCTCTTGAGTGACATTTCTAGATTCCTTGTTTAATTTTATCATCCATGGAGGGAGTAAGCAAAGGAAGAAGGGAGACATAGCGAGGCTGATAGAAACACAAATCCTTCTAATGAGCTCAGTGGAGCTGAACTAGTTACATCAGCAGAAAAAATTTCCCTTTCTTCCCAGGTCAGAAATTGAGACCTGCAGCTTGGTTTGTGCATACCCAGCCTGAGTACCATTGTTTGCTCCCAGAAAAACAATTCCTGTATTTTCAAAAGGGATGGTGAAGGTACTTGGCCTGAGAAAAACTCATCAGCCTGGTGGATGGGAGCTAGAGCACCAGAGAGAGGAATGAAGTTTGTTATAGCCACTTTTTCTGGCTGCTGGGTTTCTTCCCAGGCATCTGGGTGGCCCAGCATGGATGGCAGAGCATGAGATGCTGACCTGGTCTCCTTGTGTACAGCAAGGATGTGCATTCATGACACTGGGAGATGATGTTCCTCAAAGCCAAGTGCTGCAATGCCGGCATGCGCAGATGCAGCGCAATATTGGATGGCAAAAGCCTGGATAGGAATAATCCCTTATGTCTCATCTGTTCTCTTTTTAGCAGATACCTTGCTTTTTTTTTTTTTTTTTTTTTTTTTTTTTTTTTGGGTTAATAAATAATAAAAGGTTTTTTTTTTTTTTTATTATTGGGGATAATAAATAAATAAAGGTTATGTTTTTATATAATCAGCAATGACACAGCTTTAAGGACATCCTGAGAATCTGAAAATCTGATTGTGAAAACAAGCAAAAGGATGAGTCCAGTGGTTAAAATCTCAGGACTGTTCTTTGACCTTTCACCTCATTTTTTAAACAAAGTCATCAGCTGTGATTGCAACCAGTCTGAGATCATTGCCATACTTAATTTTAATTAACCTATATTTAATTTAAACCTTGAAAAGTGTGGGGGGTTTTCATGTAATGACTTAGCGCCAGTATTCACGTGTGATAGAACATCATTCACATGCAATTTTGCAGTTCAGCGTTGACTCATCCAGCGCCTGCTAGCTCAGCCATGCTTTGAAAATTCAAAGTACGCTCTTGCAAGTAGGTTGCAGTGAATGCCAATACAATGATTACATAAGGCAGAGGAATCTGCTGTCATGCCTAGCTGCAGTTTTGTGAGATACCACATCACACGTGTCCTCGCACACGCCAGTAAGTTTTGATGGCATATGGTGGATTGATTTTTCTGTGCCCTTATCAATCTATTCCATGACAGTCTCGGTTTGAGGTGGCAATGCAGGGTGCACAGGGCTTTGATCCATGCTTCTGAAATATCTGTAATGCTGGCCATTTGAATGGCAAATTCCTCTTCTGCTTCCCCAGATTGGAGCCATCCTTAAGCAGTTGCTGGCTCCCAGCAGCTTCCAGCCCTGATGGCTGGAGCCTTCACTCTTGGGAAGGTGTGAAAAACAGTGAATACAGCTACAACTGACTTGGGAGTCAGAAACATTTGGTATGGTAATGAAAATGTTCCTGGCAGAAGAGTGGAGTCCAGCTTAATAGCTAATTGGCTTTATTCTCACCGAGCAGTATCTATACATTTCTTTGGAAACTGGCTGGCTTTAGTAGAAAATGAAACAGAAGTATTTCTTTTACCCATTTGAAACAATCAAACAAATGCATAGATGAAGTAAATGATTGACTATATAAATCTTCTATAAAAGCAGGTCGCTGTGTCTAGGTAAGGCTGCAAATAATAGTAATTGAAAAATGTATTGCTTCTCTTCCTAAAATTTACTTCCACCCTGAATTAGTATTCCTCATGGTAATCGTTTGTCAAGTACATGGCCAATAAATAACACGGGTGGTGTAAACACAGCTATGTGATCGGGAAGTTAAAAGAGGTTTGGCAGTGCCTTTTGAGGGGGTCTTTCTGTTCCTAAGATGAAGAGTTTTTCCTACCCACAAAACTCTTAAGTTATCTGCACAAGCCTGTGTTGGCTCAGCCAACAGTTCACCTCTGTTCTGCAGATTTTAGCCACATGAATCATTTCCAGTTCCGTTTTCCTGTTGCCACTGATTTTCAAAAGGGAGCAGGCATGATCAAGAATATCCAGCGTTACTATTGTTGTTGCTAAACGAAATGAGAATGAAGTTGAAAAAGCTCTTGAATGGCCTCCTGGAAGACAGTGTTTAACCCCTAGTGTTGGGATGAGAAATGTGGATTTTTCTACACCCTGGGAAGCATCCAATACTAGTCTGCATCAGAATTGCTGAACAGACTGGACTTTGAGATTGAGCCAGAAGATTAATTCCTACTTTCCTTCCCCAGCCTCCTTCCTCTTGGAACTGGAAAATGAGCCAAACCTCCCTAAGTAGCATGTCTGGCCTTTGCTGTTGGCTGCCAGGGCCCTGGGTGCTCCCACTGCCTTGCTTCCAGGATCCCCATGCACCCCATTCCCATCTCTGTCTGTCTCCATCCAGTTGTGGACCCCCAAGATGTGGGGCCACCTCTCCCATCACCAAGCTGCTTCCTGGCATAGCCATTTGCCTTCAGCTCTCAGGCAATTAATCCTAGCTGATGAATTTGTTAAAAAGGAAGTCTGGTTTGGTCATTCAGAGTACTTTATTTTCTGTACAGCTGGGGATCTGACTAGCATTTGTCACCTAGATATAGTCTTTACAAAGAAAGATGTTGGAATTTTGTACAATGAACAGGGTGACCTTTACTCAATGCTACCAAATTGTACATAGGTAAACAAGTAGACCAGGTTTGAGAATCACAGAATTGTTTTCAATTGGAAAAAACCTTTAAGGTCATTGAGCCCAACCATTAACTGCCCAACCATTAACTGCCAATCTCACCCTAAGCATGTTCCTAAGCACCTCATCTATGTGTCTTTTAAATACCATCAGGGATAGTGACTCCACAACCTCCCTGGGCAGCCTGTTCCACTGCCTAACAACCCTTTCAGTGAAGAAAAAGAGGTAGTGCTCCATGAAGGAAGTGATGGACCTTGGGAAGGTGCTGGGTGCACACAAGATGTTTTTGTGAATTCAGAGGGAAGATGGAAAAGTGCTTGGAGGACAGATCCTTGGGTTACTGAGAGACAAAATGCACCAGTCTCTGGAAGCCCCGAAGCTGAACATAAGCAGAGGCTGGGAGAATATTAGGGGGCAGAAGGTTCTCATATACATTACTCCTGCCCTCCTCTCAACGTCCACTTACGACCACGGCTGGGTACAGAATGATGGGCCAGAGAGACTCTTGGTTGCAGTTAGCGTGGCCATACTGTCACTTTGTCAGTGGCTTTCAGGAGCAAGATAGATCCTCTGAATGGTGGTTCATAAGCAGAAGTTACCCCCTGCTGAAGTCCTGCCTCTGAAGAGGACAAGTTATTGCATTTCCATGCATGATGATTTAGTCTTCAAAACAGTAGGGTTTGGGGCCACGCTGCTGCCTTCTCACATGGATCCTGGGCAACATGCAGTGGTTTGTTGGTGATTGGCTTGGATGGATTGTCGTATTGGTGGCTCAAACCTTTGGGTATAGGAACAGGGAATAATAGCAACAATAAGTTTCAGATTTTATTTGAATCATTTTTTTTGCTTAAACATTAAGTAAAATAATAATCTTAATTAATTAGAAGTGATATTTCAAAGTTAACATAGCAAAATTACCTATTGTTGGTGGGTGTACTTACATATTTATGAATGAAGAACTATAGAAAAGCCTAATCTACTTTCATTATAATTTCTCATCTTCAGTGTTTGTTTAGGTTAGAAGTTAAACAAAATAAACTTGGTTTGTCTAACTTACTTTTGATGGGCTCCCAGAATAATTAAATGAACCCTTAAGTAAGTGGTAGCAGTTTCTGTGCTTCAATCTGATCCATAAGAACTCCAAAACCCAAGTTGCAGTAAAAAAAAGAAAGCCAGCACAGTTTCACACCATGCTTAGTAGAATAGCCTTCATTCGGTTCACTTGATGATCTCGTTCCATGTTTCCAGGTCAAATCTGATTTGAGCAAGACATCATTTCAGAGAATGAAATGCATGTTTTGTTCATCATAATAATTAATGTTCTAAAATTTGTATTTCTCTCAGTTAGATGAATTTGTCTGACACTTTTTTCTGTGGTGCTCTTTAGCTTGGAGAAAAGGAGACTGAGAGGTGACCTCATCAATGTTTATAAATATATAAAGGCTGAGTGCCGGGAGGATGGAGCCAGGCTCTTCTTGGTGGCACCTAATGATCGGACAAGGGGCAATGGGTGGAAGCTGAGACATGGGAAGTTCCAGGTAAACAGGAGGAGGAATTTTTTCACTGTGAGGGTGACAGACACGGGAACAGGCTACCCAGGGTGGGTTGTGGAGTCTCCCTCTCTGGAGATACTCAAAACCCTCCTGGACACCTTCCTGTGTGATTTGGTACAGGTGATCCTGCTCTGGCAGGGGGGGTTGGACTGGATGATCTTTCGAGGTCCCTTCCAGGCCCTGACATTCTGTGATTATGTGCACCAAGGGGCTCAGAGCCAGAACTGAAGTTGAGTATACCAACGTAAAATGAAATGTTAACAATAATTTTCATTTTATTTTATTTCTCATCACATTTCTAATCAGGTTCTTGTCTCCTCAGTGCCTGTCTCAGGACAAGTGTGTGCTCTCAGTGCAGGCTGGAGGCTTTCCTCCACCCCCAGGTTTTGGCTAGGGCAGCTGTGATGGCTGGAGGCCTTGGGCTTTCTTAAGGAAAGCAAAATTTCTTTTTTTTTTAATGCAACTTCTTTTATGTATGTACTAAAAACAAATAGACAAACCCTCAGCTATGGAAGAGGCTATCCTCGTGCAGAAGCCAGAAAGTATGAGTCCTCTGGACAGCTGGAACTGGGTCCAGGCAGCAATCCCCATTGGCTGTTGCACAGATGTGCTTGTTGGAAGCATTTACAGTTTAGGAAGCTCAACAAGCACCGTCTGAGAAAGTCCTTCTCTCTTTGCCCAGGGCATAGCCCATCCAGTGGGCTGTAATACTGAACTAGTTGATTTCTAACTAACTCTCCAAATAATACAAATATAAAAGATTTCTGGTGATAAAGTGTAATGATCTAGGGAATTGAATAACTGGTTCCTGCCTCAGAGCCTGATTTGGATCTAAGTTATACTGCTGTAAATCTGGAGTGACTTTGAAAAGACTAAGATATGAAAGAGAAAGGATGTGCAGGTGCTCTGCTGAGTAGAGTCAAGGTAGTGGTCACTTCTCTGCAGATGAGTTACAATGGGTGTTATAGTAACTACTCCTGCATCAGGGGAGAAAGACCTCTAAAAGGTTCTCTAGTAACCATCCTGGAAGTCCAGGCTCAGGCTGACTGGGAGTAAAGGTGCTGGAGTCTGAACTCCTATCTGGTCTCTGATGATAGCTGGTCTCTGCTTCCTTGGAAGGGGCAGAGGAAATCCTCTGTGTCATGCTGGCAGAGCTAGTCCCTGTTGCACATGAAGAACAGGTGTGCATAAGACACTGTTAACTTTGTGTGACCAGCCAGAGATGTTCTCACAGACTCCAGAAAGGAGAGAAATTATTCTGGGGCAAATTCTGAGATCCTAAACCAAGCAAGATGCCCAGCAAAACCCTGGGAAGTTTACTCAAATGAGGATTACTGTGATAAAGCCCAGCCATTTCTCACTACTTTTGTTCACCTTGTTGTACTCCTAGATCCTCTAACCTGAACATAGCCCCGTCTTTTGCTGGAATATTCACATATAAAATGTATGCATGTACATATCGTATATAAAATATATATATATATATACACATACATGTAAACTTCAAAAGAATAAAAAAAAAAATCAGAAGTGGGATACAATCAGTAACTCACAGTGTTTCTGAAAGCCTTATATAAGAACATCCCTGAACATGCAGGACAGTCCAGCTCAGGAACATCAGCTCTGATAGTCTGAGTGGTGTACAGATAAAATTTCTTGCAATGATTGAAGAGTTGTAAAATGGCTTCTGAGTGGTAACCAATGCTACATGCAAGTGTGGAAATTGCTTCTTAAATGTGATGTCCAGCGGTAAGTGTTTTGATTACAGTCATTTTAGGAAAGTATCATACATGGCAGCAGCGAGATCAAAGGAATGTTAATTCCACCTGGGATCATCTCAAACCTTTGGTCTGGTGGGAGATAAAGAAAACCTTTCTGCCCTGGATAGCTTTAAGTTTTAGACAATTCTGAACTATTGGGGTTTTTATAGATGAAGACAAGATCAGAACATTAAGGCAATTAAAACCTCTGAAAGCCAGAGAGCAGAATCACCCTGCTGGCAGATACAGGCACAGAGGACCCAGCACCAGCTCTGGAAAATTTGGTGAACAGCTTCACTGGCTGAAATCTAGTCTTATACTAGAAAAAAAAAATTAAACCCTCATTGTAAAAAACAAATGAACAAACAAACAAACAAAACCACACAAACAAACAAACAAAACCAAACAAACCCCAAACACTTTCCAAGGACATAGATGCAACATTCATCATGAAACTATTTTTTCTGAAGCCACTCAAGATGTGAAGAAATGCCTTCTGACAAGGAGCAGATCTGCACTGCTCAGAAAGCAATCTTGCTGGGGCATGATGTTGGGTCTTGCTCCTCAGTACCAACTCTGTGTAAAGCAGCTTCTTACAACTGTCTTTGCCTACGGATTATGCGCTGGAGGAGGAGACTCTTTGTCTCCTTCCACCTGTCCCCTCTCTCATGCATCAAGCACGGATTTGGGCTCAGGGGGCTTTCACCAAGGCATATACCAGTTATCATTATCAGATGCATTTGCAGTAAATATCTCTAATTCAGTCCTCTTTTTTTTTTTTTCTCCACAGATTCACAAAAGGACAAAACACTTCATTTTAAAAGTACAAATGAAAAATAAGTAACAGAATGTGAGGAATATATGTCACAAATTCCTGATGTTTTCAAGAACTCTGTGGTCTCATCGCTGCACTAAACAGCTCCAGTCCAAGCAGACAGCTTAGGGGAATGCCAGGCTCATAACTGAATCTCACATGAGTTCTGCTGATTCTCTCCATTACACATTCAACACAGACTGTGCTCAGTGAACAAAACAAGGGGCTTAAGGACTATCTTTGACTGCTCATCAACATTTTGTCTGCCCAAAAAGAGAGCCAACAACAATAACCTGGGGGAGGAGAGGGAGGAGGAGTATGTGAAATTGTCTGAAATTGTCCCTGTGTGTCTGAATGGGGAATGAGGGTGAAGAAACAGCTGCAGGAGGGAAGACAGATGGAGGACAAGAGGCTGGAACTGCAGGGGTGAATAGAGGAGAATGGACCAACAGGAGTGGGGATGAGGAGTGTGATGCATAACAGCAGAGTTCATGGCACAGATGGAGCAAAAGCCAAGCCTGGCTTTGATATTCAGGTGTCCAAGAAACAGTCTTTCAAAGCATTGCTTTCCTGTCATCCAAACTTAAAGTCTTTATTTTGTTATGAGGGTTTCAAGTTTAAAAAAATGTGCAGAGTGAAATTTGGCACTATTATTTTGCTCCTGTTCTTTGACTAAAACCAGCCTTAGATGGGCATCAGGATATTTTCTAGATGTATTTGCACGGAGACATGTGACCCAGCACAGAACAGCTTTCCATCCATTCCATGTTCATCCTATCCACTGTTTAGGTGCTTTTTAACAGTTTTTACATTCCTATTCACATCTGGAAACATCCCTAGGGAGCTTCCATCTGTTGCTTACACTTGGATGCCATAGTGATTGATATGTGTCTAATAGGTGCTATGCTGTACACTGCTCTGCTGCACAGGGACCTGCCAGACCTGCTTGAGCTGTGTCAGGTGCCAAAACTACCCAGGTGAAGTGCTGGAGATGCCACTTGAGCATGACAAGGGTCATTCCCCAGAAGGACACATTACCCTGTGGAGAGGTCTACAACACCAGTCCCAAAGGGCATCATTATTAGCACAGCTACCTCAGATAACCAGCAGATCCATGATCAACACATTTAATGTTGTCAAGCCAGCTCTTGGTGCTTTGATAGTGAAGTGGATTAAAACCATGATAATCTATGAGTGATTGTGAATGTGCCTGAAAGGACTGGCTTTGAGAGAAGAGGCTGCCTGTACTCAAGCAGGACCATTAGTGGCATACGGTTTGCTGGCTGCATTGAGTACATGAATACATCAACCAAACGAAATGCTGAGTGATCATTGTGCTGCCCTTAATCAACTGGAAGGCACCTTCCTAAATGCCACAGAGAAATGCACCAGCTGGTGTTGAATAGGCCACCTTCTCTCCAAATAAGACCATAATCAACAAGACATCTGAGTTCAGCTCATTTTCCAAGGCCTTATCCATCTCCTGCTCTGAGTCATGAGATTATATATTATATTCAGTGTTAGTGCACTGAAGACAACAAATACAATTCCATAACTGCAAGTTTCAACACAGTTGATCCTTCAGCCCAGCACATCCTGCCCAGGCAGTGAAAGGTTGAAAGAGTACTTTTTGTGTACAGAGTAAAGAAGACCATTTCAATCATCCTTCTCTCCCATGCGTTTTATACTCTGAGGGATGGCAAGGTCACAGGCTGATACTTTTATCTACTTGGTATGCTTTCATTTCATTTCTACATATCAGCCACTCAGAAACAGCTAGCAGGAGCCATGCAAGCCCCCACTCATGGTGATAAGGATTTCAGAGTTCATTAACCAAAAAATAAAGGTTAGCAAAAATGTAATTTTGGCTGTCGGACACAATGCAGCAATAAGCCACGAGGTCTTTGACCATTATCTAGTATTTCCAGCCAGGGAACCTGCTTGAAATCCTTGAATGAAACAGGCTGTCTGTTTTGCAGCTTGGTGCTGGAATATTGTCCATGTGAGAGTGACTTTTCTTAGATTTCTGGAAAAGTTCATTGAGAATTGCAGGTGCCAAACCAGTCATTATTATTTGCCTCATACAAGGATGACACGGATGGAATTTCTCTTGTATGATGAGAATATCAAGCAATTTCATTCAGAATTGGAAGGAGGTTCAGACAAAGGGTAACTTACTTGCAGAACCAGGCTGCAAAATCATGATTATCGATGCACATGGAGCCTCAAACTATGTGGGCCCTAGACAGAGAGGATCAGGAGCTCAACACAGCTCTCCTTTAGGCCCTTATCATATCATGAGGTCACTGGAACTGATAACTTGAACTGCCTGGGTCAATGCTTTGTTGCAATGATGGCATAAACTCTATGGCAACCTCCTGATTTGCAAGCATTGCACAAAGAGTCTGATGCATAATATATATAAGAATTATCTATAAGAATTATTCACTCCTGCTTGCCCCATCCATAACCCCTCTTCTTGCCTTGATTTCTCTTCTTTCCCCTTTACATAATTTTGCAAACACTTTGAACTTCACGTGAATGATTTGCCAGTTTCATGTGCAGTCTTTCTGTCCTGTCTGGAATCCCTTGAATTATGGATTGTGGGCAATGAAGGAGGAGAAGCAGGAGAGCCAGGGAGCTATGCCTAAATCTAAGCTATGCCCTTACTAACATCAGATTCCCTATCACTGCCATTCCTATTGGCCCTGTCTCTTATCTGAAAACCAACTTCTCCAGTCTAAGAGCTGCATATGGAGACTGGCAGTCCTTTCTTCCTCTAGATGTGGGCAGCATCCCTTCACTAGCCTTTGCAGTACACAGGTAGACTAAAGGAGTTGGTAGGCTGGTAACTGTCATCCTTTGTCTTGTGCTAGGTACTCTTTGGTTTTGTAAATGTCCTGTGTAAAAGGGGATGTTCAGAAAGCATCTCCTAAAACTGTCCTCCCAGCAGCAGCCTTGAAAAGCTCATGCATTCCTCTTACCATTGGGCTGAACATTAGTATGGCATCACCTCAGGCTCACTGGCATGTGTGAGTCCAAAAAATCTGACAGCAGAACCAGTACTCTTCTGAACTGTTCCTAATTCAGACAAAAATATGATAGCAGGATGAAAGCAAATCTCTTCAGATTATTTCAGAGTTGCTAACACTCATCCCACGACTGTGCACTGATGAGATGCCCTCCACCTCTCAGTCCCTCCCTGTATCAATCCATCTATATAGTAGAGAAAATTATAATAACCATCTACCTCAGACAGTGTTTTAAAGCTAAGCACTTGCAAATACTTTAAGATACTTGGATTAAAGATAGGCTAAATGAAAGCTGATATGAGAAGTAAAGTATATATAATGTACAGTAAGAAGAGGGGCTAGATTTCAGGTTTTTCACTGGGCTTTAAATCATACCTTTTCTTTTGAATAATAATGTAAGCCCATAAAACCTTTGTTACTGAGAGGAACCATTATGAGCTTTTTGCATTGCAATCAAAATAGTCTCTGGTAAAATTACTCAAGCTCTCTTTAAACTGACAAGTCCTTAGTCAGATATTTAACCTCACATCAGAACTTGAACTATCACAATTTGCCTTAAAATTTTAAGCATCAGTATAAAAATAAACCACAAATAAATTCATTTTGAGTACTGCAGAGTATCCAGACACAACAGTTGAAAGCCAATTGTTAAACAAGCAAGTACTCTCCTAATCATAACAAAAAGAAAGTGCCATAACACAAGGTGAAAATAACCAGAAAGCAAACAGAACACACCATTGATTGAGTCCTTCATTATCTAGGATAGCTTTTAATGGAGGAACCTGCATGTGTGTCATTGCTCTTATCTCTCCAAAGGCAGTATGCACACACTGTAAAAATCAGTCTCTTCATTTTCTGCTTGAAAAGATCATTGTAAAAAAAAAGTGTCAGGGAGTGGAGGTCATGCTGATTTATTGGCAATTAAACCTGCAGGATTTCTGCACTCCTTTCAAAACAAAGCATCTCTGGGTAATTCAGCTTGGCAGATTACATAGTGGGCTATCTACTAAAAGGCATGAATCTTTTTGTTTGTGCACAAGAGAAACAATTGACCTGGTCTTATTTAGGAAATTGCTACTATTTTCTGTAAGGTATTTGTATTACCCATGAAGAGAGGGAGTTAAGTTCTCTCCTAAAAATGCAAGATTTTTGCCAACAGTAAAAATGTCGGGTTTATTCCTCATCCATTGTTGAGGATAACAAGTCCACAGATAAACTTTCTCCTGTTTAAGTAGATGACAGTACTAAATAATAATCCAAATGCATTGCTAAGGAAGATTGCATTTGATCAGTATTCTCATCCAAAGCATGTCTCAGTGTAGCAGTGATGTCAAACTATTCCTAACACAGACACCTTCTCAGATCTTCAAACAGTTTTGGATATCCAGTAGTATAGAGTCTTAATGTTTCAGTGGTGATTCAACACATGTATTTCATTTCTTGGACATCTGACTTGTGGTATGGGAGGAATACTGCAAACAGCACTGAACGTCTTTCCAGTCGGTGGTTGTATGGCTGGGAAGGCATCGAGTTACTAATTTTGCAAGGTAATATTGCCCCTAAGACTTCCTTTATACCTGCTTGCCTGAGCTCTGGATTTGAGCTGGAATAGACCTCCAAGATCATCAAGTCCAACCTATGACCCAACACCATGACATCAGCTAGACCACTGAGCGCCACATCCAATCTTTCCTTAAACACCAGGGATGGCAAGTCCACCACCTCCCTGGACAGTCCATTCCAGGGTCTAATCACCCTTTCCATGAGGAAGTGCTTCCTAAGATCCAACCTAAACCTCCCCTGGCGCAGCTTCAGGCCCTGCCCTCTCATCCTGTCACTAGTTGCCTGGGAGAAGAGCCCGATCCCCACCTGACTATACCTTCCTTTCAGGTAGTTGTAGAGAGTGATAAGGCCCGCCCTGGGTCTCCTCTTCTCCAAGCTGAACAACCCCAGCTCCCTCAGCCTCTCCTCATAAGACTTTCCCTCCAGTTCCTTCCCCAGTCTTGTCGCTCTCCTCTGGACCTGCTCCAGCACCTCCAATCCTTCTGGAAGTGAGGGGTCCAAAACTGCACACAGTACTCGAGGTGAGGCCTCACCACTGCTGAGTACAGGGACAGAATTACATCCCTAGTCCTGCTGGCCACACTATTCTTGATACAAGCCAAGATGCCATTGGCCTTCTGTGCCACCTGGGCACACTGCTGGCTCATGTTCAGCTGGTA
>VWZY01005717.1:454882-467978 GCA_013399075.1 Chloroceryle aenea | reverse complement strand
AGGTCTTTTCCAAGTGTGACAATTCTGGAGCCAGTCCCTGGAACACCTGCTTGCCTTCCAGTGTACATGCTGTGACCCTTGTGCCCCNTTTTTTTTTCCTTCTTTTTTTGGAGTTAGTTTTTTTTGCTTTGTCTTGTTTTTTACAAGAGATGGTGGAAAACAATTTGTGTGGCTGTTCAAATATTTGGGCAAAGAGGTGGTCCCATTTTTAAGCCTGTGGAGACAGGAGAGAGATGCCCATTATCTGATGAACCTCCATGCACACACATAATATATTTCCAGTGGTTCACCTAGCTCAAGTGGAAGCAGCTGGTGAGAACTGCCCATATCCAGTGGAGCTGGGGCTGCTGCCCAGGGCTGAAGCTCATGGAGGGCTTTTTGTAGCACAGGGACAGGTGTCTGCCCCTGCAGAGAGCCCAAGCCACCAGTGCCAGCTGAGTTGCTCTGCTTCGGTTGCTTCATGAGCTTTCCTTGCTGGATTGGCCATGGTTGCTGGTCATACTTCTCTTTTAGCAGAGGAGGGACTGCAGCTGGGTGGTGGTAAAGGACAAGGGTGCACCATGGGGGGCACCTTGTTTCTAACTGGTGATGCTGTAATCAAGCCCCAAAATGCTGTGGCTGGAAACTTGCTGTCTTTACAAAATAGCCCAAATGCTTCAAACCATAGGAATTTCTTCCTTTATTTGCCTAGATAAATTCCTGCGAGTCAAAATAGAAACATTAGAAAGATGCAGAAAAGATGATAGGCCAAAAAATAAGCTCAGAACAATATGACTGCCTTGCAGAGCCAAAACAGTCTGGTGGCTGCTCTGTGCTGACTCTGCAGGGACATTTCTCTGGATGTTAAATAGAAGTTACACCTACGTGTCAGCTGGCATATCAACAGTTGCCCCACTGTTCATGTGAAATAGTAACCTCAAAAGTCAGTTTAGCATTTTAGATTATTTTAGGCTTGGTCTTTGCAAGTAGAAACAGCAAGGTCTGTTTTGTTGCTGTGGTTAGACTGCTGCGTTGTTTTCAAGCTGGATGTGTCTGTTTTCTGTGAGATTTCCAGCTCCAGTTGTGGAGGCTTTTCTTTAAAGTGTGACACTGACTTCAGACCCGTGCTGGATCTCTGCCCTGGGTCTCTCTTAAGCAGCAGACACGAGTGAAACCAGGCACACGAGCAGCCCCATGGGCATCATCTCTTTTGCTTCATGTCTGCTTTTAGTACAAATACTGATGGGTGGAAGTGTGGTTTCATGTTACATGTAACCCAATCTAGCTACCCAAAGAAGTCATCACCCAGTTTGTTGCATCATGCATTGGCTTGAGCATCTCTATGGCTTCAGGGTGTGCCCCAGTTCAGCTCGCTGTTGCAATACCAACCCAAAATCCTTATGTTATGTTGTCAGGGCAGCAAGCTGGTGGTTAGGAAGATGAAACAGGGAAATTACCTTTATTCTGGCTGCAGGTCCCAGCGGAACTGAATTAGGTGTCACGTGGAAGAGCTTGCCTAACCTAGCAGATAAACCAATGTAGAACAGTTGGTTTGCTGGTCAGGGGAGTACCCACTGCTCCCTGAGGGCAACAGCCTCAAAGCTAACAAAGGGAGAACATAAAGAAACCCCAACAAACCCAAAATTGGGCAGGGTTGGGATGCTGGGGAAAGAATCTGTGTCTGGGAGAGGTGCAGGAGAAGGATCGGGGTATTAGTCTGTCACTGAGAGGTTGGGTGGAGCCAGTTGGGAGGATACCCCCTTCTAGTACCTAGTTGGCTAAATTGTCATGCCAGCCACCATGGCTGTTTAAAGGTAAGCTTCTTGATTTGTATCTTAGAGGCTATGCACAGTTTTAGCATGGAAAGATGAGTATAGGAAAGATTCAGGTAAAAATAAGTAACTCCAAGAGATGCTGCAGCTCAGAGATTTTTATGAAAGGCAGTGGCTTCAACTAAAATTACAGAGCAGCCTCTCTCTTTCTCAGCTGGAGCTCTCCCTCATTTGATTTTTCACTATTGATAGCAAAGTATTTCCACTTTTCAGGAAAAGCCCCATGACTTGAAGTATGACCACAGACTTCATGCTTTTGTGGGTCCTTCTTAGTCTTAAGTAAGTCATGGAGTATCCATCCATAAAATGCTGTTAATACCCCCTTGATACTGGCAGGAGGAGGCCAGCTGGCCTCAGTGGGCTTGCAGGAGGTGCTTAGGTTTCTGCTTTGAGACTTCCCCCCTAAATCCTTTAGAAGCATCTTCCTGTTTAGGTGTAGTGCTTGCCCCATCCTTCTGCTATGTCCATGAGCACTCCTGTAACACCTCTTTTTCTCAGCAAAACCACGGTGCCACTACCTACAGAGCTGTTAGCTGATTTATCAGGTCAGTGATTGTACAATTAGTTAAACTTTTAATATCAATTTTCTGCTTCATGTTACAAGAACTAGCAGGCTTGAAAAACATTTTTTTTCTATGTATTATAAATATATGAAGAAACCTTGAGAGGATCAGGAGGGGCTTAACCTCCTTGCTTTACTTTGACATATCAAATGGAACCACATCTAAGCAAAGGTGCTTTGGTTTCTTACTTAGAAACCTGTTAATCAAAAGACTGATGATCGATTCACTGATGCCCGGACAGATCCTGAAACTCGCAGTTGTATTTACCAAGTGCTTTCTGTGGACAAACATGAATGGAAATGAGGTTTTAGAGAAGGGACTTTGGAAGTGCTATCCCAAGCTGCAATAGGGGCACTGCCACACCATGTAATGAGGGCCTTAGGACCATCTGCTCAGTTTGAGAGCATCCTCTTTCCATACAGGTGATGGAGTTGCCTGGAGATAACGTACAGCGGTGGATGCCTATGTCTTTGCATGGTGCTGCATCTTGGGAATATTAAATTGGAAATTACTGTAACAGCCTGGCCCCTGGATTTTCTAATCTGCAGTACTTCTTTCTTGCAGGTGAATGGAAAAGGTTCATTATGGTGTGTTGACCCAGAATATAAACCTAATCTTGTCCAAGCACTGAAAAAGCAGCCTTTTCCCTCAGCACTTGCGTTTTATACACCTCCAGCATCACCACCAAGGTAGGTGAAATTTCTCATCTGGTTATGTTACTCCAACTAGAAGAGGAAATGCCAGTGTGGATGTTGATGTGTTGTTACCAGCTGCCACCCGAGAGAAGAATTTGAGTGGTGATTATTAGGTGAGACTGGCTAGACAAGGTGGGGAGGTGTAATGATCTCAGGCTTCCCAGACAGCAGGTCTGGGATTCATGTCCAAGTCATCTTTGTGGGAGAGTTTAGAAGAAGAAGGTTGGGGCTGTGTTAGGTGCTTACTGCTGACACTTATTTCTCTGGAGGGCAGGCAGTCCTGGGAACTGCAGCAAAATCCTTCTTCAAGCACAGTTCACTGGGACTGATCTAGGGTACCTGGTGCTGCTAGCTCAGAAGGAGGTGTGTGTCTTCTCCTATAAGTCACTCATCTGGATATAAAATGTACATATTCTATGTTGTCAAAACTGATCAACTTTTCTGCAGTCTGAGGTGCTTAGAGAGGCTGGTCTAAGAGAGGGATGTTTTTCTCTGAGGCTGCTAAAAGCATTTTGTAGCAAGTAAGGGAAGAACAGCCTTTACCATAAAGGTACTCTGAGGCAGAGCATGCAAGACTTCTGTAATCAGGGCTTCCTCATCTGACACATTTTAAGATTAGGCAATAGATTTCTTTTGAGAATTTGAAGTCGGCATCATGGGTGCTTGGTAGAAGGAAGAGGAACAGCAGCTGGGTCAGCCTATAGGAGTGGGATGGAAAGGAGGAGGACAGAAAGCAAGGAGGAACGCATTGCTGTTGTTGAGCTCAGTTCTTAGGTAGGCACATGGCCAGCTGATCTAGTTTAGCAAAGAATTTGGGTGAGATAAGGCATAATTAAGGTCTCTGCACATTGTCCTATGTCTTAACCTTACTCCAAGTTTCCTTAACAAACAGGAAGAACCGGGATTACTGGAGCAGGATGTAAACCCGATAACTGAGCAGACAATTCTAAGTGTCCAACAGGATGTTGACCCCAGGAGCTGGCACCCTTGTGCAAGCCTAAGTTGTCTGGCAGCAGCTGAAGATTTGTGTGGCATTAGCTTTCCAGTGGGGCTTGTAACCTACAAGATGTAATAGTGGTTTCTGACCTTCTAGCCTTCTTGACCCATAAAGGGTCATCTTGGGTTTGAACGAGCAGGTGTCCTGTTTTCCAGCTTTTTTGCTGGAATGGGAACACTACCCTGAAGCGTTTTTAGTATTAAGTAGTCGTCAAACAAGGAAGTATGAGATGGTTGGTGGTAATGTCAGATTTTGTTTTATGGGAACAAAGATGATTGAAACTACTGTAATGGGACTGTATATGATAATGCTTGTACAGGTTTTAATATTTGTACATAAGGACATGGACTTCTATTTCTCAGTACAACTCAAGTGAAGGTTTGGTCCTTGAAAGCTTTCTTAATACCATATCTATGTTAACATGGTCAAACTTTAAAATTTAGAGAATGATACGGATGGAAGGGGACCTTGGGATGCTGTCTGTCCAGCTAGAGGAGTGGAGGATCAAGACAGACTCAGCCTAGGGCAGGTTGTTCAGAGCCTTGACCTGTTAAGCTTTTAGTATTTCCAAGGTCTTCAAGATTAGTCCAACAATACCAGCATTGAACTATGATTTACCTAGCTTGTATAAATACAACAGACTGGAATTAAGTGTAGTGAAGGAGAGATTTTTATCTGAATGCTCAAGTATTTGCAAGCTCAGGACTTCAGTTTGAAGCTGTTTTTTTCAGTAACCTTATTTTTCCGTCAGTGAAGGACTAGTCACACTTGCCAACAATCACAAATACAAGGAAATCCTGGTCCTAATGGAGACACATGGCAAAATTCCCATTGACTTCAATATGTGAAGGGTTTTGTAGTGCTTGTATTTATAAAGACAAGAAAATAAAACCAACATTTTAAGGTATTAAACTTCTCCCTAATGAAAGCTGGTCTATTTTCCTGTAATAATAAAAACCCCCAACATTTGTATGACTTTTAGTTGTACACAGAAAAATAAATTTTTTTTTTTCTTCTTCTTCTTCCCTCTTCCGTGTTTAAAAATGCTTTGATTACATTTAGATTCTGGCCTGATTTGGGGGAAGAACCCCCAAGGGGCTGCCTTGTGTGTTGAGAGAAAGCGCAGAGGTAGAGCTGGAAAGGGGCTAGAAGGGCTGTCCACATTTATCTGTCTAGTCCAGCGATGCTGGAATTCAACTGCAAGAGTCTCTGCTTTTCTCTGTGGGAGGGCTAGTGTTCAGAGCTATCTTACAGTGTGTTTGTGGGGAACAAACAAATCCATCAGGATTTTAACATAAAATTTCAGGTGTTATTTGGAGCAGGAGCTTTCCAAAACTGTAATCTGTGTCTAGTTACATTGACACTTGTATTATCATAGATGATTGGCATCGCTGGCATGTTTTATTTCTGCACAGCTTGTTCAGTTTGTTTCTGGTACTACAGTGTGTTACAGCCCTGGGCTCTGGGGATGCTCAGGGTCCTCGTCTTGCAAATACCTTATGCGTGTGCATAGCTTGTCTTAATCAATATCAAGCATTAATTTGCTCTAGGAGAGCTCTATGTGGATATGATTCTTGAAGGATCTAAGCTAAGGCAAAAGGATGATGATATTTAACACCTCTCTGTACAAGTTACCTGCAGACTGCAGAGCCAGCCTCGTTGGGCTGGGTCCATTGCTTTCCTTGTGACATTTTATTTATTATTATTTTTAAATTATTTCTCCCATTTCTGGATCTGTTCTCTTTGTGCTCCTGTCACCTCTAGAAGAAAACATACCAGCTGTTGATCTCAAGTTTTGCACATTAACAGATAAGCAGAGTAGCTGATCTCAGGGTTGTTGAGATGTGTGCATTCACAGCACTGGCCAGTGACCACTAGAAAATATTTTCTTCAAAATTCAACTTAAAGAATGAAGATTTTAGATTTAAAGAGGCATTTTAGAAACTGAAGTAATTGTTTGGGGTTTAATTAATGATCTAGGCAAGTAATAAAAAAAAGTGTTAAGCACTTAGCAGCTTTGTGATTTTTGGGGCATCTGTGGCTGTGCCTTATTTTGGAAAATAGAGCTGCCTAAATATTATAAACATACAAGATAAACACACCTTCATGGTAGAAATCACCCCATTAATCCCATGAGGTTGCTGTTACAGGTTGGGCTTGAAAATTCTGCTCATCAGCCTTCAGATTCTTCCAGTCATACTATAAAAGATGTGCACTGGGATGTTTCATGCAGTTTTAATGGTCATGTGTTATTTCTGTTGTGTTCATTTCTAACTCTTCACTTGTATATTTATAATGAACTGAGTAATTAGGACTGAGTGTGTAGTAGGAAACTATGTGAAAGCTTTAGCTTGACCTTTATTCTGCAAGGTATTTAGTGTGGTACTTTGTCAGGTGCAAAAGGTAACTTTTAAATCTGATAACTTTAAAATCAGCAGATACCTTGGCTTGGTTTATTATTTATTTATTGTTCTTTTCCAGCTCTTTGCATGCCACTACCTTTCATTTTTGTTAATCTCCCACTACCGTTTTCAAGAGCCAATGGACATATCTGGTCCTTACCTATTCTGTTGCTCTTGGGCTCTGAGCATCCCTGCATAAGCTAATGTTTTGTTCATGCACAGATTTTACTTACTAAAAATACATATCTTTGTTTAAAGTCCAGCCTTTAGGCAGCAACATAAAGTATGTAAAAATTAATATCTCTTACCAACAAGACTTTTGCTTAATGTGTGTGTTTGGAGGTGTTTTCCAGATGATGCTGATGGTTTATAATGCTACATAAACCATCAACCAATGTGTCAAGCCATCTCCTGAGGGCAACAGAAATTGCTTGCCCACCAAACTGTCATGATAGGGTTGGTTTTGTTTTTACCTTTCTATGATCATAGAACTTTATCTACTGTACTTAGTAAAAATCATTTGGCTAAGTAGGGCTTGGCTTTGACCCATTGAATTTCTTTTCAGTAGGTCAACATCCCCTCACTACCTGACTTCAGTCCTTCAGCAGAATCATGGCCGATCTCTCAAAGGTAAACATTTAATTTTCTTCCACTCTGCTCACCTGGTTTTAGTTGTAAGCATCTACTCGAGCCCAGCTGATGTTGTGCATGGATCTGCTCTGAAAAAAATCTGATGTAGTAGAACAGATGCTTATTATATTAGCCACTTGTGTATTAAGTTTAAACCCACAAGATGAATTTCAAGGTATATTAGGGGCCATCTTGTTCTGTCAGCAAGGAATTTAGCAGATACACCACTCCCAGATATGACCTACTTAAAGAATGAATAGTTCAGTGGAAAATAAATCTGAAAGCTACGTACCTCTACACTGCTTTTATAGGTTACCAAGAACTGAGAAAAAAAAAAGACAGCAAATTTTAATGTATAAAACTTGTGTGATTGGGTGGCAGAAATCCCTTCAAGTTGGTTGTTTGATACAGGTGGGTGGGAGAGCATGACAGGATTTGCCGGGGAATGTGGCACAGTGAGTGCACTTCAGATGAGCATTTCACAGCTGTGTGGTACTTTTCACGCGCCAAAAAGTTGGGCACAAGCTGGTGTTAACTGCCAGTGTAGTTATGCAGGAAGACCTAAGTTCTGGGTATTAATCCTGTTAACAGAATAGCCTTGTGGTGTCAGTTTAGTTTAAGGTATCACCTTAAAAATTGCAAAATTTTAATTTTAACTCCTGGGAGAGGGGAAATGGGATGGGTTTAATCTATGGACTTTGAATACAGGTCTTGATACTGTAGGGTGCAGTGCTGCTCCTCAGCCAAGGTTTGTATTCGTGTTTCCTTTACTAGTAACAAAGTGGGTACACAAGAAAACAAGTCATGTCCACAACCAAAAGCTTTTCAGTTGTATAAATGTTATTTTAATGTAGTCACCAAAACTTGGTGGAGAAAGATTAGATCAGACCAAATCATGCTCAGGCTATTAATGTGAGTGAGTGATCTCTTCTAGCTGTGACAGGGACTCAGTAGCATGACACAGTTCCTTGTCTGGCCAGTTAAACAGTTGTCTGTAGATGATTCGGAAGGTGCCCATCGCTCCTGGTGGTCCCTGCAGCATCTGACACCACCCTTAGGGCAGTTTGGAACTTGCAGACCTGCTGGAGTGGTGGACTAGGCACTGGCAGTAGTGTGCAAGATGAGCAGGGGATGTCGATAGCTATGCTCGTGATTTTGTAGCAGAAAAAAACCAACAAAGTTTTGCTCAGTATTGCTACTGAGAAAGAAGGTAGGCTTTGGGTGGAGGCAGTTGCTGTTTATTTTCAGGGAATTACTGCTGAAGTGCAGCATTGCTTGTCTTTCTGGTGTCCCTTTCCTGTGCTCACTGGGATCTACCTAGTCACACAGGTTTTAACAAGCATTAGAGTAACAAGGACTTGGCTATAGTTCTGTCCTAGGGATTTTTACTTTTGCTTTGCACAAGGAAAATCAGACAGACAGATTTAAATTAAAAAAAAAAAAAGTGAATTTAAGATTGAAACCTGTTTTTCATCAACAGTGAAATGCAAATAGAATTAACAGCTTTTGAACAGAAGATAGTTGCTTCATTTTTCCATATGCACTTGATTTTTTTTTTTTTTTTTAATTTTAAAATATTTTAGTGGGCCTTGGTACCAGGAAACAGCTAGGCAGCATTTTTTCTAAAGAAGCCTGTTGAGCACTGGTCTTGCATCTCACTACTAAAGCTTAATACACTGAAGGCTTACCCTCTTTTATTTATTTTTTTTTTTAGTGCTGAAGAAATGTGCTCAGTGTTTTAAGGGGCTGATTCCAAGGAGAAGTGAGCATCTGTTAATAGGCTGTAGAGGAGTGCCCTTAAAGCTCTTTTGAAAGGATAATGAAAGGCCTGAGATAGTAGGACTTGAGCAGCATAGCAGACAACCAGCTCTGGTTTCTCTGGTGAGAGAGTTACTTTCAGTTTTCAGCCACAAACCAGAAACATTGGTTAGGCAGCAAAGCCAAGGCTTTTTAGAGACCAAGCAGCTGCCTGGTCCAGAGGTGATAGTTGCAGTGCATCCAGACAGAGGTTTTATGGTGGTACCCAGCTGGCAAAGAAGCATCCTTGGCTGGCTGGCTTGCTGCTGCAGGGCTGCTAGATCTGTGATTCTCAGGGCTTGTTAGAGAATAGAAGAAATCCCTGTCCACTTAATGATTTTGCTGGTGTGTCCTGTGACAGGTTTGGAAATTGCCAGTCTGATGCTAACTATTCTAATTTGCTACACCGGAGGTGCTAAAATAATGACATATATCTGCTCTTGTTTAATTTCTGCATCTCGGTGAACCTGTTCAGCATCTCCCTGGTATTAAAGGCAAGCCATTACTGTTCCCAAGGTCACCCAAGGCAGCTGTTGTGCAGATGAAAGGATTCCTTGTAATAAGGTGCTTCCTCAGCCGTTCTGTTAGGGAAACATAAATTTGGGTAATACTGCTCTATCCAGGAGAGCGATCAGAAATGAAGCTGAAGCACATTAAGGGTGACAAAGTGCTACTAAGAAGTTGATGCAAAAGTGTCTCTCCTTGTTCTCTGGGGGTACTAAGATGCAGAAATGCTCTTTGCAGGTAGCAATTCTGTGTTACATTAATGCCTCCAACAGCTTGTCATTTTAACAAGGTGGTGCTTGTACACCAGCATTAGATGTTAAGATAAAATGTCTGTGATGACAAGTAAGGAAGGGGAATATTTCACTTTCTGATCATGGTAGTTTTTACCATAGCTAAAAGCACCACAGTTCACCAAACCTTTTTTAAGTGCCTATTTATTATTTAGATCCCCACGGTTTCTAGATCAAGTAGCTCAGTGCCCTTTCCCTCCCCGTCTTCTCAGTTTCTTCCATTTGACTTGTTAGTGTGAAAAACACCACTGGAGGAGCGAGCTGAGCTGAATTAGTTCTGCGTTAACAGGCACGCTCGTTCTCAGCCTTGCGTATCCACATAACCAGGGTAGGAAGTTCCTGAGGTGCTTTGCTGTGCCATGTGTGTAATCTTTCTTTCTCAGCTGGTACAAACAAAAGCTGCTTGTTGAATGTCCTGGTTTGGGAATGTCTAATTAATGGCACCAGTTCTTGGCTTCAGCTTTGGTAGGAGCAACGTGAGAATTCAGCTTTTGAGTATTATGGTTAAGGTACGAGACTGTTCTATAACCATAATGCACAGTGTAAGAGTCATGCTTGGTCTGAGTTCATACAGTTCCCACTCCACCCTGCTCTTTAGGCCAATGTATGTCTATATATATTCTTGACATGTTGTAGGGACCCCATTTGGTCAGGCTTACCTGAGATTTAACTTTTTCTCCTTCTCCTTCACAGAATCTGATATTGATGCTGCTACTGCAATGATGCTGTTAAATACTTCCATTCAACAAGGGATGTTGGACTGTAAGCATAACACATTTTACTGTTTTTCTTCTCTGCCCAGTAGCTAAAAGTTTCAGGAAACTGGTAGGATCTAGTTTGCAAATATTAAAAGCAGTCAAGAAGCAACTCTGATTTGATTATTCTTTATGCTGGCATTACAAAGTGTCATAGAACCACCTTTTTTTTTTTTTTCCCCCCCTCCCAGTTAATTGTGTTTTTTCTGCAAGGTTCTTCCCCTGCCCTCTTTGTGCTAGATGGTAAGAAGAGTTTCTTAGCAACTTTGTTTCTCCAGCTCAGCTAGCTGAAGACTGCTGTCCTCTGATGACAGTAAATGTCAGATACTGTGACTCTTCAACACTAACATTCAGCTTACTTTGCAGTCAGCCAGCCATAGTGTGCTCTTTTTGCAAGTGATCTCACTGGAGTATTTGCTTACTGATGGATCTTGTTTTTAATAGGTGAGAAACCTCAGCCTCTGAAGACACCTAAGAAGAGGAGTTACGGCAGCGCGTTCAATCCTCCCAGTTCCATAAATTTGCAGGAGAATGATTCAGCGGCCACCAATATTGATCCTAAAGAGGATCACAACTACAGTGCCAGCAGCATGGGTTCCCAGCGCTGTGCATCTAGGTCCAGCATGTCTTCCTTGTCCTCCCTTGACGAGGTGTATGAATTTATCTCCAAGACCAGCCATGACGGAAGCGATGGAAGCGAAGGATTTCACAGCGAGGTGGATACGGACGTTGACTATGAAGATGACCCTCTTGGAGACAGTGGCTATGCATCACAACCTTGTGTAGATACCTCTGCGGAAAGTGAGCCCAGCAACAAAGCACTCAAGGAGTTATGTCAAGAAATTGACGAGGAGTTGAAAGAAGCAGCGGGGTCTCTGCTCCACCTTGCTGGCATCCAAACGTGCTTGAGTTCCTTAATAAGTACTGCAAAGACCCACTGTCACAAGCAAAGGAAAAAATAGTATGTTTGTCAGTGTTGAATATATACATATATTTTTTAATTGTGGCAATACTCTTCTACTTTTACCCTTCACAAGGGAGATCAAAGCCATAAGAGGACTCATTGCTTTTTTTTTATTTTTGGCGCTAACTATAATTTAGCCATTTATTTTTAAATCACTGCCTAAAAATAATTAAAAATGAAATATTTAATCCTCTCAAATTAGAAGAGATGCATGACTTGTGAAAACCTGAAAGCATACTTCTTAATGATCACTTTCCTTTTTTTTTTTTCTTTTTTTCTTTCAATAGGTGATTTTATTTTATTTTTTCAGAGATATGTCTGTTCAGATGCACATTGTGGATCATATTTACATCTCTGCTGGCCCCATCTTCAGAGGTGAATTTTGCTTTGTCTAAGGGCTCTGACTTCCATGTAAAGGATTAAAAAACAGGAGAAAAAAGAAACAAGGGGAAAAAGGGGTCCTGACCTCAGTTGCTTCTTCCCACCCATCCTCTCTTCACTCTTCTGAGACAGGTCCTGGTGGAAATGCTGGGGAGGCAACTCCCGAGTGGCTGCAGTTTTCAGGCCATCTGACACAGTGGCTGAAAACCTGTAGGGCTGCAGGAGCTGCTTTCAGCAAGATGCTGAGTACCCCCTGGAAGAGTGGGGATAACCATCCACAGTTCTTGTTGGTGGTTTTTTTTTTTTCTTCCCCTCTTTTCTCCACATCTGCTGTGTGCAGGTCAGATTCCTGAAGAAAATGGGGTGGTTGTTTTGTTTCTCATCTTAAGACAAATAGTCTTGTTTTGGTTTTGGCTTTTTTTTTGAGGGGGTGTGTGTGGGGGTGTGTGCGCACATGTGTCCTTTTCATGCACCTTGGATGTAGCCAACAGTGAAAGCTGCCATTTGCCAAGCTTGATGTTGTCCTCCTGTTACCACCACTGTTGAATATGTTGTAGTTGGATAGTCCTACAACATCTACCCTNTAGCCATTTATTTTTAAATCACTGCCTAAAAATAATTAAAAATGAAATATTTAATCCTCTCAAATTAGAAGAGATGCATGACTTGTGAAAACCTGAAAGCATACTTCTTAATGATCACTTTCCTTTTTTTTTTTTCTTTTTTTCTTTCAATAGGTGATTTTATTTTATTTTTTCAGAGATATGTCTGTTCAGATGCACATTGTGGATCATATTTACATCTCTGCTGGCCCCATCTTCAGAGGTGAATTTTGCTTTGTCTAAGGGCTCTGACTTCCATGTAAAGGATTAAAAAACAGGAGAAAAAAGAAACAAGGGGAAAAAGGGGTCCTGACCTCAGTTGCTTCTTCCCACCCATCCTCTCTTCACTCTTCTGAGACAGGTCCTGGTGGAAATGCTGGGGAGGCAACTCCCGAGTGGCTGCAGTTTTCAGGCCATCTGACACAGTGGCTGAAAACCTGTAGGGCTGCAGGAGCTGCTTTCAGCAAGATGCTGAGTACCCCCTGGAAGAGTGGGGATAACCATCCACAGTTCTTGTTGGTGGTTTTTTTTTTTCTTCCCCTCTTTTCTCCACATCTGCTGTGTGCAGGTCAGATTCCTGAAGAAAATGGGGTGGTTGTTTTGTTTCTCATCTTAAGACAAATAGTCTTGTTTTGGTTTTGGCTTTTTTTTTGTGGGGGTGTGTGTGGGGGTGTGTGCGCACATGGGTCGTTTTCATGCACC
>VWZY01005717.1:441887-453352 GCA_013399075.1 Chloroceryle aenea | reverse complement strand
TTGATTTGGTTTTTGTTCCCAATTATTTCAGTTTTAAGAATAATTTGGTTTATTTCTTGAAAGGGAAGAATACTCTGCTGCATTCATGCTTTGTGTGAACACCCATTAGTCTACACTTATAACAGGGCAATGTGTGTGCAGATGTGTATGTCTTCGGGATATCACAAGTAGTGCATTAGCCAATTAAACCCGTATTGGATGTGTTACTGATGGGTAGCAGGGGTAAAACTCGCTATTTAAAGGAAAATTCAGCACCAATGCAGTGGTTCTTAAAATTTTGGGATGTGGAGATACGGATGGTTGGTGGAACTGCTTTTTGCCTATGTGTTGCTTTTGTACTTTGATGGAAAACTGCAAAGGGCAGAGGTTGTGTCAGTGTAAAAACAAGGATTCAGCTACACAGAAATCCTGTAGTTAGCAGTCTGGGACTTTGCTCGGTGCTGTGATTTCAGTTGCACACTGTCGAAGAGGGGTCCTGCCTGGCTCCTGTTTGAAGGTGGCAGCAGTTTTTCTGTAGCTTCCACAGAAAGCTGGATCAAGGTCCAGGTATTCTGGAAACTGTTGCCATAGTTGGCTCCATGGTTTGGTTTGGTTCTGAACTATAATTTTTTCCTCAGATAAAATTTGAGAAGGTTAATATTATTAGGAGTGTGGCTGTGCCGCTGTTAACCCTGAAGTTGGTGTTAATGACTTAAGCATTTCTGAAGGGATGGGGTTAGGATGCTAACAATGCATTTAATTACCATATGCAAAGAGCAATAAAAACATACTAATGAGAATTTAGCAGTGAAAGCTGCATCCATGCTTACAGCTTTCAGCCTGGGAGAAGTGGAATTGTGGAAGCAGGGAAAGAAGCAATTGTAGCCTTTCCCTGAGACACAGAGTGGTGCGGCAGGGACATGCTCTTCATGGTTTGCTGTCTTCTCCCTCTCCCTCCAAAGGAGATGGCAGTCAGTCTGTGCCCCTAGCCTGTTCCACCACACTGTTCCACGGCTCTGGCTGCACATTTTGGCAGGCAAAGGCTACCAGCTCAGTTGTGGAGCACCCCTCTTGACAGTGGGAGAACAGCTGCTGCCCTTCCTCTTGCTTAGGTATCTAGCATTGGGTTTAGGTTTGTTTGCCACCTCAGTTAGAGACCCTGGTGTATATAGTATAAATGGAGCATAATTAAAAGTTATTTTGATTGTTGGGGTTTGGGTTTGGTTGTTTTATTTTTTTTGTGATCTATGTAAAATGTTCATGACGGTGGTTGACTCGGATATATTTTGGCAAGAAAAGTATTAATGAACCACATTCAGTTCTTTAAATACGGTGAAGAAGTGTATGAGACTCACGTACGTGGGAGGCTGCTCTGTTCAGCATAAATCTGACTGGAATACTGTACAAACCTGTATTGGCCTTTCAGAGTCCAATACTAAATTACTGCTGTTGCAAACGTCACCTCAAACGTTTTAAAATCCAGCTGTAAAATGGAAGTTGTATGGTTTGCAACTTTTCATCAGCCTGAAAAGTAAGTACAAGCTCTGGTTAAAGCAAAGTACGCTCATACACGTTAATAATGGTGTAGTCAAAATATTTATTGAAAAGGTAGAGTATTTTAAATGTTGCACCTGCCATTATATCTTAAAGCACATTCTTCACACCTAACTGCCAGTGCCATTATCAAGTCTGTTTTATAAATGTACATTTCTTCAAACTAAAAAGTGCATAATTAAAAGTATTATGTTACTGCCATATAGTGATATAAAACATTTTATAATTGCCAATTCATTGTAACTATTATTTATTTAAAAGTGAATTGTAAGAATGCTTTCTGATCAAATGAACCAGAGTTGTTTTTACACCGTTCCCATTAGCTTGTTTCTAATGTAGCATAAGCAATGTCCTTGGGTTTGTTTAGAATAATTTTGCCAGTAGGTGACCGATTCTAACCCTTTTTCCTCCAATTTTAGTCCTTTACCAGTTTTAAAGACAATTTACAGAAGTTTAGTTTTTTGTATGCTAATCTCTGTTAATTAAAATGTTTATAAAGTTTATTTTTACCAAAGAGATGCAATTCATTATGACAAAATATTGCAGAATAAACTTTGTTTTATAACATTTGTGACTTTTCTGCCCACATTTTTCATTCAGATGATCAAAGGGGCTTTTCTAAAATAAACAGCATTGCAAACAGAAAGCTCTGTGTTCTCTCTTTATCTTACAGACCCTGGTTGTGGTCCCATATGGTGCTCCGAGTCCCCCCACCTTCCCATTTAAACCTCTTCCATGAGACTGGACTAGTGTGAAAAGCCAAGTGTAATTCGTTGTAGGTTGGTTAAAACAGTTGCATGCATGGGGAAGTCATCTGTAAATGCAATATCAATCCATAGTAGGATTTGCTTGCAGTCAGTTTAATGCATAGGTGGCCCATAAGATCTGAAGAGCATCTTATTGAGGCCAAGATTTCACCCTTTAACCTGGAACTCAAGGAATGTTTTGACATCTTGGAAATTGCTGAAATACTGCTGTGTACCTTTTACCCTCCTGTGCAAAGCATTTGTTTAAGCAGAAATAACTCTAACCTTTTTCTGATGAAACATCTGTAATCATTTACAATTCTGTACTGTTTCACTGCCGTCAGGTTGATTGTGTGATACTCAGAGACCAACAGCCTAACCCAGGACAGGTAATTTAAAAAAATGCTTCTCTGGATAAAGTTGCATAGGTCTCATTTGTGTGTGTTCAGTGTTTACTTTCTTTAGGTATGATTTATGGTGTCTGTTGGGTCTTTATATATCAGGCCTTGTGGGAAAGCACACAGGTGGGAACACCACCCCACCCGCCCCCCTTCACCAGCAGGAGTGAAAGATTCCCCATCCCACTTTCTACTTGCCTCAGCTTGCTGCTCCTGGGACAGCTTTCACCTCAAGTGCATACTGGCACGTGTGCCCTTCCAGCACCTGACAGACAGAAGTACCAAAGGAGGGTGTGTGTCACACACAGGATGTGACACAGTACTTATCTCTCATAAAAGTAGAGGTTGGTCCAGCTCTTCTGTTTTTCTTTTTTTAACCTGCTAGTATCTCTGAGTTAAGCTTCTTCTGTAGGATCTGATGGAAATACAACAGTTCTTTTTGCAATACTCTGAGGGATGGGTTAGATTTTAACAGAGACTTGCCTTCATCACCGTATCAAAAAAAAAAATAAATTACAAATTACTGCATATATATGTACTAATAATATATTTGATTTAGTGTTCATCTTAATATACTGATAAAAGAACAACTGCTCTAATTAGTTTGGACAAAATCAGCTATGTATCATATGTTAACCATATCTTCCTAATTGTTATTCACTAAATTATGCCAAGAGAGCCTTAAGTTCGTTGTTAAATTTCCCAAGAGTGTTTTCATCTGCTCTGACTTTGCTAGAAATTACGCTCTGTACGGAGCCACAACTCTCAAAATAAAAGTATTAACTGAAGCAGTTACCCACTTACACCAGCTGTATTTTAAGGACATTTGTCGAGGAAACACCCAATAGATTTATTGTGAAAAAAATGGCTGCCTAAATTTGACACAGAATATGGTTATACTTGCATACATCTTGAGCTTGTGGGTACCTGCAAGTGTTCTTAGTTGGAGTAAGCTGACTGAATATGTGTAGCTGTAAACATCTGGTGTGCTTAGAGGTAACCACATAGGAGTGTTAGTCCAGCAATGCTACTGGGAACCTTCCCAGCATTATCTGGACATAGAAACTCTCTTCCCTGTTTTTACCCATGGGAGTTATTCTTGCATCTGAGATAGCAAAGCAATATTGCCTCTGCTTGAATTTTCATTCTTCAGATCAGTTGGGTTTCTTCTCCTTTTTTTTTTTTTTTCCCCAGAAGGCTCTCCTGGAAGGGATCTGCTCTTACAGTTACAAACTAGCTACAGCCAGCCTAAGATTATTAACTACCCTCTGCCAGTGTTAGTTTAAACAGCTCTTTGTTAAACATCAGAGTGTTTATTTTCCTATTGCATCAGTACAAAAGCAATCATTTCCTTCCTTAGGCTCTTGACTTATTAAACAAACCAAGATCATTTGGTTTCTGTTTGGAAGACATGATCTTCATTCCTCTGAACCACTTTGCTGCACATAATTCCAGTTTTAATTCTGCCCTCGGCACATACGTGAGAAGAGCTATAGACACTCTTCTAGAGTGCTGGTGGTTTTTGGAACCTGGCCTTAATATTTCCCTGACTTTGCAGCACCACTCTTGCCTGGTATGTCCCTTGGCTTGTCGTGGCCTTTACCTGGTTACATACAGTCAACTAATCCTTTTATCAACTACTCTGTACATGTCTCTGTCCTTCTCTATCACTGCTAAATGGTGAGGCCACATTCAGAAGAAAAAGTTGGTAGTTCATGACATGGAACTTGATTTAATGAGATCTGTCCTGATCCTGACTGTTTGTGATCTCTCCTGGTAACCTTCCTGCTCACCAGGAACAACTTCGAGGCACAGCCTGTCCAAGTAAAAGAAAAAGGATGAAGGAAGATTTGTTACCCATGATCTGTATTTCATCACTGCACCTTGCTGTTCAGTTCATTTTGCAGATACCTACAAGGTTGGGTTTTTTGTTTAAAACAATGGGGACAGATCTACATTTGCTATTGTCACACTTCATTTGAGTCATCAGAATGACTACCCTAAACCAAGTACTTGCCTGTGCTCTTTCAATGTTCAGAGAAGGACATCCAGTTTCTTAAAACTAGGTATGTCTACCTGAGCATTGTTTTTATGCTGGTTGCCATAATCTCCATTTCCATAGGATCTTGACTTTCCAAGTCCTAATGGGAAGCATGCTATATTGGAATGAATACTTCACTTCTATAGCTACTCCAGAGATGCTGGTAGCAGTAAAGCACTTGGGCATTTTCATGCCTGGAAATGCAGGTCGGTCCCTATCAGACCAACCTTGGAAGCACTGATGTGCTTCTGTGCTTTGCACTCGGCAGGCAGGTGTTCAGAAAACTCTCTGTAGGGTGCTTATATCAGCCTTTACACAGCATCACTTTGAAAGAGAGATTTTGTGCTTTTTTTGGCGGGGGGGGGCTTAGTAGGTTCCCAGTTGTTTTAAATGCTAAATTTAGCTCAGCAAATGACATTTTCAGTTATTTTCAGGAAGGGTACATATTGTTCCTTTTCAAAAGCTTTGTGTGTGTTTTCCAAGCTGCTGGTGGAGGTTTCCATGCTCTGAATAGCCAGTAAGACCTCCACAAATTACCATCATTTTGCTTTTCTTTTGGCTCTGAGTAATTTGAAAAGATTCAAAATTCACCTGTTGAGTTTGACTGTGGTGTGTGCTGGCTGAAATGAGTGGCTGTTCCATGCAGCCTCTGCCAGCCCTGCTGCAGGGCAGGTTAAGGTGTAGGAAGAGCTGAGCTGTTTTGAAAGAAAAGCTGTTTCCTTAAGTCTCCAAGTGGCTACACAAATCTGGGTATTAACTCAAGTGTGCTTATGTCGTACGCTACCTTAAAAAAAAATGCTGCCGCTGTGCTGCATGATGTCACCTTGACCCAATCATAACCCATTTTCTGTGAGCCTAATGTGAACTCCCCAGAGAAGCATCCACTGAGTGACTGCAGCATCCCATGCAGCCGTTGCTAAGCAACAAGATTCGGCTTTCAGCAGGATCTAATTTTAAAGTATTTAACCCTAGATCTGTCAAGGTTCATTATTTCCGATGCAGTTGTTAATCTCTACTTGTTGGTGTCCAACTTCACAAATATCCCAGTCCTGGTAGTGTTGCTGGTTTATTTATTATAAATAGTGGCTCATAATGAGGAGAAGCGTTAAGTAGCCCAGGGGGTAGATCTTGATACCAAATTTCATTTTAGTGCTGATCTCTCCACAGAAATATAGGATGCAATTAGAGGTGGAAAAAGAGCGCATTGTCATTCTGCAAATCCTCCTTTATTTGCTGGCTCGCACAAGTGTCTTCTCTCTAAGGAATGCTGGTTTTCAGATGAATGAATGCTTACGGATGGATAACTGGCAAGAACAAGCTTCCATTTTTAGTAATATTATGTGTCCTCTTCTAGCTGAATTTCATCTAGATTAAGAAGCTTGTCAACTTATCTAAAACCATTCAAAAAAACTGCTGACATTGTGAAATGTAGGGTTTGGGGGTTTTAATACTGGAAAACTTTAACTCTTTTAAATCATTACACAGAATATCTACACATCATGATGAATAGGTTTGGGTTTTTTCTGGGAACTAGTTTTCTACATTTTATTTCCTTCTATAGTGTAGAGGCCTGGAAGCTTACTTTCATATTTTACCAAAAAAAAAAAAAGAGGAAAATATTCTAATGAACTGTGTCATTCCTTGATTAATCACTGCACGTATTCCTGTATGCATACTCATTTTCACTGCTAGCTTCTTAAAAGTATGTGGTATTTCACTCAGATGAAATATGCTGCTTTTACTGGTCTGTATCATAACCACCAAAAAACCCAACAAACAAACAAAATACCAAACACTGAGAACTGCCTCCCCCCTCCCCAATGTAGTAAAACACAAAGGAAAAAAAAAAAGACAATCTTTTTTAAAATGCTAATACAGTTCACCTCAGACTCATGATCCCCCCCAATTCTTCCTCCTCGCATTGTTGTATTCAAA
Source organism: Chloroceryle aenea (assembly GCA_013399075.1). Lineage (NCBI taxonomy): Eukaryota > Metazoa > Chordata > Aves > Coraciiformes > Cerylidae > Chloroceryle > Chloroceryle aenea. Next base: position 446,699 of record VWZY01005717.1, on the reverse strand, counting down.
ACCGACGCCACATTGCTGCTCATGCTGTTTCTCTTTTCCAGTTCATATTAATCTGCACAGGCAAACCTGCCTCTGCCAAGGCACTTTTTCCAGCAGTCAGTTTGATCGTAATACTCCCCTGCTGCCTTTTGATCCTCCGGGGGTGTCCTCTCTTACACTGCTTCAAGTTCACATTTCCCATTGCCAGGCTTGTGATGTACAAATAACTATTTATTGCTTTCTCCTTCCACATGGCATATTGTGGGTTCTTCCCATGCTCTGTTAGTGAGGAAACACGCCCCGTATCTTTTCCATCCCTCTCTTTTTTTCCACAACAATCTTTACACACCAAAGACCTGTCTTTAGCTCATTCCAAAAGTCCAAATTATTTCTGGAGGTGCCACTTTTTTTTTAAAAATAAAAGATAAAACTGCTTATGAAGAGGAATAGTTCTGATTAACGTGTTTCCTAAACTACAGGTAAATCTGCCACATCTCTCTCCTTTCTCTGCTCATGTCTATCTCTGGAGACTTAAGAAAAATTAACACAAGCCCAGGCCACCTTTGCTGCACGTGGTGATGTTACTCACTGGGTGAGCTGGGACTTCTTTCAAAGGCTTGGAGGTCTGTGTCCACACCTGGTGTACCTGATACCCACTTCTTACTGTACAACCTTGATAATGCTCCTTCTCCCTTCAGTCTTTTTATCTATGTAACCGGACAATTTGTCGCTCAGGATTTAATGTACATTGCTTTTATTTTGTGTTCTCCAGCAAACGTGCAAGACTGTAGAATCTGAATGCAGTCTTAGGTGGGCCAGTATTTCTCAGCTATGGTCTCTGCAAGTCTGAAGAGAAGAAAAGCAAGAAATGAGACTGTAGAAGATGTGTAGACCTTCAACAAAAGATGGCAGAGCTTGGGAAGAGGTTTCGTTTTCCTGGAAGTGGGGAAATTCTTCATTCAAAAAAAAAAAAAAGAAGAAAAAAGAAACACAAACTTCTCCAGTTCTTACTAAATTCTGCTGTTTTACGAACAAATATCAGTAAGGATTTGTGTGAGGATATGGAAGTTGCTACTGTTGCACCAAGGACTGGTCTGTGCTGTACCCGAGTGGAACATGAGCTGCAAAGTCAACTCTGAATTACCACAGGCAGCTGCCTGCTCACATTTTCCATCTTCTCTTTCTCAGCAATTTCTTTTTACACAAAGGCACCGCTCGCCCAGCCACACACACACCCTATAGATGACTCAAGCTATTTATCCTATGGGCTAAGAAGGGACGTGACACACACACAGAGACTGATTTGTTTTCATTTCTATTTTTGAATGCTTCGGCAACACTTAAATTATGATAGTGAAGACTACAAACAATTAAATTGTTCTGTGAAGTGCATATCTGTACATGCATGTACTTTTTTTTTTTAGTACTTGGCTTTTTTATCAGCCCAATCAGCTTTAGAAAGAGGTGAAAGGTTATACGTAACAATCAGTTTGTTACAGAGTCACCATGAGAAATAATGAGTGCATATCGTGAGCACGTATCCTGCTGTTCGTACTTGCCGTTGCTAAGATAACAGAAACAAAACACCGGTTTAGGGTGTTTGCAGCTTCCTAGGACATGGTTTATGCACTGCTCGTGACAGTCTGATGACTGAAGATGGCTCCCTTCCAATCATTTTTGATTTTTTTTCCTCAGATCTTAGAAACCCTTTTGTTGTGAATATTTTTAAGCATGTAAGTGATGATAATGAAGTTTATTGTCCCAAAGCACACAGACTGTCCCGGATGATTCAAAGTATATTTTTTGTTTATTTCTCTACCTGCACCTATTTTCAGGGTATGTGAGTACAAATTCTGACTAATCAGACAGAGGAAGGCACTGCTTGTGCAGCGAAGGCAGGATAAATCAGCTTGAAAATCAAACATATTGAAACAATCACCGTAATTCTGAAATAAATTGCCTTGAGACAGCATCTAATATTCAACACCCATTATGCCAGCTGCTGAGCCCATAGATAAGGACAACCTCTGTTCCACTGTATAGCCTTTGCTTTACTTTCTCCCCTGTGACAGGCAAAAATGCTCTGACCCTTGTAAGGCATTTCTATGCTCAATGTGTCACGATTTAGCTCGTGTTAAATTTTGCTGCCCTAACGTGTGCTTATATTCATGTGGTCATTTGCAGAAGGCAGTATTTTGAGGGTCCTGTGACAACTGCCCCATGCTGCTTGGCATTCCACTCACTTGACCTCTCTTGCGCTGAACTTCTGACAACAGGATCAGTCCTTTACAATTACCTCCTGAGTGACTGATAAGGGGGCATTATGATACCGTGCTGCAGCAACGCATCTTGTGCACCTCTTCAGCGCAGTGGCTGGACAACCTTGCTCTCTAGGGAGAGACAAGTGTTAAGAAAATGCGTGTGAGGAAACAGCACAATAAAGACTTTTTTTTCACAGCTGAAATTAGGGGAAGTAGCACTGCAGCTGCGATGACAAATCTAAAGGATGAATCTGAGAATTTCCTATGAGAAAATTAAAAAAAACAAACAAACAAAAAAACAAGCCACATAAATTCTGTTACCTCCACATCTGTGGAACTTTGACGCAAGCTGTACATCCAAGTACCACCGTGGAATGGTGATAAATTACATTATAGTGTGTTCCTACCACACAGACTCTAACAGGACTCTGGGACCTGTTAGAAACTGAGTAAGAGACGGGACCACTTTAAAATACAAGAGGCTGGCTTCATGCTTAAAATAGCAGAGCTGTTCTGATGGGCCTAAAAACCCTGCAGTCAGCTCTCGGCCTTGAAACAATAAAAGCGCCCATCTTTCGGTTCACTCTGTCTGCTTGTGGTTTAAGAAACTGGCATTACCTCCTATGATAAACACTCTATATAATGTACATTTGGATCTTGCCGTTCTGGATGGATGCAGGCAAATAAATTCTGTGTTCCTCCACCCTGGATGCTTGCTGCCCAGTCAGAAACACTGCTGTTGTTAGTGGGAAAGCAGCAATTCATTCTGCTACAACTAAGCACTGTAATTCCGTCAGCTCCCTTTCAGCTGTGAAACCTCTGCCAGGATTCACTGCATGAGATACAAAGAGAAAATTTTATCTCAAAAGCATCTTTGACCACATAAACCGGGCAGCATAAACCAGGAGTACTGTATTTCACAAAGTATGTTCAAAGCAGTTCAGTCTAACGTTTCATGAAAGCCGCATCCTAGAAAATGCAAACCTAAAAATACAGGCACAGAATCAATTGCAAAGGATTTAAAAAATTTTCCAGTATAAAATTTACTTCACTGACGGGAGGATATACCATGCAAGGTGTGCTGCTGTTTACCCTGGTGTGCTGAATGGCAATTGCAAACTCCTATTTCCATTGTTGAGAACTTCTGTAGGGAGTACAAAATGGAGTGGAAGGAGTAGTCCATCATGGCTCTAAGGTTATAAAATAGAACTTCCTTATTTCTTGTTACAGTATTGCTCTTCTGGTCATGCAGAATAGCAGCAAGATCATTTGGGTGAATAGTGACAATTTGTGTTTTGCTTTTTACCCCTTTTAGATTTCCTAAAAAATGGGCAGTCTCTGTTCTTGGCAATATGGATCAGTGACATATCCTCCAGCATTAAGAATTCCTGTGGAGATAGAAACATATTTACTAATCTGGCCACCATATCATATCTGGTGCTTGCCAACTCCACTACTGTGACAAGCAAAGGGATAGCACACACCATGTGATAAGCAAAGGGATAGCACACATCATCAAAGCTTTGAGATTAAGGAAAAGGATTAGCTTCCATTACAGGCACCTACTATCTACTCATACTTAAGGGAAACAAAGACAAAAGGAGGTAAGAAAATGATGATTTAGCATCTCTAGCACTACCCATTTCTAAGGAAAGGCAATGAAGACACTATGCTGAAATCAAGTGGAAAAAAATGATGCCATGGAAACTGAACAAAAATAGTAATTTGCTGTTACATCTCTGTCCTAGACCAGGAAGCCCTTAACCTGCAAATCACCAGATGCTCAGCATATACTGGTGAAGTATCATCACATTTTTTGCCTTATAATTCTTTTCCTTGCACATCTGTTTGCAGCCATTTTCAGGAACAAAATCCTGCATTGGCTGGATGTCTGGCAGGACCAAATGTACCTATTATGATGTGTTCAGATTCTGCTTAAAGAGTGCTGATGGAATACACATTTAAATGTTTGGCACATCTGAGTTAAAAAAAAAAAAAAGAAAATAGGAGATAACTAGCAGTCTAAGCAACCCCTAAAGGAGGATGGCTGAATGATGGAGAAGCTGAAAGGCGTCTCTGAAACAAAGGGACCTAGAGAGGCTGGAGGCAGCAGAGGCGGCCTCCTCTCCCCAGGAACCACAGGGTGCTGATGCTCAAAATGATCCCCGAGACCGTGGAATTCGAGTTTCTGCAGCTCAAGAGCAAACTGACAGCACTGCAGTAACCCACTGTTTATCTGTGTTCCCCTTCATATGGTATACAATGGCACTGAAGGTTGAACATAGTAGGAAGAACCAAGTGCTGGCACCAACAAGTCCCATCCCTGCCACTCACTTTTTGTAAACCTTGAAAAATTAATTAACTGCTTTTGTTTCATTTCTTCACCTATGGATCCGCAAAAATCAAATTAAATTTAAAAAAAAACATGTCTATGCCTTTGTTTCTGTGGGTGCTACGTGTATTACGTTACACAACAGCAGAACTGGGCTCTGAAGGAGTAACGCGCGACGGTCGGTGCTGCGGGCCGCCGGCCCTCGCAAGGCAGGTAACGAACCCCACGCCTAACTCTCTT
>VWZY01005717.1:405843-441435 GCA_013399075.1 Chloroceryle aenea | reverse complement strand
CTCCTCTTGAGGATGAAGTGACGGCAAACTTGGGCAGGCAGGGCTGACAGGTGCCGAGGTAACAGAGTGTTGCCGAGTGCCGGCTGCGCAGGCCGGCATGAGGAGCAAAGTGGCTTTGTCTGCAAAACATTCAGTAGCACAAATGATTGATTCATCTGCGCAGGGGAAGTGGAACTAGCCGAGCTTTCCCTTCTTTCTCCACTTCTCAGTCAGTCATGATGCATAGTTATCTTTTTGGGTGTGAATAGTTGTAGAGGTCTTGATCCTGTTGTCTTGCCCATAGATTCTTAAGTTTGATCTGACTGGTGGATGTGGAAGTTCAGTGGTGTTAGCAGTGCTTGCCTCATGTCCCTATTTTTCTGCAGCTCTACTAGGTGACTTTGCTTCCCGTTTCTGGTGCTGCTCGATGGAGTATTTGCAAAGGCTTCTGGCCCATAGCTGAGAATGTCTTTCCAAGTTGCTTGAGATGACTTCTCAAATAGCAGAGCCTTGCGTAATATAGAGCTCTTCATCCTTGCTTCTCCACTAAAAGCAAGATGAGACTGTTAGTCTTGAATGGCATAGTTCTTCAACAGCCTTGGCAAAGCAAGCCAGCACTTTGTTTTTGTGTAGCTCAACACTGGAGTGTAGCAACCAACAAACAACCAAAAAACCATGTACAGAACTGATATTGTTCACAGATACTTTTTTTTTTTTAGTGCTTCCACAAAATCCTTTTAAGAAAACTGCATTCTCTTCAGGGTTTTGTAGGTCACATAGTTCTTTTTCCTTATTGCTTTCTACAGTAGCTTTGCTACACCTGGGAGATGAAAAATGGCTCAGAATAAGGTAATTGAGGGGCTTGGCTGTGCAATTCTTGAATGAACTTCAAAATGTAGAGTTTTGAGTATAGCTTATGAAAATTTCAGCTGCTGGATGCTCTTTCTTGTAGTATATTAGTGCCCAAAAGCTTTCTTTGAACTTCATCGTGCAGCTTTGAGCCTGTGATGCTTTACTGGTTCTTCATGGGAATTATTGTTTGGTATCATCCCACTTCTTGTGCTGCAATTCCAGGGCTTTGTGAGATCCTTTTTGCAGATAACTCTTCTTTTTCTGTAAAAGACCAGTTGTGATCTTTTATTGACTGTTTACTGTGTGCTGGTGAAAACAGACAGGATCCCTGGGACATTATTTGCCTGTTTACTTATGTTGTAGAAGTCAAGGAGAGAGATAGACAAGACCTTGACAGACTCAAGGAGTGCCAAAGGAAGTACCGAAGGGCTGCTTTTCCCCTCATTGCACAGAGCAGTGCAGAAGAAGGAGGTGTGTTTTCAGAGTCTTTCCTTCCTTTCAGGTTGCAGATTCTGGCTCTGTCATGCAACCCCGATGGCAGTAGCAGTCAGAAGGCTTTTTCAACCTGTGACAGCCTTTGGTGTATCGCACTTCACCTTGGGCAGCTCAGTGCATCATGACAGCCCCAGTTCATTTGTTGTTCCTGACACGTTCCTTTGTTAGTAGCTGTGCCAGAAAAAAGGCAGAGAAAACTCCTGCACTGCTTTGTCTTCCCAGGGACACCTTGCACTTGGAAGTCTTTCTGTGGTGCTCTTGCAAGTTTCTTCTCTTTGCAGTTGTGTGATGCCTGGAGCAGCACAGTGGGAATGCTGCCACGCAAAAAGCCTGTGCTGAGCAATGTCAACTGAATTCTGACCTTTCAAATATGTGCAGTCATCAGACTGGAAAGATTAGCTGTTGCTGTTTTGCATTGAATCTTGCCATTATGCATCTGCCAGACATATTCCCAAACATTATACAAACACTTATCAATTACATCTACAACAGCTGGATTCAAATCTGTCAAATGAATACAAATTGGCATTGAAGAAACCAGGATTCAAGCAATTATTAAGGAATGGGGAGAAGGAACTGTCAGTGTCCTCAGTGCTGCAGTGTAGAGGTACTTTGTGAATTGTTTGAGAAATAGATTTCTTGAGTATCACTTTTACTGCAGTGATTTTTAGCTTAGATTAGTGGACTGTGTAAGTAAGTCTTTGAGGGCTTTTCCTTCTGTGCTTTTTGTCTTTTTGTGTGTTTTCCTGAATTCTTTGTCCAGATGTTCCTTCTGGATCATCTACTGCTGCTAATAATAAGGGCTTGTTTGCATAAGAGTACAGTTAAGCTCTTCTTGAATTGATAACACATTTGAGCCCAGAACCAGTCATGAACAGTTTTGGGAAGAAGAGGGGACAGACTCAAGTGGCGCTGAATACAATCAAGAACTTGATTAGTCAAGGAAAAAGTTGCAACTTTTCAATGTTTGTTCACTGTTCTTCAAACCTAAAGTTCTTTTAAGTACAGTTAGTTAAGTAACTAATCTTCCAAGATATTTAAGAATTATGTTTTATTTCACCAAAATATTCAAATGTTAAAGGAACTTATTGTTTCCTGACATTTCCATATAGGAATTCTTTATCTTTTTCCAAGCTGGCATCACTACTATCTACCTGACCAAAATACTTTTCAAAAGCATGTGTATCTGGCGTCCTCATGAGAGGATATGATGTTTTATGCACATTCTAACAAAAAGCTTTTATTTATTCTTTTGCTTTGCATAGTAATTGGCATCTCTTATTTTTCAGCTTCGAGCTCAGAACCAAGTACTGAAAAAAGGGGTCGTAGATGAGCAAGCAAACTCTGCTTCTCTGAAGGTAATCTCTAAAAACTGCTCATGCCAGATGTATTAAGCTGTGACAAAAATAGGTAAATGGGAACACTTTTTAGTCAAAGTATTGTGATAAAAAGAATAAAGGACGAACTTGATTTAGTAAAAGAATTTCTGTTCTCTAACTAGTCTTCATTGTCTTCTGTAGATGCTGAGTTGGTAAAAGTGGAAGGTTGCTTTTTGATGATTAACTTGTAGAATGAAGTAACTACTAGAGTGTGATCTGTGGTCAGTTCAAGGACATTAAATCTGTCATTTTGGTTTTGTGGTTTTTTTGTTGGTTTTGTTTTGTTTAAAGGTAATACTTTCTCCTTCTTGAGTATTCAAATAGCAAAAAAAAGGCAATTTCTTAATGCGTTCTTTTGTTAAATGTGATACTTTTTATTAAAAGCACGTGTGAAAGTAAGTTCTTAAAGTTTTAAACTTTTTGGTCATTCAGGAGCAACTGAAAATGAAGGACCAATCACTGAGAAAACTGCAACAAGAAATGGACAGCTTGACCTTTAGAAATCAGCAACTTGCCAAGCGGGTGGAGTTACTTCAAGATGAACTTGCATTAAGTGAAGCTAGGGGCAAGAAGAACAAGGTATGTGCTAATGACAAAAAAACCCACCTTGCTCAGCGGATGTCAGTTCATCTGTCAATGCCTTATCCTGATTTCTAGTAGTAGTTGCTTTGTGTCAAGAGTTGAGTTGAATGTTTTTGTCAGTACTTGTTACTAACTGATCATAGTAAAAATAACCATGAAACAACTATTGGTACGTATATATTAAGTAGTACTGTACTCTTCTTTCTAGTGTGTCAGCTAACTGATCCTTAATTGCTGTCTGCCTTTCCAGATATTTAGCTGACACACCAGAGGGCTGTGCTGCTGTTCAGCAAGATCTGACCAGGATGGGAGTTGGGCAGAGAGAAACCTTAAGAAATGAAACAAGGACAAGTGATGGGTCCTGCAGCAAGGGTAGAATAACCCCATTTATCAGTTCAGGTCCGGGGATGACCTACTAGAAAGCAGATCTGGGGAAAAAGACCTGGGAGTCCTGGTGGACAACAGGATGACCATGAGACAGCAGTGTGTCCTTGTGGCCAAGAATGTCAGTGGCATTCTGGGGTGTATCAAGAAGAGTGTGGCCAGCAGGTCAAAGGAGGTTCTTTTCCCCAGTACTCTGCCCTGCTGAGGCCACAGCTGGAGTGTTGTGTCCAGTTCTGGGCTCCCTTGTTCACAGATGGAGAACTGCTAGATATGATACAGCAAAGGGCTACACAGACGATTAGGGGACTAGAACATCTCTCTTAATAAGGAAAGACTGAGGGACTTGGTCCTTTTTCTCTGGAGAAGACTGAGGGGACATCTTATCAATGCTTATAAATACTTAAAAGGTGGGTGTTAGGAGGATGGGACCAGTCTTATTTTCAGTGGTGCCCAGAGACAGGATCAAGAGGTAATGGGCACAAACTTCAACACTGAAAGCTCTATCTAAACATTAGGAGGAACCTCTTTACTCTGAGGTAGGCAGAGCACTGGAACAGGCTGCCCAGAGAGGATGTGGAGTCTCCTTTTTTGGAGACATTCAGAATCCACCTGGAGGCAATCCCGTGTGACCTGCTGCATGTGAACCTGCTTNCAAGGACAAGTGTAGGGTCCTGCAGCAAGGGTAGAATAACCCCATTTATCAGTTCAGGTCCGGGGATGACCTACTAGAAAGCAGATCTGGGGAAAAAGACCTGGGAGTCCTGGTGGACAACAGGATGACCATGAGACAGCAGTGTGTCCTTGTGGCCAAGAATGTCAGTGGCATTCTGGGGTGTATCAAGAAGAGTGTGGCCAGCAGGTCAAAGGAGGTTCTTTTCCCCAGTACTCTGCCCTGCTGAGGCCACAGCTGGAGTGTTGTGTCCAGTTCTGGGCTCCCTTGTTCACAGATGGAGAACTGCTAGATATGATACAGCAAAGGGCTACACAGACGATTAGGGGACTAGAACATCTCTCTTAATAAGGAAAGACTGAGGGACTTGGTCCTTTTTCTCTGGAGAAGACTGAGGGGACATCTTATCAATGCTTATAAATACTTAAAAGGTGGGTGTTAGGAGGATGGGACCAGTCTTATTTTCAGTGGTGCCCAGAGACAGGATCAAGAGGTAATGGGCACAAACTTCAACACTGAAAGCTCTATCTAAACATTAGGAGGAACCTCTTTACTCTGAGGTAGGCAGAGCACTGGAACAGGCTGCCCAGAGAGGATGTGGAGTCTCCTTTTTTGGAGACATTCAGAATCCACCTGGAGGCAATCCCGTGTGACCTGCTGCATGTGAACCTGCTTTGGTAGGAGGGTTGGACTAGAGGATCTCCAGAGGTTGTTTCCAACCCCTATCATGTAGTCATTTTGTGATATTTAAGTATTGAAACAGCTGGGAAAGATCTTGGAGCTCTGTGATTAATCTGCTGCTGAAGAAAACTTACCACCTGTCACTTCCTATCCTCACATCCTTGCTTTATAATTTTGATGCTGATGGTGAACTCGTCAGCCAATGAGTGTAGCTTTTTCTAGTCGACTCTTATGTAAGTCTTGTCAAATGTTTTGAAATCTAAATTTTTAGCTTGTATTACATAGACTTATTTCAGAATGGCAGGGTAATTTCAGCACTGTGATCTTTCTTTGCCAAAATGCTTGCTGACTAAATCTGGTTATACCATGTTCTGTCTAAGATCAGTCATGCCTTTAGTATCAGGGATGGCGTGTCTGGGCTTAGATAATTCTCAAGCATCCTTTGCTACCTTCCTCTTACAAGGAAATACCTTTTAATTACTGTCATCTTTTCTTTTTGGTTAGCTTCCAAAATGCTGTAGCTATCAAGACTGACATTAAAGAAATCATTCAACTAATTAGTAATACGATCATATTACTTTTTCCTGAAGCTCTTGTGCATTTCTCTTTGCTGTCCAGTCCCTGTACAAGCATAGTACCTCTGACTTAAATTATTCATGCAGCAAAGTAGATCATTCCGCAAAATGCAGTTTGACCCTTTTTTCATTTCATGTTATGTTACTTATTGCTTCACTAGACATGATTCCAAATTTTGAAGGACCTTAGCCTGGCTTGAGTAGCTTTGCAAACCATTGCCACTGACTTTCTTTCCGAGTCAGCTGTCAGAATGCAAAGTTGTGTATTTCTTTGTTTTTAAGGAATGTTTTTGTTTTCTTTTATAAATACATTCCCTTCAGTTTTACCTGCAGAGCCTCACTGAGTCCATACATTGTTTTGGACACACCCCCATTAAATTCCATGTCACCCTTATTACAGAAGCTTTCCATTTGGAAACCATATAACGTATCTAAAACAATTTGAATGAAGATTTGGGTAGATGATCTGTGTCAGACTGCAGCTCCTTTTAAGAGAACATATGCCCATATCTTAGGTGTTGCAGTTCATAGGCTGACAGCAAATGCAGCAGTGGCTCAGATGTCCCAAGCACTTGAAGTTTAAAAGTGTAAAGTTTAAAAGTAAACAGTTTCCCTTCTGTTTTGCAGTGGTACTATCTTTGTTCTTCAGTGTGGTCAAGTAGAGAAGCAGCATGGAATTCACTAGTGGTCTCTTGAGTCTTTTGGATGAAATGTGTGGAAAATGAGGAAACAGTTGGCACAGAGCTGTCTGTTTCCTCAAGGGAGTTGGTGGACAGTGAAGACCCTGTGTTTTCCAGAGCCATCTTGTTCTACAGCCTGCTGTGGGATAGTTCACTTTCAGTGATTATTCCTGGTCCCTGCCAAGAACAGACCAGCTTATATCTGGGCACTTGATGGGTGCAGAATGTGCCTTAAACACAGCTACCAAACCAAATAAGTCTCTGTGCATAGGGTTTCATATTAGTCAAATGGTGTCAAGTGGGCATCTGCCCATAGAAGCAATTTCATGTGTGTGAATGTGTCGCCTGAGTAGAAGCTTTCCTTAGTCCTTATCAAGGTAGCATCTTACCACTCTACAGTATGAAGGAAAAAGTTCTGCCTTTAGCCTCATGCTGGGTGCAGTATGTTTATGTTTTGATATATCAGTAAACGTAAGTAAGATATCTACTCATGTGCCCCTACTGTGAATTAGCAACGGGACAAGTTTTTGTATACTTGCGGATGGGATTTGGGATGCTCTAGAGAGTGGAGATAACAAATGTATTTTCTTTTAGAAAAGTGCAGAATCCTCATCTCAGTTGAGTCAAGAGCAGAAAAGTGTCTTCAGTGAAGATCTTCAGAAGAAGATAGAAGAAAATGAACGACTACACATACTTGTTAGTGAATTTTTTTTTAGCCTTTCTTTTTAGTTCAGAAAACTGTTCACACAAAAAAAAAATAAAGAAAACAAAATGCCATCTGAAAGCTGGTGGGTTTTGAAGCTTAGTTGTATGCAAAAAAGTAGATTAGATCAGGTAGCTTGTTTATAAAGTTGCTTAATGGGCAACTTTATAAGTATTTATAAGAAAGTATTTTGATTGCAGGTTCTTGAGACAGTATGTGGAGTAACTCAAAACATGGATTCTCATTTAGATTTTTAAATTGTGATGACACAGCTACTTGGTACTGTGTGGAAACTTCTTGTTAGTTTACAAATTGTTTCAGAATTGCTTTAAATCTTAGAATATTTTCTGCAAGTGCCATAATTAAGTCATGAATTACTTTACCAAAATGGAATGCATTTCACTTTTGTTTAGAAAGCTTGAGAAAAACCTTATGGCTTAAGATTATTTTTTCATGTCTCTACTATTAATCAACAATGTATTTAAGGAATGCTTGGTACTACAAAACTCAAATAAACAGGAAGTACTTTGTTCCTAAATCTTTTCTCTAAGTATCATCATAAAATTCTTATTTGTCTGAGAACTAGATCTTATCCTGGACTGCCTAATTATAATCAGTGTAAATCATAGGATTAGATTCTGTAGTAAAATGAAGTTTTCATATGAGCTCTGCTTTTCTTCTTTTAGTTCTTTGAAGCAGATGAGCAGCACAAACGTTTAGAAGCAGAGATGAGAACTAGACTTGAAGTTTTGGAAACTGATGCTGCCCAGCACCAAGCTGTGGTGGACAGTTTAACAAGGAAATACACGGATACCATAGAAAAGCTGCAGAATGATAAAGCCAAATTAGAAGTAAGCAATTTTTTTCCATTACTTGCAAGTTTGAAAAGCTTTGAAATGAAATGTCTTGCTGTGTCAGTACTTACATTGTGAGATTATCTTCTTGCATAAAGATCAAGTCTCAGACACTAGAAAGAGAAGCTAAGGACTGTAGGCTTCGAACTGAAGAATGGTAAGTGTTTTTATTTAATATAATGAAAAATTGCTTTAAAGGCATAACTGTTGTAAGAGATTAACTACAGTATTTTTACAGAGAATACACTAAAAAAAGGGGGGGGGAGTTTGATAAAACCCAAAATAATGGGCAGCAGCACATTAATATCAAGATTGCAGGTTAGAACACTTTTTCTTCTGCTGAGTGTGTAACTAAATGATCAATTCCACAGACTGCAGTGGCAGTAAGAGCAGTTTTGTTGACAGTCTATTTTAAGTAGCTGTGAAGCTGCTGAAAGCTTGAAGAATTTTTGTAATGGAATGCTATAAAAAGTAAGGAAACTACTGAACTTGTATGAAACAAAGATGTGAGTTTTTACAAGCTGCTTCTGAAAACAAAGCTTAGCTAAGATATGCTGAGACAACTAACTGAAAAGTTTCAAAAATCCCCCTCCACCCCGAAGGGTTCTTGAATAATTGCTTTTGCTTCAGGTAGAACGTGCTCAGCTATAATATTTGAAAGTTTTTGATGAAGGATTGTATGGAATACAAGTTATTAGTTATACAATTAGTATATACTATTTCTAATAGTGATGTGACAACTGAATTATTGCAAGTTCAGTACTGTCATACTGGAATCTAAGTTTTGAAGACAAGTTGTAGAAAATGGGGAAAAGTTGAGAAATGGGGCAGATCACATTAGGGTGCACTTCTCTGCAATTTATCAATGTGCATTTTTTAAAGATATATGTGCAGTATAGATCTTCAATGGATAAAATGCCTAGTGATTAATCAGATGGAGAGTTCCTTCTTTCAAGTGGTTACCTTGAAGTATGTATTTTATTTATTTTGATAGATGTGAAGGTATTTGAATTCCAATAACTTCTAATTCCAACCCTTCTAATGCAGGTCAGGGTTTCACTAAGAATGATTTGCAAACAAGGATGAAAGCTGTTTTGCTGCTGTGTGCTTTTCTGTGGTGTTTGAAAAACAGTGTAGTCTTTATCTGCTACAATGCACTTCAGAGCTTGTCTGTCATGTTCTGTGATGACTGGGTAATAAATGTAATTGTAAGAAATTGTCCCTACCATTTAAGAGGAGAGGCTTTTTAAAAATAATAAAGCCTGACCCTTCTTTATTTTTAAACACTGAGATCAGTATCTAATGAACATCTAGCAGAAGAGGGTTTTGAGAGTATTCCTCTTCTGTTTTCCTCACTCTTTCAGGGAAAGGGATCCATTTGGCTCTGACACCCACGCTTTATTCAGGAAAGCTAGGGGTTACAAGACTTGACAGCCTACATGCTTTGAAAATGAAAAGGAAGAATGTAAACCAAACATACCAGGCTACTTGTTTGTCATTCCTTTCTTAATTCCTAGAAGGTTAGAAGAGACCTTTAAGATCATCAGGACTAACCATTAACCCAGCACTGCCAGGTCACCCCTAAACCATGTCCTTTAGCACCACAACTTCATGTCTTTTAAATACCTCTGGGGATGGTGACTCCACCACTTCCCTGGGAAGCCTGTTCCAATGCTTTGACAGCCCTTTTGGGGAACAGATTTTTCCTAATACCCAACCTAAACTTCCCCTGGTGCAATTTGAGGCTGTTTCCTCTTGTCCTATTGCTTGTCACTTGGGAGAAGAGACCAACCCCCACATCCCTTCAATCTCCTTTCAGCAAGTTGTAACTGTACAACTTCCACCTTCTTGAAAGGAGGTTGTAGGGAGTGATAAGGTCTCCCCTCAGCTGCCTTTTCTGCAGGGTAAACAACCCCAGTTCCCTCAGCTGCTCCTCATAAGTCTTGTCCTCTAGACCTNATAAGTCTTGTGCTCTAGACCTTTCAACAGCTTCATTGCCATTCTTTGGATATGCTCCAGCACCTCGGTGTCCTTCCTGGAGTGAGGGGAACCCAAAACCAAACACAGTACTTGAGGTGTGGCCTCATCAGTGCCAAGTACAGGGAGATTATCACTAGTCCTGCTGGCCACACTATTTCTGAAACAGGCCAGGCTGCTGTTGGCCTTCTTGGCCACCTGGGCACACTGCTGGCTCATCTTCAGTCAGCTGTTCACCAACACCTCCAGGTCCTTTTCTGTCAGGCAGCTTTCCAGCCACTCCTCCCCAGTCCTGTAGTATTGCCTGGGGTGGTGTTGTGACCCGGGTGCAGGACCTGGCACTTGGCCTTGTTGACCCTCATACTATTGGCCTCATTCCATCAGTCCAGCTGTCCAGACTCCTCTGTAGAGCCTCCCTACCTTTGGGAAACATCTGTACTTTTGCAGTTTGTGACTTTATTTTCTGTCGTGCCTGTTGCTACTGCAGTTCATGCTGTACAGTTACTACATTATCTTGGAGCTGCTTCTCAAAAAAATGTTTTCATGTGCATGACCTGCATATTGGCAAGTTTCTTGATATCTTGCTTGTCCATTTTGGATGAATTTCCCTTATTAGTCCTGATAAATTTCTACATATCAAATGTTTTTGTAAAGTATGGAAAAAACTGTTGCTTTGACACCTTCCCCCTACCCTCCACTATATATGCAGGAGTTCTAGATGTCAAATGGGAAGCAAAACAATGAAGAATTTGAGGGCCTAAGTTGGGTAAGGTGTGGAATCTGGTCTGAATCAGTAAGCAGTAATCTTTGTTGATGTATGTTTATAATGCTGGACTATGTTCATCTGAAAAATCTATACTAATTATATTAATCTTAGTAACTTTGGTTCTCATCTGTATACACAATCAAATGCAAGCAAAGTAGATCTAGAGAAAAATCACTTGAGAATGCAGCAGAAACATTTGCTGAGTTTCGTGGAAATGGGCTGTATCAGAGTATATTTAAATATGAGGCTTTGAAAAACTTGCAAGGTATTTTTAATAGTGCTGTGACATAATTAACAGTTTGGGCTATCGACAACTCACTACTTTCTTATTGGAGTACCACACTGGATGTATAGCAACTAATTTAAAAGCCCTACTGCATTCCCATTCGAATTCCAGTAGAAAAGTGTACCCTGATATAGCTTATACAATAATTGGAGAGTTGGAAAATGATGTAAAGATTAACTCTGAAGTAAGTTGAGCTTCTCAAGAATGGAATTTACCATTTACAACAAAACATTGAATTTTTCACTGCATTTGTTAGGGATTAAAATGTTTTGTATATTAAATTATGACATGAAGGAGGAAAATTGATTCCTACTGTCTGCTTTCTAGCCATTTTCTAGAAGGAGACAGATACCTGTACATTCAAGAGATGCTTAAGGTGAACTATGTTGTTGGTGGTACAGATTCAATTTTAAAGGTTTACAATGTGTGTGTGCGTGTGGTTTTTCCTTTGTCTTTTTGTTACTTAGCCAGCAACAGTTAAAGAATCTTCAAGCAGCTTTGGGCAGTAGACTGGAAGAATCTCTATGCATAATCAATGAAAAAGTACCTTTTAATGACACAAGTACGTATTGCCTTGGTCTGGGTTTATTGTTTAATTTGGGGTATCCATGTGAAGGAAGTACTCCTTATGATTTAAAATGTATAAACTGCAAGAAATGTTGGACATTTGAACAGACACTTGGACGTAGTTGTAGTAAGTATTCATAATACTCAACACAAGCTTGTTTATTGATCTTAAGATACCAAGTTTTTGTAATGAAAGCTAAAACTTTTGAAGGCTTTTGAGTGATTTACCACTTGTCTTGTTTACTCTTGAAAGAATATTATAAATGATGAAGGAACACCATCAGTTTGCAGGTTTCTTCACAAAGATTTCTTCTCCACAAAGAATCCTAAAGAGTGTTTTTGGGAGGGTATTGTCAAGTGTTACAGTGAACTAGTGGCTGCAGAGATGTTGACTTAATGAGGCATCACATCGATAATGGTCTACACTTAGTATCTGTGGGAAGTCTGTCAGCATGCCTCATGTCTGCTCAGAAAACACCCAGACTAGTTCCTGTCTGTGGTTTGTCTCAAACCCTTTCATCTTTTCAGGGAGGGGAAAAAAAAAACTCACCTTGTATTTGGGGACTTCCACCTAAAGCAACTTCCTTCTGCTTCCTTTCCAACTACTACTAAAGAAACCAAAGTGCAAAGGAAGTTAGGATTGCTTAGCTTTTGCATTGCTTTATAGGAATGGGTTAGTATGTGCCAGACCAGCGCTGCCTACTGGGTGCTTTTATAAATAGTTTGAACATGGGGTTGTACTTGGGCAAGCAACAGGCTGTACTCTTCTGATAATGACAGTAGAAGTGAAAAAGCTGAAAGTAGTGGAAGAGAAGCAGGCTGTTTAATTTCTCCTAGTTTTCATTTGTAGCTGCAGGGGCGAGCCTTCTAAGTTTGCCACTGGGCTGGTAATCCAGTGAGTCTTGGCTTTAAAAACACTGGATCATCTTCTCTTTAGTCTTTAGGAAACATTGACTTTCATATAGCATGTTTTGCTTAGATGTTGGTGCCATGAGTTGATGCCCTTCTCACTTTTTTCTGTTCACAAAGATTGCTTTGCCTGGAATCTGCTGCTTGTATCTGCTTTACTGGCTTCTTTAGCTGCATTTTTTTACTTTTTTTCTTTTTTTTTACAGATAGTTATCATTGGAGTGAGAACTTTGAGACAAATAATTTGTTTATCTGCTCACTCAGCTGCCATAGCACAGTGGTTTTGTTTGTGTAGAAAACACTGCAAATTGTGGTCAGATCTTTAGTGATAAGAGTGAAAGTCAGGAAATATTTGTCTGCTATGGATTCCAAATGCTGCTATAGGCTTTGTAGTTGGTTTTAAGTGTAGCTAGCAGCTGGCTTCAGTTTCAGTAAAGTGTGACTTGGTGAGTAGAAAGATAAAGTTTTCTTAAGCATTTACTTATGCATAGTATTTGATTATTCTGACAGTTTTTTTGTTCTGAATGCAGCCACCTCTTCCCATGTGCTAATTGCTAAATGTGAATGATACAAAAGGAATAAGAAACTGTAAATCTTCTTTGTGTGCAAGTTTGAAGTGGTTATTATTCCATTTAATTGAGGATGTGATCCCTTTTAAATCTGTAAGACTTCATAAGCTGTTCTCTAGGTGCAAATATCCCTCTACCTCTCAAGATTGTGCCTGCTTGTGATTGAGCAATCATTCTAGTTGCTCTAACTGGACCAGACTGCTGAAATACGTGGAGAGTACATCTTATTCTAGGATTTTGTGTTTTGTTGTAGCTATTTTTTTTAATGTTCAAACTGTTAAAAATGTAAATATATTAATTTTATTTGACAGTCCCTGGAATGTAATTGAAATTTGAAGATCATTTTGAATTCCTTAAGGGTTTGATGTTTGGGTTTTGTTTTGTTTGGTGGTTGGCTTGTTTGTTTGTTTGCATTTTGGGTTTTTTATTACATTTCACTCTTGTTAGTGATGAATACTGCTCTTTTGGGCAAGAGGATACTGCTCTTACCTATAAATTTCAGGGTGTTCAGATTTTTAAATTTGACTTAATCTGAGGCAAGTGTGGAAGTGCTTTCCTTCCAGTTAGTCACAGAAACAGCTGTTAAGTGAGGTTGTTTAGGCCTTACTTTGTTGAAGCCAATTATTTGTATCTTTTTAGTTAATATTACATGCATGAGCTGTAATATTACTGAAACAAAATTTTATTTAAGAAAATTGAATCACTGTTTATCAATAAGTCTCTTAAAAACCCATGATTTAATAAGTGCATATAACTCAATTTTTGTCCTGTAGGATCTAATCGTTACAATGCTCTGAATGTACCGTTACATAACAGAAGATACCAGGTAAGCACATTTTGTGGCTTCATATGTAAAGATGCAACTTTCTACACAGATACTGAATAAACCCAGTTATTTTAGTAACTCAGAATGGCAGAAGATAGCCTATTTTACTACTATCATCATATTCCAAGGGGATTCTGTCCACAGAGCCTCTGCACTTTTCAAAAGGTAGCCTACACTGTTGTCATGTCAGGGAGTCAAGTTATCTGCTCGCCTCACTTCGCTGGAGTTACTTCCATTGACTACTGGCTGGTGGTCACTGGAGGTATTAACTCAGGCATGCCTTTCTAAAAAGGATGGCAAATAGGTTTTAACAATTGTCTCTTATTAAAGTTATATGAAATATTCTGTTACTATGCCAACCTGCAGTAAGAAGTCGAACACTTCATTTTTAAAAGTGGTTCAAACTACATTAGTTTGGAGGTTTTAAATGTTTTGTTTTTTTTTTTTTTTTAAAAAAGGGTAATTTGAGTGTGTCAAATTTCCCTCTCACTGAGCTTCTTTGGTCACATTACTTGTGCCCCAAAGAATGTTTGCATTTGTAAACTACACATTGGTGTATATGCACTAGAATACCATATTTATTAATATTACCTGTCACTATTCATAATTGTTTTAAGGAATAAATCATATATCTTAGAAATCTGCATGGTTCATTTACGTTCTGTGGAATACTTCTTCCTGAAACACCTTTTACTTGCAGCCAAAATCACCCTTATTAATTTACATGTTGTTTAAAAAAATAAATAATTTCTGTTCATTACTGTAATTTCATCCATTTCCTTGGGAATGTGGTTTACTCAGTATTCAAAAATGAGCTTTAGCTTTCTGTGGATAGCTAAATTCACTAAGGCTTTTTACAGTAGTAAATCAGGTACTTTGATGCAGTCAATTTTCTTGTTTTGCTACCACTGAGGATGGGGCTCCACTTGGTGTTTTTCTGCCACACTTGGTGGTTTTTTCTCTTTATTTGTATGGTATCTCTCAAAATCCTTTCAAAGCGCATTCAGATGCCACTTTAGAAATAATTCATATAGCTGCTGTCTCCATTCTCTAGAAGTGCCTTTAAAGAGACTTGCTCCTAATACATCTGCTGTGAGAACAGGTGACTTGCTGTCCAGTTTTATGGTGGAAGTAGCCTTAAATCAACCTGTTGCTGAGTTCTAAGAAAAACCTGAGTAACTGTGTGGACAGTTTTCCCCTTTACTATTTTCAGCTAGTACTATGTCAGCCAGAATCATGCTTCAAGTTAGGCAGTCTTGAAAACGTTCCAGGACTGATTTTTATGGCTACCTTTGCCAAGTGGGGCAGAATGCTGCTGTATTAGCACAGACTGCAGTGTAAAGGGCAGCAAAATAGTAATATTGTCTGGCTTTCTTCCTTGTGTAGATTAGTCTGTTGGTCTTTAGAAACCTTAATTTCAAAGATGGATTCTGTAATTGTACTGAACTCTGTAAGTGTTCTTGTGGCCTGTAATTTGAGAAATGCAGAAGGGGAAAAGCATCACCTGTTGTAAGAAATAAAAACATCTTTTGTCACTACAGAAAAACATGCCCTTCTGTGTGGCATTGTAGTTATGAATAAAATTTAAAAAACTAAATAAGTTAATTGCTGCTATGTATTTTAGGCTGAACTGGTAACAAGAAAGAAATAATTGGTAGTATTTTTTTATCCAACAACAGATTTTTTTTATATATATATATATATTTAAATAGGTACGTGTCAAATACAATAATTTTATAACTGTCTTGACAGCTGAAGTTGCGAGACCTTGCAGGCCAGGCACTGGCTTTTGTTCAAGAACTTGTGACAGCTCTTTTGAACTTCCATACCTATACTGAGCAGAAGATACAGATCTTCCCCATTGATTCTGCAACAGACACTATATCACCATTAAATCAAAAGGTAAAGTTTTCAGATTTAGGCTACAAATATATTTAATTATGTAGACTTTCAGGAGTGAAAATTTTAGCCACGCAAACTTCTACCACCTTTACTGGAATGGTGTGAGTGTGTTCCTGAGAGGCAGCCTCTCCTGCATGAGAAGTCTTTCCTATTGGGTGAATTCTTTTGAGTGTGGATGAAGGTGTAGCTGCAGAAAATCCTTTTCTCCTGTGCCTCTGCTACAAGAGCAATATGATAGTTAAATGGAGGCTTTGCCTTTTAAGTGCTAAACTGAAGTGCATTTGTCAAATATTCAGCTGATTTACTTTAAAATGCACAAACATTGCACTGTTAAATAGATGCTTGTCTTAGTTAATGCACTGGGGCATGGGAGATGTTGAGCCAGAAGGTCTTGTGTTCAAAGTGTTAATAATGTGAAATAAAATGGATGTAGGATAGGCTTATGAAGGAGAGAACTTGGGACTCTGTTCTCTTGTCAAAAAAACAACTTTATAATCTGATTTTAGGCATTTGTATAAAGACTTTCGCTCCAAGTGGTCATAAGCTTCAAGTCTGTAAAGCATGTTGCAGTTATCAGAAGAAATGCAATGTGTCTTTACACAGCTCCATGGGAAGCCTTTTCAGAAAATATCATTCAGAGCTGTTAAGCTACATCTTTGTCTTTCTCCTTCTATGCCATGAAGCATGGAAGATAACTGTGCACAAGGATTGGTGTGGAGATGCACATATGTATGCTTTGGAATAAAACTGCTTTAACATCAGAGTTGTTGCCTTCATAGTGCAAGCAGACCTATGTGCATTTAAGTTGCTGGATGACAGTATTCTGACTGGGACAATAATTACTATTTAGTGGTTTGTAGGTCTTGGACTTAAGATCCTGGGATGGACATGATTTGCATTCATCAAATGGCGCTGCTGTGCATGTAGTGGCTATGTTAACTATCACAAAACTTTCCTGTTCTTGGGAAGATCTCCTTTAGTCTCTTAGAGTCATCCCACTCTATTTACTTTCTCAGTTGTTTCAAATGTTTGAATCACAAATATACTCTTACAGAGACTTAGTGTAGATCTTAGTTTGAGAACATTATTTTCTTGCTTCTGCCACCAAACATTGTTAAAATGGTATATTCTTCTTGTGAAAACTGTAGCTTTGTCATCTTCCAAATTCTTTGGGACAGAAACTGTCTCCCTGTTTATATAGCCCAGTGTTGTGATTGGATTCAGCAGATGCTACTGCACTTTACGCTAAGGGAATAAAATTGGGTTTCTTAGATATCACATTTCAGGTATATTTTTTCTTAATGCCCTAGTTAACACTTCAGCTGTTGCTTTTCAGCAGAGAAGTGCTTTCACAGAGCTGAAACATGCAACTTAATCAGAACTGTAATTTGATTCTCCTTTTCTGATAATTGACTCTGATTCAGCAGGTCAGGCTTTGTTTGTTTTCATAATTGTGTCTCTTGTAGTCTGCCCAGTTGTATATTCATGACCTAATTGCCTCAGTGCATGCTACCTCTCAGGGTTTTGGTCCTGATTTTCCAGCAGTGATGCATCTTTTATCACTCGCTAAAGCTGCTCTTGCTCCTGTATTTTTGATTATCTGTTTGCTTGGCAAGTGTTCTCAGTGTGATCCTAACTCCTCCACTGAGTGGTTCAAAAATCTCCCCTTAATGTAGTACAGAAAATGAGACAAGTGTCAAGTAGAGGCTTAGCACCCTTGCACTGATTTATTTTTCCCCAACTCCAGGTCTTGTCTGGCGTTTTCAAGCTATTTTCCCCACCAAACACTCAAAGTAGATGTGGACAATTCCCTTCCAGGTTCAAGTATTCCTTTTCTCTTTAAGTATTGGATTGCTGGGTTCTGCTGGGTCTTCAGCATTATGCTGCATAACTCTGGTCCTCTCTCTTGCAACACAAGTCAGGAGCATTCTGCATGTGTTATTTCTTTCTCCTTAAATTCAGGAATTCTCCCTAATTCCATCTAGATCTGTGCATGCATGAGTGAGAGCTTGGCATATCTCTTTTCTTGTTAATGCTGTGTTACTGCACTATAATAATAAAAGAAATAATTACAATTTCTCATACCCTATTTGCCTGGGATCTTCACTGTTGTGGTATAAATAATCAAAGGTGAAGGTATATTTATGTGGGGTAAAATAAAAAACTAAGTTGTTTTTGACTACCTGTGTGAATCTGGGAAAAAGCTTTTTGTAATACTGTGGTATCAAAACTGTATGCTGATGGTGCTGTTACATCTTGATTATCTGTAAGAGTGAACACCTTTGTACTCAGGTATACTTGTTTTCAAATCAAAATTAGCCATAGAACTGACTTAGCAATTTTTAGCAAAGTCAGGCAGTTCTGGAAGACCAAAGCTTCATAATTGCCCAAACCTGTCATAGATCTTGAAAGTAAATATTTCCCCCTTTGATTAGTTACCGCTCCACCCATTGTATTGGCATAAGCATGCTTTGACCCATGGTGAAAACTGGATTAGGTACAGGTAAAGACTAAAATGTATTTTGCTGTCAGTTTTAACTGGGTTTAGTTCCTCAGTAGTTTGGTATGTTTGTGCTGATGCACAGGACAAGGGCTGCGAGGCAACCAACATCTGTGAGGAAGGTGGTAAAGTTTATTCTGGTGGTTTAATGGTGTGTGGATCCAGCCTTAATTTGATGGGACTTGTGAGGAATGCAAGGATGTTTAAGCTTAAAAAGCAAGGGGTTTGTGTGCTGTGCATGATAGTTAAAATGACAGGGTGTGGTGGCAAAGCCCTAGATGAAGTTTGCCAGGATTTCTGTTATAGTTCTCACTATTTCTCACTTTCCCTCATGGTGTGTGCTTGTATATCCTGTAGAAGAGGTTGCTGTGCATCACTTGACTGTTAAATGACCCCCCGGACGTCAATAATAAGATATAACAGGTGCTTTGCTAAAGAAGCCATTCAGTTGCTAACTTGAACCAGTTTGTGAGAGCCTTCAGGAAGCACCATTTTAAAATCTCTCTGTACTCAGTTCTCACAGTACCTCCATGAAAATGCTTCGTATGTTCGCCCTCTGGAGGAAGGAATGCTTCACTTGTTCGAGAGCATTACAGAAGACACTGTGACAGTCCTGGTAAGATTTCTTATTTTTAGTATCGAAAAAGACTTTTACAGAGCAAAAATACTTATATGGTGTTTTTCCTTCTAGGAAACAGCAGTGAAACTGAAGGTCTTCTCGGAACATTTAGCTTCCTACTTACGCTTTTTAAGAAAGATTCTTCCTTATCAGTTAAAAAGGTACTTTTGATTTGCTAGATCACATTAAAGGGGCGCTGTCAGGAATGCAGCCTTGTCAATGCCTACAACTCAAATGTTAAGTCAGCCCTTAAAACACTCTGGCTTAAAAAGCAGAACTTCTCTTTTTTTTTTTTTTTTTGCTGGTTTTTGAGCCTTTAGGTGTTATACATGTTTTTTTTATTAATACATTATAGCTAAAAATATGTATATTTAAACTCTTTATTCCTCCCTCCCATAGATGAGGCTTTAATCAAAGCTGCACAGATTTTTAGTGTTTCTTAATGTTATTCAACAGCATCGATAGAATTCATGTATGATACACTGGAAAGTTTTGAGCCTCTCTGAAGATGGTTTATCATGCAGTAAATACAGCAGTGTATTAAAATGTGTCCAGACACATAGCCGTTCTGCAACAAAAAACCTTTGTTCCCTAGGGGGTCAGAGGGAGGTGAATTATTAGTGCAGAGGACTACTTAAGAGGTTTTCGATTGAGGACGAAGAAAAAGCTTGGTTTAGGCATTCTTTGTACCTGTTCTCCCACTCCTTAGGAAGCAAAAGGTAAATTACAAGTAGTAGAGGAGTAAGTCTTTTAACTGATTCAATCAGTTCCTTGCCATGTGTAAACCATTCCTGGCTTGTGGTTGAAGATCCTAAGAGTGGGAATATTACATGAGAGCAGTAATTTTCACGTATTGCTCTGGTACATTAGCCTTTCTAAAACAAATCCCTAGTATATCATTGCTTTGGACTGGCTATGTAGAGAAAACTAGTTATCTGCTCCAAAAATCATGAACTTGTTTGAGAGAATTGTTCACTTTTTAAAAAAATAATTCATGTATTCCTAGTTTGGAAGAAGAGTGTGAGTCTTCTCTTTGCACAGCTGCTTTAAGAGCTAGAAATATGGAGCTACAAAGAGACATGAAAAGGTTGACTGCAGTTTTTGAGAAGCTACATACATACATTAGTCTTCTTGTGTTACCAAGTAAGTGCCAGTTTTGGTTAAGTTGGTTACATTGCAATTAGAAGGTACTAGTTTTCCTTCTGGGTCACTTTTTTGTGTGGCTTTGTGTTGGGTTTTGGTTTTGTGTGTGGTTATTTTTAGGTTTTTTCTTTTTGTGGGGTTTTTAGTTTTTGCTTTTTTTTTCAGTATGTATATACACACACAATGCATCTTTATGATAGAGGGAAACAAGATTATTCTTCAGGTGCATTCTAGCTTATGGGGTGAGTGAATTCTGCAGTATGCTCTGTTACACTCAACCCTCTCTTATCCAGTCTGGGAAACTGCTCTAGAGTGTTTCTTTAACGCTCCACACTCTTCCTTGTGGATAGATGTAGGCATGGTGCAGGCCTGGAAATTGCCAGGCAGTTACATGTATCATGTTTTAGATAGTCATAATTAACTGTAGAAGAGAAGAAATGACTGTAGGTTTTTATAGTATGATTAACACCTTGTCTTTTTGTCATCTCTTAATCATGAAATTCTTTATAAATTACATTTTATTACTAATTATCACTTCCAGCTCCTTTTATTCTGAAGATTAAATTACAACTTTCATGGCAATGACTAAATTCAGTTAAAAGCTTTGTGTGCGTGTGTGTGTGTATACTATCAACAAATACATAATGTAAATAATAAGAGGAAACAGTTATTATTTAGCTTTGTGCTATTTCAGTCTGCACTCTTTAGAAGGACCCAGATGGTCTTTCCTACAGCAGTGAGCATGTAAATCTTCCTGCACGTGCAATTCACAGAATCATGGAATGTTAGGGGTTGGAAGGGACCTCCAAAGATTGAGTCCAACCTGCCTGCCAGAGCAGGACAGAACTAGAGCAGATCACTCAGAAATGCATCCAGACAGGTCTTGAAACTCCAGAGAAGGAGACTCCACAACCTCTATGGGAAGTCCGTCCCATTGCTCTGTATCCCTTACAGTAAAGGAGTTCTTCCTTGTGTTGAGGTGGAACTTCCTGTGCTCCAGCTTGAAACCTTTACCACTCATCCTATCAGAAGGCACGAGTGAAAAGAGGTTCTCCCTGCCTTCTTGAGACACAGCCCATATGTATTTATAGACATAATTAGATCCCCTCTCAGTCGTCTTTTCTCCAAACTTAAAAAATCCCCACGTCTCTCAGTCTTTCCTCGTAAGGCAGGTGTTCCAGCCCCTTACTCATCCTCGTAGCCCTCTGTTGGACTCTCTCAAGTAGATCTCTGTCTCTCTTGAGCCCAGAACTGGATGCAGTACTCCATGTGAGGTCTCGGTAGGGCAGAGTAGAGGGGGATCAGAACCTCCCTCAATTTGCACTTAATGCACTCTTAAGCACTTATACCATTTACCTTCTCGGCCACAGGGGCACATTGTTGTCCCATGGATAACTTGTTGTCTATCAGGACTCCAAGGTCCTTTTCCACAATGCAACTCCTAACCTGTACTGGTGCATTTCATTGTTCCTTCCCAGGCACAGGACTCTGGACAATGCTCTTGCTAAACCTCATTAAATTCCTCTTTGCCCATCTTTCCAGTCTGTCCAAATCTTGCTGAATGGCCACACAGCTTTCAGGTGAATCAGCCTATCCTCCCAGTTTTGTCATCAGCAAAATTGCTGAGAAGGCATTCTGTCCGATCATCAAGGTCGTTGATAAGATTTGAACAGGACTGGACTCAGTACCAATCCATTCCACTGTCCATTCTTCTATCCCACAATTCCTGAGCTCGCTTTTTGATACAAAAGCAGCTGGTATTTGTAAAATCTAAATGAAATGTAGGAAATTCTGAAGTCTTTTACCTGTCTACTCTGGTAAAACCTGGTATGTATACATTCGATATTGAAATTTAAGTAAATGATTCTGTTAGACTCTATACAAATGTTTCTAGTAGGTGGTAATTGGTTTATTTTCAAAGCTAACTCAGAATTCATGGTCAAATCTCAGCGTTGGTTTTTGGTTTTTTTTTTCATTTCTACATGGTACTCAGGTACAAAACCAGGAGGACTACTTAGGACAAATTACAACTTGGTGTTTACAAATATTGCTGCAAGTCTTCATGGATTTCATGACATTTTAAAGGGTGAGAGTACAGGACTATTGTTACGTTTCAGCTCTGCTTCTTTCTGTTTAACACAGCATGTGTGTCCTCTCTGTAACAATGTTGAATCTGTAATATGGGATAAAGCTGTTTTGTTTTGCCTTTACAGAGATAAGAAACTAAACCTACTAACTACTTGTTTTGGACATGGACACAGTTTTTTTCAGTCCTTCGTTCTGTTGGAATGTTTAACTGGTGCTCCAGATCAACCTGAGCAGTATCACTTTCCTTTCTGAATGGGATCGCTCTAGTGGAACTAGTGTACAGAATGGAATGCTATTAAATGTACATATTTTTTGATGCTTCCATACCACTGACCTACTACATGCCTTCAAAGTAGAACTCTTCTTTACTCTTTTTAGTTTCATTACTTTTTTGACATGAGTGTTTAACCAAAGCTCGTGAACAAGTCTCAGTTCTTTTTGAAACTTAACTACCTTCTTGAAAACAGCTTAGCTTACTTGTATCAGAAGAGTGTGGATATGTTATGTTTTCAGGGAAGCGGTGGTTTGGTTAAAACTTGGGAGTTTTAAACCACTGGTGTTTCTGTATATCCTAGAATTTCTGTATCGTATAGCTGTTCCTAGGGAGAAGATAATCCATATGGGTGAATTGTTTCAATACTGGTCACCTGTTTAAATATTGCACTCTTATAATTTTAAGCAAAATTGATTTTTAATTTCTTTTGCTAATAACATGAAGAGCATGGCCCTATTTTGCAGAGTCCCTGTTGTAAAAAAAAGTTAGCTTATACTTGAGATTGTACCTCAAACAAAATGAGACACTAAATGAAGAGTTTTGTTCAATAACTTTATTGATAAATACCTTCTCCTTCTTAATAGTTGCTATAATGTAAAATCAACCAAACTTTAACAAAGGAAGTGAAGAAAATAGAATTACTGAAGAAAACTGTCAGTAGAATTCATTGGCTAGCAACAGAAATCTTGTGCTTAATATCTCACGCACCCATACTCCAGAATGCTTTATTTGTCGCTTCTCCCTTCCTTCCCAACCTAAACTGATTTCCAATTGCTTAAGATTGGCTCAGATTATAACTTGTGGTGGCAGTAACCTGGGATTTCTCCATTCTGTAGCAATAGTACTTCTTGTAAAATAGGTGCAAAATGCTCGCTTGTCAAATAATTATTTATTTTTAATTAGGTCAAGTTGAGAATGTTTGTTCTTACATGATAAATACTCGAGTCTTTTTCAACTTTTGTGCTGTTGAAATTACTTACAAAAACAGCTTAAATGTACTAACTTGAAAAAAAAAAAAGTGTTTTGCTGGTGGTTTTTGTTTTGTTGTTTGTTTGTGCTTTTGTGGTTCTGGTTTTGTTTTTTTGTTTTGGTTGTTTTGTTTTTTTTTTGTTGGGTTACTTTTTTCCTCTCTGACCATTGTTCTCTTAATTTTGCCTGAAAGAATTTTAGAATATAGGAAGTAGCATTCTAAACTTTTTTTTTGTGTGGTCTTGTACGTTTGCTCTGATGGAATTTAAATGCTCGCCCCTTATAAAAGATGCAAACTTAACACTTAAGTACAGAACATGAATTTGAAAATACCTGCTGATGTAAATGAAATTAATAATTTGACATAAATCTATTTTTTCTTTTTTTCTAGATATTGCCAAGCACTACAGTCAGAAAGCTACTTTAGAACAAGATGTTCCAACCGCCACACAGAAACTCATAACTACAAATGACTGTATTTTATCCTCTCTTGTGGCTTTAACAAATGGAGTGGGCAAGGTAATAAATATTTTTGTTTCAGTATAATGCCTTAATTTGTGTGGGTGTTTTGTTGTATTTGTGTTTTTTTTCCTTTTAAGAAAATAACTTAGTTGAATGATTTTGAAGATCTATGTGCCTCTGATATTAATAATTGGTAATATCAGGTTTGTTCCAAGATATTTTCAGGCTACAAGTGAAAAACAATCGCACAGGACTGTCATGGTTTAACCCCAGCCAGCAACTAAACACCACTCAGCTGCTTGCTCACTCTTCCCCTTGCAGTACGTTGAGGAGAATAATAATAACAAAAAACCATAAAAGTCATGTGTTGAGATAAGAACAGTTTAATAATGAAATATAATACAATATAATAATAAAAAGGATTAGAAGGGAGAAATAAAACTCAAGAAAAAAAACAAGAGATGCACACTGCAATTGCTCACCACCTGCAGAGTGATGCCTGAGCAGCGATCTGACCCTTCTAGCCAACTCCCCTTTATATACAGAGCATGACATCCCATGGTATGGAATATCCCGTTGGCCTGTCTGTGTCAGCTTCCCTGGCTATGCTCCCTCCCAGCTTCTTGTGCTCTACCTTGCTGGTAGAACACAGGAAATAGAAAAATCCTTAATGTAGGATAGATGCTACTTAGCAACAACTAAAACTCAGCAAGTCATCAACATTATTCTCACACTAAATCCAAAGCACAGCACTGTACCAGCCTCTAGAAAGAAAATGAGCTCTATTGCAGCTGAAAACAGGACAGGGCAAAAAAAGTAGACGCTGTAAAGAGGATGCTTTGCAGTAAGTTTAAAACACTGATGCTTAAGTTATGTGGAGGAGCCTGTAGCTTGTTTGAAATTTATGTTGTGAAGTCCTGTTTCACTAAATACTTGTCTTTCTCTTGGAAGAGTATCACTCTGATGAACCTTTCTGGTCAACTTAATTCTAAAAGTGACTTTTGATGTGTCTAGATTGCTTCATTCTTTAGCAACAACTTGGATCACTTCACGGCTTCATTGAGCTATGGCCCTAAAGGAGGAACAGAGTTCATCAGCCCTCTTTCAGCTGAGTGTATGCTGCAGTACAAGAAAAAGGCAGTTGCTTACATGAAGTCTTTGAAGAAGGTTTGTTCAGCTGGCGTGCTTGCACAGACAAAGCACAGTTCTGTTAATAGCTGGTTATGCCAAAGAGAATACAGACTAAGGGTTTTCAGTGTTTAGCAATGGATGGGATTCTCTGAATGAGAATCCTTGGCTGAGGAAATGGAACCCTTGGAGCAAGAATGCTATTGAAAAATTTAGAGAGCATGGTTGCTCTCACAACTGAGGGTATATGCCAATTCTTTCGTTACCCATTTCCACTAATTATTTCCGTGCCAAGACTCCAAGGAGAAGAGGGTAGCTGATTTAAATTTCTGCCAATATTCACCAGGAATATGGAGCAAATGACATCATATTCTTTCTTAGGCTTGCATTCACTGAAAGACAGTGGAGAGCAATGTGGGGGGGTGGGGGGAGAAGGAAGGCAGATGAAAAGGTCATTTGCTGGCAAAAATGTGCTGAACCAAAGGATTGTGTGCTGTCCCATCTCCCTGTTGTAATCATTAAAAATAACAAGTGGTGATGTGCTTAACAGTTGTTAATAAATCACTTTATGGCAATGTCTGTGATGTGGACCTTAAGATGCATTTGATAATTAATTAACACTTGGGGGGTTTCTGAGCACTTTCTAATCAGGTGTGCATTTTGGAGCAGTATTTTTTTGTGAGCTCAAACTTTTTTCTACTGGCTGCTAAAAGCTTAGGAGATATTGTACTCCTTACTTCAGTAAAGAGAATTAAAACAAGAAAATAAGTGAAATGCATATTCTGATCTACCATTAAACATTTTTTGATGTTTCTTCCATCCTTCTGCAGCCTTGTGCCGATTCAGTGCCTTATGAAGAGGCTTTAGCCAATCGCAGAGTTCTTCTGAGTTCCACAGAAAGTAGAGAAGGTCTTGCACAACAGGTATGCTGGTATACATTTTCCAAATGTATGAGATAGTGTATTTTGTAAAGGTAAAGTAGGATCACACAAGTCTCCATATTTGTGTCGTCATTTGTATACATATATTCGTATACTGAAGCTTAAAATTATAGACTATCTTACTTGCAGAGTTTTGAAAGTAAAACTTATCCTTGTCAGGCTGGGTTATCCAAGACTTGTTCTGCTGTACCTGCAGAATATTAGTTATAAGAGACAGGATGATGCCACTGTTGCTTTCATTTTTAAATACAGGAAGTCAGACAATCTTTAATAATTCAAATAAGTGCAAAATAAACACAATACTGAAGTATTCATTTCTAATGTTACAATGGTTTGGAGTACTTGTTTGAACTCTGCAGGATTTATTAGCATTGGTTAAGAACAGTGATTTTTTTTTTTTTTTCTTGAGTCTATTAATAGATGACAGTTTATCATTCTTGCAATGTGCGTGTATTTTTTTTTGTGAGGCAGGTGAAGGTTAAATAGTATTTAAAAGACCTGCACAGTTTTCCCATCTCCTCGTATGAATGCTACTGACCAAGTGATGAATAACTAAAACTTATTTATTAGCTTCAATGCTCAAACTGTACTTGAGTCACCATCATTGAATGTTTACTGAAGAAAGAGACTTCAGTGGTTTGTTGGGTGTTGATTGTTTTTGTCTGTTTGATTGGTTTGTTTTTTTTGTTGTTGTATTGTTTGTTTGGTTTTTTTTGGGGGGAGGGGTGTTGGGTGTTTTGTGTGTATGTTTGTGTTTTGTTTTTTTTTCTTTGTAGTGTGTATTCAAAGTGTATTAGTAGGGATGAGATTAATTTCAATAGAAATGTGTGGAGTAATATGATGTGTAGGGTTCCCTATCTGATTTCTTATCAGGACAAGTGAGTTCCTCTGTCTGAGGTGTGGCAGCTGGGAGGGGAGAGACTGTTTTGTCTTTCTAGCATAGAATGAGATAGTAGTAGTGCCGGGCGTGCTTCTTTCAGGTTTTCCTAAAATTCTTCCCTGCTTTGTTTTTTCACCTAATATGATGTTGCCAGTTCTGTGAGATAGAACTTTGTGATGCATGTTTCAGGCTAATTAATTAACATGGTAATTTTTGACACATGACCACAGTTAAGCATATAGCTGGAATCAGTATTTGGTCTCCTGATGGATTATTCATGATCTCACGTAATGGTTTAAAATATCTTCAACCTTTTCCAGTATGTGGGTTGGTTTAGTTTGGTTTTTTCCTCCCCTTGTGTTCAATAACCTGGATTGTAAACTTTCCATCCTAAAGGTCCAGCAGAGTTTGGAGAAAATTGCAAAACTTGAACAAGAAAAAGAACACTGGATGCTGGAGGCCCAGTTAGCTAAAATAAAGCTGGAGAAAGAGAACCAAAAACTGAAGAACTCCCTTAGTGGACATTTAACTGAAACTATGCAAGACCATTCCGTCTTGCCAAATGTAGCTGAACAAAAGAAGGAAACCACAGAAAATAGTCTGGGGGAACCTATTAAGAGTACTAGTCTGGTAAGTGACCTTTTTCCTACATAGAGAAAAGCCCGCTTTCTTTAGTAGTAGTGCTGTTTGATCGGTGGAACACTAAGAATGAAAGCTTTTGTGTGTGTTTTGAGATGCATTCACATTTGGGCTCCTTGTATTTGCAAAGCTGCTTGCTAACACTTTCTGCAGAGTTGGGAACTTCTTGGATTTTGAGGGTTTGTTCACTGTGTTTAGCATCATGGAGGTACTGAGGGGAAAAAAAATGGTAGCTTTTTCTGATCCTGTAGTTAGGAAGCCTTGCAAGTGGTATATATCTCAGGTTGGCTCTGAGCTTCTAATACTTTTTTCATCTCTTGGTATGTTAAAGGAAACAGAAGTAGATAATTAGTTGGTTTGAAATGTGCTATAAGACTTATTACAGGTCAGCTTACCATAGGTTAGTTTTAACTTGAAGCTATTCAAGCTTTCACTGTTCTCTGGAGTGCTGATTTTTATGTAATCTTCATGTGTTCATGGTAAATGGCTTTTTCATGTTTGTTACTAGTATTTAAAAGGGGTTGGCCTTTCCTCTGGATTTCCACTTCTGAAGTGGTTTTAACAGGGATGTCATCTGTAAGAGGTAATCAATCTACTCAGCTCTTCATAGATTTTTATTATTATTATTTCTTTTTTTCATCTCCCCTTCACTTTCTTGCTTCAGGATAAAAATGACCAGTGGATTGTTTTGAAATCCCCAATTTTGAAGTAAACCAGCATTTTAAGGATTTGATCCTGCACTTGATCCGTTAGGTTTTTGAGGAGAAGGGCTTTTTCTAGCCCCAATACTCATGTAACTCACAGGTCAATATACTGTATAAAAACTTCCCATAAACCTAAATCTGTCATCCTGTTGAGATCAGAAGAAATCCTCTGATTCTCTGAGGCACTCTTCCACGGCACTAGTTACTGGCATACAGCCCTCTGCTTGCATTCTGTCAGAGCTTCACACTGAACCACAGGTGTAATTTACTAGTTGAAGTGGAAAGAAAGGAATTCAGAAGGTATTCAAGAAATTTAAGAGCTTTCTGCTCTTAAACATGAAAAGTAACACAAACTAGCTGCATCTTGTTGCTTTTATTACTTTTTCCCCCACCCCAGTCTACATCATAAGGCAAAGGATATATTTGGAGAGTTGGTGTCAGCTTTAATTCTGTTCAGGGTATTCCTGTATATTATTACCCTTGTTTGCTACAGGTGCAAGTACTTAAATTTTATTTTAGTTTTAACTGTTGCAATATTTTTTTCTTTAATTTCAAGTCCTTCTATGGCTGAAGCTGAAACGACTTGCAGTATGATATTTTTGCAGTTCTCCCTTAAGTGTGTTTTCTTCCTTCTAGATTGGAATGTTGACTATAACTACTGATAATGAAAAGGTAATCTGTTTTAAATATCAAATACTCCAATTCAGATTCTGTGAAACTTGTTACAAAGAATACTACAGTGTAATGGCACGAGTCACCCATGTAGTCTATATACTTACGTTCAGGTTTCTGAAATCCATGTATTTCTTAATTTCCTTCTCCCATCTAGTGAGCTGTTGTCTTTTATTCTTGTAAGCATTTTGGAACCATGTGAGCTGTGTTCCAGGCCTGTCCTCTAATTCGAGGAACGAATTGGTCTGTTTGTACTTCAGTAACCCTAATTGCATTCCAAGTCTAAATTCTTAACTCTTGAGGAAGAGCTCAAGCTGTAAAAAAGTTACTGATGGCAGTGCCTGGTATTTAACACTTAAGTGCAGGCTGTCCCAAACTACAGCTCACCCTGAAAGACACTTCATACCAGCTATCAGATTAAATGGTAACTCTATTTAGCACTGCTACAGCGTAATGCTTGTCCCAGAAGGAACTCAGCAGAGTAAAGTTCAGTACTTACCCTCTTCTTCTACTGCAGGGTACTGTTGTATATTTTAATTTACTCATTTTCTTTGGAAGATATGATTTAAAAAGGGGTTGGGGGACAGATAATAACTTGTACAAGTTCTTAGTAGTGCTGAACTTGAGGGTAATGACAGCTTACACAAAAGCTGCCTCTAGTGGGTTACTCTGTTACTTACAGTAAACTGGTGAGTTTTGGGGGTGTTTTGTGTTTAAGTTCAAATGTCTAAAGAAATTTCTGGAAAATGCAAATTTAAGAAGCTCATAGTAAGGACTATTTCTAAATTTAGTTATGAGAAGGAATTCTTCTGTGTTGAGAAAAGCCAGAAAGTTTTTATGTAGGTGAAAACAGTCCACTAGATTTTCATCTTCATCAAAAACTTATGTTAAATCAAGCTAACTTTTTACATCTTCAGTCAGCTCTTTGTCCTTTAAGGGAGTCTGGCATTAAGAGTCACCATCTGAGTGACAAATTGTAGAGTGACCTGCTATAATTCATCTATTGTTTGGGGAATTTAATGCTTTTGCTTAGAGCACCTAGGCCTCAGGAAAGAAAATTCAGTATAAAAGACAATATTGTGATGCAAATACTCGTTTTACTAAACATAAATATCTGTCTGCTTAAATTCCTGCTTTGCCAGGCTCCAGATGCTGAGTCTCGTGAAGACCTGATAAAGAACCACTATATGGCACGGATAGCAGAGCTTACATCTCATCTGCAGCTTGCTGACAGCAAATCAGTACACTTCCATGCTGAGGTGAGCAAGCAGGCAGTGCCTATACTGAAAACAGTAAATCCATTGTTTAACTTTCCACAGGCTAGTTTTACAACAGTGAGTTTAAATATATGGAGCATAATGTTTCATAAAAATCTGTTCCTGGGATAGTTTTTTGGCTGTGGTCTAGTATGCATAAAAATGGATACTGTAGGAAGACTTTAAAAAAAAAAAATCCTCTGGTAGCATCGTCTTGGGTATATTAAGTGTAATGTGCATCATGTATAGGTTTGTCCATATAAGCTGAAGCAGCTGGCTTTAGTTACCAAGCTAGTTTTGACTTAATTTTAAAGTGATGATATCATTCAAAAATATTTGAGTGTATCATGAAGTGATGAGAACAGCTCTCCTCTGAGAAAACAGTTCCAAAGCATAAGTCAGATTTAGCTTCAGGAATGAACAAAATGATTCATTGTATCTGTGATTTCCTGTCTTCATTTCCAATCATGAAGTAATTTTTCTTGCAAGTACTGGCAATTTCAATTTGTGTAATTAACTAATGTGGAATATACCAAAGCTCCAGGTTGACAGAGCAGTATTTTTTTAATGGTAAATGACATTGTATGGAGGAACCATCTTTCTCTGATATTTGAGCAGTGTGTGAAGCAAGTTGTTTGTGGCTTCTTACTTATGAAACATTTCCTAGTAATTATGTGAAAAATAAGATACTTAGAGGATTGGCAATATGGTAATGAAACAAATGTAATGTTAACCATTACTTTAACTTTGCATTTAAAAAATCTGCATAAGCTCTAAGTTTCTTGAAATCTAAAGATTACAGAAAGAAGGAAACATCTAAAGCAATCAGTTAAAGATGACACAAGGCAATACTCTGGAACTAACTTTCCTCCTTTCTACCCTCCCCATCCTGTTCTGATCGACAGTGTCGAGCACTGGCCAAGAGACTGTCTTTAGCAGAGAAGTCCAAGGAATCACTCACAGAAGAATTGAAACTAGCTAGTCAAAACATCAGTAGATTACAGGCAAGTAAAATGTTCTATAATGTAATAGATGCATTTTGTAATTGCGTCTGAGGGGAAGTTGGAGAAAAATTGTGACCATTGAGCATGGTCATACCTAGGTATTTAGTTACGTGGTATAGAAGCTCTTAACCCTATGTAGAGAAGAGAAATAATACACTTCAGATCCCACATAGAAAGTTAAAGTGGAACATGCTTGTAAGGAAAAGGTTATAGCAGTGAAAGCTGTGTTTTAGCATATTTGATGTCGGGCTTTTTATGAAAAATGGGTGTTTTTAATGTCAAAAGACAAAAAAAATAAAAAATAATAATAATAAAAAAAAAAACCAACCCAAAGCAAAACTGAAAAAACACAAACCATGAAAACCTCTCTGTATGGTTGTGCTACTGATTTCAGATGACACACCAAATTCTTAACCCTTTCTAGCATCTGAGACTGGAAGTCTTAGAAATGCCAGGGTGTGTGTGCGTCTTTTTTGTTTGTGTGGTGTGTTTTTTGTTTGGTTTTGTTTGTTTGTTTTGGTTTGTTTTGGTTTNAGCTGGCTTTAGTTACCAAGCTAGTTTTGACTTAATTTTAAAGTGATGATATCATTCAAAAATATTTGAGTGTATCATGAAGTGATGAGAACAGCTCTCCTCTGAGAAAACAGTTCCAAAGCATAAGTCAGATTTAGCTTCAGGAATGAACAAAATGATTCATTGTATCTGTGATTTCCTGTCTTCATTTCCAATCATGAAGTAATTTTTCTTGCAAGTACTGGCAATTTCAATTTGTGTAATTAACTAATGTGGAATATACCAAAGCTCCAGGTTGACAGAGCAGTATTTTTTTAATGGTAAATGACATTGTATGGAGGAACCATCTTTCTCTGATATTTGAGCAGTGTGTGAAGCAAGTTGTTTGTGGCTTCTTACTTATGAAACATTTCCTAGTAATTATGTGAAAAATAAGATACTTAGAGGATTGGCAATATGGTAATGAAACAAATGTAATGTTAACCATTACTTTAACTTTGCATTTAAAAAATCTGCATAAGCTCTAAGTTTCTTGAAATCTAAAGATTACAGAAAGAAGGAAACATCTAAAGCAATCAGTTAAAGATGACACAAGGCAATACTCTGGAACTAACTTTCCTCCTTTCTACCCTCCCCATCCTGTTCTGATCGACAGTGTCGAGCACTGGCCAAGAGACTGTCTTTAGCAGAGAAGTCCAAGGAATCACTCACAGAAGAATTGAAACTAGCTAGTCAAAACATCAGTAGATTACAGGCAAGTAAAATGTTCTATAATGTAATAGATGCATTTTGTAATTGCGTCTGAGGGGAAGTTGGAGAAAAATTGTGACCATTGAGCATGGTCATACCTAGGTATTTAGTGTGGTATAGAAGCTCTTAACCCTATGTAGAGAAGAGAAATAATATACTTCAGATCCCACATAGAAAGTTAAAGTGGAACATGCTTGTAAGGAAAAGGTTATAGCAGTGAAAGCTGTGTTTTAGCATATTTGATGTCGGGCTTTTTATGAAAAATGGGTGTTTTTAATGTCAAAAGACAAAAAAAATAAAAAATAATAATAATAAAAAAAAAAACCAACCCAAAGCAAAACTGAAAAAACACAAACCATGAAAACCTCTCTGTATGGTTGTGCTACTGATTTCAGATGACACACCAAATTCTTAACCCTTTCTAGCATCTGAGACTGGAAGTCTTAGAAATGCCAGGGTGTGTGTGCGTCTTTTTTGTTTGTGTGGTGTGTTTTTTGTTTGGTTTTGTTTGTTTGTTTTGGTTTGTTTTGGTTTGGTTTTTTTTGAGATGGATAGCTTAATATCAAGCAAAAATTACTTGGGGGCAATCTTTAAGAAGCCTTTGTTAACAACAGATAATAAACCCTTATGCCAGATGTTCTGTGAATGACCTGTCCCTTTGTCCTTTCCCTCCACACAGCTAAGATGTCACTATTAAAGTGTATATAAATGTTCAGGTCAGAAATGCCTTCATGTTTCCTTTATATTTAGTTCATATCTTTTTTTGCTCACCCGAGATGGTGAGAAGCTAAAATGCTCCATATAGTCAGTAAATATAATGACACACAAAAGAATTGATCATAAACACAAAGTGCCTTTTTAATTTGTTCATTTAACAAATTCCCCAATCAATATCCAACTCAGTGTTAGGTGTTTGTGTCTCATTACATATTAAACTTCCTAACGAAAGATAGCAGGTGCACAGTCTGTATATTTAGCAGTTTGTATTCTGTTGAAGAATTGTTTAGGTTGGAAGGGTCCTCTGAAGGTAATCTGGTCCTCTCTTTTGGTAAGAGCAGAGAGTTTTCAAATCAAACTGTTGAATCAGGAGTTTCCTCTACAGCCATGCTGGCCTTTTGCCACAGTTGCTTCACTTCATAAGCACTGGACTGTTCTTTCCTCTATCCTTGATCATTCAGCTTTCCTGGGCCCCTTTAATTTCCAGAGCAGTTTCACCTGGGATCTTGCCAAGCAGACCTTGAAAAAGCCAAAATCTACTCTTCTTAAATCTAGGGTTGCTGTAATTCTCCTATTCATCTTGCTTCCCTCAGGATCTTAAAAGTCCACTAACTCATGGCTGCTGCAGCCAAGGCTATCATTGGCTTTCACATCCCTGGCCAGCTTTTTCTTATTTTTGAGTAACAGGTTCAGCAGAGAGCATCTCTTAGGTCTACTGATCACAAGCATTCAAGAATTTCTTTACCACACTTGGGAATTCCTGAATTGCTTGCATTTCACCTTATTGCCCTTCCATGAGATGTCAGAGTAGTTAATCCCCCATGAGGATCAGGGTCTGGAGTTGAGAGATTATCTGCTTGCAGCAGATGCCTGCCCTATCTCCCTTGTTGTTCTCAGTTGTTGTTGACTTCTCCCCTCCCTATCTTGTCCTTCCTAAAGTGTCTGTATCCCTTCAATGTCTCATTCTAGTCACGTGCACTATCCCACTGTGAGTCTCTTATGCTAGAGAGACTTGCAACTGCATGTGGATTGCTGATTCTTTCAGTTTTTTATGCTGTGTATGCTCATGTGGAGGCTGTGCTCTAACCCTATAAACTTATTTGTTCCTTGTCTAGAGGCAATGTTGGCAAACATATCTGTTGTAAGCTATAAAAAGTGGGGGCAAAAACTAAGGAAACAAACCATGCATGAGAAGTGGGTTAAAAAAAAAAAAATAAATTATTAACTTTCATGAAGTGATTGTTGGTTTTTTTTAATACTTTGGCTTAATTGCACACGTTCAGCTTCAAAAGTGTAGCTTACTAAGTGGAGATAGAAGTCAGCTCCTTTGCCAGTTGTCACTAATATTGATCAAAGGCTTCTGGTTATTTTCTTCCCTTAGGATGAATTGATGACAACAAAGAGAAGTTACGAGGATCAGTTAAGCATGATGAGTGACCATCTTTGCAGTATGAATGAAACCTTAACTAAACAAAGGGAAGAAATTGATACACTAAAGATGACTAGTAAGGTAAGCTGTCATTATGTGACACTGGCATTAGACACCGGTTGCAGTGTGGAGGTGTGTGGCTTGCATTTGGCACTGCTGCAGTACTACCCTTTAACAACCAATTCCCAAGCTGTAGTTATTCAGGAGGCAGGGTCCAAGACAGCAGTGCTCGTGCCATCATATCCAGCTGGGTATTAAGTGAGGTCAACCAGAGCAGTGATAAATGTTCCTTACTGCCTTCCAAGATGAGAGCCAGAAGGCCAGCCACCTCAAGGCTGTGTATGTTTATGGGGGATCCACTTGCACCCCTCCAGAGAAACCTTTTTGCTCAATTACCTCTCTGAAATGCCTGTACACGCAGCATGGAGGATAAACAGGAAGGACTAGAGATCTGAGTGTGGTCACGGGGCCACGATCTCACTGCGGTTATGGAGACATGGTAGGATAGCTTGCATGACTGGAATGGTGTTGAGGATGGCTATGTACTCTTTAGGAAAGACAGGACAGCAGGTGAGGTGGTGGAGTTGCTCTTTATGTGAAAGAGCAACTGAATGTATTGAGCTCTGCTGAGGGATGTGGGGGGAAGGGAAGGAAGAATGAGTTGAGAGCTTATGGGTAAGAACTAAGGAGCAGGCTAGTATGGGTGACTCTTGTGGTGATCACCCACCTGATCAGGAGGAGGAAGTCAGTGAGACCTTTTACAGACAGCTGAAAGTAACCTCATGATCACAGGCCCTGGTTCTCATGAGGTACTTCAACTATCCTGGTGTTTGCTGGTAAGGCAACACAGGCACAGACAGTCCAGGAGGTTTCTGCAGAATAGTGATGATCACTTTTTGACACAGGTAGTAGAGGAGATGATGAGAGGTGTGGTGATGGACCTTGTAATAATAAAAACAAAGATGATCTGGTTGGGGATGTGAATGTTGGGGGCAGCCTTGGCTGCAGTGACTATGAGATGGTGGCCTTCATGATCCTGCATGGAAGAAGCAGGGCAATAAGCAGGATTAGAACCATGGACTTCCAAGATAGTTAACTCTGGCCTCTTCAAAGATCTACGTGGCAGAATCTCAAGGGTTAGGGCCCTAGAAAGGTAGGGGAGCCCAAGAGAGGTAGTAATATTCAAGCACAACTTCCTCCAGGGTCAAGGTCCGTGCATTCTTATGAAGAGGGGGACCTGATAAGGCCATCAAGGGAACCCATAGGGG
>VWZY01005717.1:395248-405826 GCA_013399075.1 Chloroceryle aenea | reverse complement strand
ACCATAGGGTCCTGCACTTAGGGAGGAATAACTCCATGCACTGTCACAGATTAGGGGTTGACCTGCTGGAAAGCAGCTCCACGGAGAAGGACATTGAAGTTCTGGTGGATAAAAAGTTAATCATTAGCCAGCAATGTGTCCTTGTGGACAAGAAGTTCAATGGTGTCTTGGGGTGCATTAAGATGAATGAGTAGCAAGTCAAGGAAGGTTCTCCTTCCCTTTTGCCCTAGAGAGGCCGTATCTGGAGCAGTGTGTCTAGTTCTGGTCTCCTCAGCTTGAGAGAATNTCACAGGCCCTGGTTCTCATGAGGTACTTCAACTATCCTGGTGTTTGCTGGTAAGGCAACACAGGCACAGACAGTCCAGGAGGTTTCTGCAGAATATTGATGATCACTTTTTGACACAGGTAGTAGAGGAGATGATGAGAGGTGTGGTGATGGACCTTGTAATAATAAAAACAAAGATGATCTGGTTGGGGATGTGAATGTTGGGGGCAGCCTTGGCTGCAGTGACTATGAGATGGTGGCCTTCATGATCCTGAATGGAAGAAGCAGGGCAATAAGCAGGGTTAGAACCATGGACTTCCAAGATAGTTAACTCTGGCCTC
Source organism: Chloroceryle aenea (assembly GCA_013399075.1). NCBI lineage: Eukaryota > Metazoa > Chordata > Aves > Coraciiformes > Cerylidae > Chloroceryle > Chloroceryle aenea. The sequence goes on along the minus strand of VWZY01005717.1, from coordinate 405,220 downwards.
TTCAAAGATCTACGTGGCAGAATCTCAAGGGTTAGGGCCCTAGAAAGGTAGGGGAGCCCAAGAGAGGTAGTAATATTCAAGCACAACTTCCTCCAGGATCAAGGTCCGTGCATTCTTATGAAGAGGGGGACCTGATAAGGCCATCAAGGGCAACCATAGGGTCCTGCACTTAGGGAGGAATAACTCCATGCACTGTCACAGATTAGGGGTTGACCTGCTGGAAAGCAGCTCCACGGAGAAGGACATTGAAGTTCTGGTGGATAAAAAGTTAATCATTAGCCAGCAATGTGTCCTTGTGGACAAGAAGTTCAATGGTGTCTTGGGGTGCATTAAGATGAATGAGTAGCAAGTCAAGGAAGGTTCTCCTTCCCTTTTGCCCTAGAGAGGCCGTATCTGGAGCAGTGTGTCTAGTTCTGGTCTCCTCAGCTTGAGAGAATTACTGGAAAGAGTCCAGAAAAGGGATACAAAGATGATTCTGGGATTGGAGTGTGGTTTTTATGAGGAAAGGCTGACAGACCTGAGGCTGTTCAGCCTGGAGAAGAGAAGGTTTAGAGGGGGCGTTGTATCAATATTTATAAATATCTAAAGGTTGTCTGTCAAGAGGATGCTGCCAGACTCGTTTCAGTGGTGTCCAGTGACAGGACAAGGGACAATGGTCACAAACAAGAACACAGCAAGTTCCAAGTAAACATAAGAAAAAAACTTCTTTACTTCTTTACTTTGATGGTGACAGAACTGGAGCAGGCTGCCCAAAAGAGGTAGTGGTGTGTCTGTCTCTGGACACATTCAGAACCCACCTGGATAGGGCCCTGTGTAACCTACTCTAGATAAACCTGCTTTAGCAGGAGGTTGGAGTAGAGGATCTCCAGAGGTCCCTTCCAACCCCATTCTGTGATTTTCCTTAACTGTGTAATGCATGGAAGCAGGTTTCACTGAAGAGTTAAAAGACCAAAATAAATCCATGTTTCGATTAAAGGTTCCATGATGGTGATTTTTATTTTTTAATATCCCCTGTGTATAGAACTTTTTCTTCAGGTATGAGTGTTTTAATTTGTCATTGTCATCTTTAAAATTACCTTTTTGGTGTATAAGTTCTTGTGTTTTTAGAAGGAAGCTCTTGGCTGCACACTGACCATAACACTTCATGCTTTTATAAAATGTTTTCTGGAATTCTTCACTTGTCATACTACTTAAGACTTGAAGTGGTACTGTGTAAGGAGGTAGTTCAGAATATCAGAACAGTACACGTGGATTTTCAAGTGTTCCCAAATGTCCAGGGTGATAAAGTTGGTATCAAAACGATGCTGTTAAAGCCATTATGACTTGGAGAGAGTTGCTTGGATTATATACAAATGCTGTCTTTAGGAAATAGGAAGACAGAGAACTGCCAGCAAATAACTATTGCACAAAAGTTTATTTTAAGCTGCACGTTTGTTTTGTGGAGTTGTTGCAAGTCAAATGTGAGTTGGTTAGCTGTAGAACAAACGTTCTTCTAAACTGGGAATCTTCCGTGTAGATAAAGTTAATTTATTATTTTTTTAAGAGGGTGTTTGATTTTAATTTGAGGCAATTATGCTATAAGGTTTATATTTGAAACATCACTTAGGGGTAAATTATGATTTGAGTTGCCTTCACTACCCTTACAATTTTAGTGGTATTAATACAAGTTAGTGTCTTGGGACATAAGTGGGTTTTTTCCACAGGTTTGGACTGAAGTAAGGTACTATTGTGCTTACTTGGAATATCTAATGCTTTCCTCTGTTGTGCCTGTAAAAACAGAGGGATTTTTGGAGCAGGTAGTTATGAGCTTCCATTATTAAAAGCCTGTGGACTGTTTATTTTCAGCTTGACTGTACTTTTGTTTGTTGTAGGCGTAAATTATCAAATGCCAGGTTTTGTATGTTATCTGTCCACATTTTCTTACGTGTCTGTTCACTTGTTTCTCGTTGCAGGGAAATTCTAAAAAGAACAAAAATCGATAATTTACACCTGTCTTTGGAAGCTGCTGCTGCACAGGACGCAGATAATGAACAGTCATTGCCAGTTCCTGTTTGTTCCAGGAAGCAGAGGGTGATATTTGGTCTAGATAAAACTCTTTTGGTGCTGTAAATGGCTTTAAAATATTTAGAAAATGTAACAGATAAAACAGATCTTAAATGTTGGCTCTAAACCAGGAAATACACACTCTGGATAATTTATATAGTAATTACCTTCAGTTTTTACTGTGCACTTTTTAAAACCAGGTTTTAATTTCATGTAATAACTTCAGATTTTGTATATTTTCAAATATGATTATGCATTAACAAATCTGGATCAGTGCAGTAGTTGTCTATTTTTGACTTATGTTACATTTTCAACACGTACATTCCTTTACTTGTTTATAACAGTTTAAAAATGAGTTTTGAGACTTTTTTTCTGGCCATGCAAGCTGTGCAGTTACTGTAAATATATGATTCCTATTCTCAACCCTTTTGAGTTAATTGGAATTGTGGCTCTAAATGATTTCTAGAAATTCACTCAAGGAAAGGGATAATTGTTTTATTTTAGACTGCAATAGTGAAAACCTTTGCTGCTTGTATTTGGCACTTTGGATTTTGAAGTAAAGAGCACAAATAGCTGAATTGAGATACTTCTATGAAATAGCTGAATTGAGATACTTCTATGAAATTGCTTTAAGCCCTTTCTTAGGCATTTTGTTTACACATGCATGTATATATATGGTTGAAATAGCTGTTTAAAGCTATAGGAAATTGTGACTGTAGTTTGCCCCAAAAGAGTGAAACAATGTGTGTGTAGAATAGATCAGGTTACTGTGCTCTCTTGCAGTAAAGAACTATATGAAATATGAAGATGACTTCAACACTGAATTTGCTAAAAGTCTTCACGGAATTAAGTCCCAATGGATTCACTAGGGGGATACACATGGCTTTTCCTGTGTTTTGGGAAGTTTGTGAACTTTAGGCATCTCCTAAGATATTTTTTTTAAGTGAAGTTTAATACCTTGAGTTTCCCTGGCACTGATTTTTTTTTTTCCTTAAATTTAATCGGATGCTGTGCTGCTCCACACTTTACACTGATCTGTTCCAGAATTTGCATTATGGCACTTAATTGTCTCATAAGGGTTTACTCTGGTTATCAGCTGTGTCGATATGTATTATCAGTATGTAATAATAAAATCAACTACCCAAAACCAGTCTGTCTTTTTCCTTAATCTAGTTATACCCAGGTTTCACAGTGTGGTATCTTGGTGATATGTTAGCCACTAGTCCCACTGATGTGAGAATAAGTAGTTAGACCAGTCTAGTTACTCTTACTAGTGCTTTTCTTTCTTTGAGCCAGGCTGTGTTTCTATCCTAATGCTGCAGTTTGCAAAGATGTGGTCATGAGACTGGAAAGGTGGGAGAGGAGATGGAGAGAGCATGCGTGGTTTTGTACCAGCTTCATGTTGAATTAAAAATGACGTGGTGGCACTAAAGAGTGTTGGGCAGTGTTTGCTTGCTAACCATTTCATTGAAGTAGATAGACCTTCAGTGTTTTCAGTCAGCTGGAAGCTAATTGCTTGCTTTCAGTTCCTTTGAAGCTGCCTTCTCTGAGGACTTTCATCTTGCCATGAAGGTACTGATTCACTTAACTTATTTTAATTCTCTGACTGAAACTGATGAACTTATTACTGATGCTACTTCTCATAGGTGGCTGCATTCAGGAAAAAAGTTTTTGCTTGTACCTTTTTTTGACATGCCGAAGTAAAAATATGCTTTGAAGATTGTTTAAAAAGTGTGCATAAAGAAGTTAAATGTTTGTTATCCCAGACTGTTTTTACAACAGAGTATACCCTCAACATCAAACCCGAAATTAATATAGAATGTATAGGCATTTAGGTACAATTCCAATGTACAGTAGTATGTCAGCATTTTTGCCTTGCAGTATCTATTTGGAAATGTATTTGGGTGCCCCCCTCAGCAGTAAACAGGCTTGTGAAGAGACAGTTTTCATCACTCACGCTGCCTTCAGGTATTCAAGGAAATGTTTTCAAGTAAGTTCCAGACAATCCTAAAGTACTAATACACAAAAACAGAATCTTGGGAAAAAAAAATTTAAAGCAGTATTTTGGGTACTGTTGAAGTCGTGCTGTGAAGGGGGATAGTGTATTGCATTCAGCTCAGTGGGATCAGGAACTGGAACAAGTGGAAGTGCCCCATGAGCTTGTGCTCATTTGCTAACCAAGTGGTTCTGAATCAATTCCTGACTATCTTAAATGCTCCTACATATGTAAATTATTACTGAACTGCTACACTACTAAAAAGCTGAAGACTGTCTTCAACATTGCGGTGAAGAATTCGTCTTTGAGACAAAGCTTGCTAGAAAAGTGACTCGGAACTACTTTGTCTACATGAAATGTCTGTGCAGATTATTATGGAAAGTGGAAAATGTGAGCAAAGAAATTGAACTAATACTGAAATGAACGTTCAGAAATGTACAATGTGAATACTTCCTAGTTGATTCATCAGGAAACTAATGATAATATGTGAAATAGGAAAAAAATTAGAATGATTGTGTAAAACAAGAGTTAAAGAAAAATTCTAATCTTTGATAATTTTTTTTAATGAACAGTCCACTGTAACACAAGTTTTTAGAGCATGAATAGTCTCTCATAAGTGACCAGTTCAGATAATGGTGCTATTTCTTATTAATAGTTTTAACAACTGGATCTTCAAAAATTCCTTCTGAACTTTGTTTTAAACCTATACTAATGCTTTCAGAGCGCTTAGCTCCTGGATTTCTGAAAATACATAATCAATAGCTATTCTGTGTGTTCAAAATAAGTATTTTCTATAACCAAGAATTAATTTAACTTCAAGAGTGCCCTCTTAGGAACTACTGCTCTATGAGTTTTGAAAATACCCAAGGAAAACCAAATACATTGGCATTTTTAAAGGCCTTAAGCTCTTACAGGTCGGAGGTTTGTTTCCCTGCCTGAAAGATTAATTTCTAAAACAGGACTCTTAGGTTGACATCAACATAGGCTGTGCAAGCATCACATAGCTGTTTAAATAATGTGATTGTTTTAAATTGTTACATACATAACTACATAGCTGTGATTTAAATATTGCTCCTCTTAAGTGTCAGTTTAAAAATGGTAGTGTTTTTAGTATCATTTGTAAATTCCTTCAGATTCGTTCTTAACCAGCTCACCACTTACAGTAACAGTGGTGCCAACATCCTCACACTAGATGTGCTCTAGTAGCATCTCCAAGCAGCATCAGTATCAAAACTGAAACACCTTACTTTCCCATCTTTGTGGAGATGCATTGGTATTTTCCACTTTTACCAAGCCGTTTTAATTTCTAATTTGTAGTTGTAATCCTGGTGCTCTTTCTGGTGCTCTGAACTTTACCTTCCCTCACTGATGAATGAGTTGAATTTTTGGTTGTGAGCAGTCTGGGGCCCAGCATATTTTCTTGATGCTGAGTTTGGGCACAGCAGGGGCCTGACACTTCCAACAGTGTTCACTACACCTCTGAAGAACACATTTACTCAGACATCTGAGGCATCCGTTGCAAACAGGAGAAAAGGTTTTTTTTATCCATGTATTGTCTATTGTGAGACTAGAGAAGTTAGTTACTGGCTTGGTGGAGCAATGTGAATGCTGTTTTTTCTTTTTTTTTTTTTTTATATACATAAATCAAATGATAGATCAAACTTTGGAGAACCATCTGGCCCTGTAAACTGAGCAAACCTGCTGTTTAATACAGTATAGATGTAAGGTAATTTGAGAGGACTATCTTAGCAACAGCAGGGTCGTAATAAAAATAAAGCTTAGTGTGGTAAAAAAAAGTAATTGTTACCAGAGGTTTGATTCCTTCCTTCCTTCCATGAAGTCTAGATCCTGCTCTATTAAGAATGCATGTTCTGTCTCATTCTGCATTTTCTGCTTCTGTTGCTAGCAGTATTACTCAGCAGTGAATTAAAACCATGTTTGTTTAGAAGATGCCGTGTTTGCCCTAATTCCTGACTATTTCTTGTAATCTGAGAGTTGGAAACTTGCTTTAGCTATAATTGTGTCTGCCAGACTGCTAGCTTGGTTACAGATGGGCACCCACAAAAGCTTTTGAGGACCTTTTATAAACCAAGGCCTGATTTGAGGCTATGAAATCCACTGCATGGAAACTTGCCTGGGGGCAGTTCTCATTGTCTGCCTGTGCTGGGTGTGTAGGCAGCTTTAGACTAGTCAATGCTCATTCAGAATCGCTCCACTTCTTCCAGAAGCTTTGAGTGCAAATACTGAGGTTATGCAGTTGAGCTGCAAAATAAGAAGCATATGATTCTCGTTGGGCTTAAGTTGCAGGATGAGCTACCATGCTAACAGCCCCAGGAGAATTTTAGTTTTAAGCTTTTTGTATGTGGAATTGCAGAGCTACCAGTACAAATCATACTTCATCAGTACTCATTTCAATTCTGATCCACCCTGAACTTTATAAACTGATGAGGTCTTGACTAATGAAGTAGCCTTTGAAATCCAGGCCTGCTGTCAAAATTATATTTATGGTCTCTTATAGGCATCTTGGTCCTGAGAAGGGTTAAAACCACAGAATTAAAAGAGTTCAGGTAATCTCCAGTCACTTTATGCAGTAGAGGCACTTTGATGAACTGACTTGGAAGCTGGTCTGTGGTGGCATGTAGCTTCTTGCAAACCTTCTCTGTATGAAGATCCTTGCTTCTGAAATGAGTACGGAGAGACCTTAAATCTCCACACACGTCCCATTTCTACTACAAAAAAAGTCTTTATCCTTGTCTTCCCTCCTAATAAAGCTTCAGGTTTTCTTCCTCTCAGGCTTAGGCTTCAATTTGTGCTTGATTAGAGAATGTTGAATGCTTTAATTCAAGAAAGATCATTTTAATGAAGCTATGAGCTTGAAAAGGCCTGAACTGAGAATGTCAGTGCAGTTTCATTAACTAATGTAGTGCTGGAAATGGTGCTGCACCCCTTACGTGCCTGCTACTTAGTGTCCTTCAAATTACATACAGTATGTGCAATGTTGGACGTGGCCAATATTCACCATGGGGAGGGGGAATCAATTTTATTAAACACTTCCTTTGACATCTAGAAAGACTGCTTTATTTTCAGTCCAGACAAGAACAAGTTTCTCCTGTATTGTCAATCTAGCCCATGAGGTAAAGAGCATTTGAAGCCAACAAGCAGTAAATCTCTCTCAAAAAGGACATGAGTGTGCTAAATTTCTATAACTGACTTATATGTAGTAACTATACAGTATTTAGATAATGAATATATTAAATTTGCAAGTTGTTTTTTTTTTAATAGCAATAGTACTAAGTGAAAAATTCTGTAAATGAGGGAGAAAAGAGTTTGACTCCTCTACATTTTGGTTTGAACTCTCAGTTAAGATGGACTTCTGCAGAAATTCATAGTGAAATAAAAGGCAAAGTAGTGGAGGAAAGAGTTAAATAAGTCTAGAAATGAGTGCTCTTCTGTCTCCAATTAAGAATATTTTGTTCTATGAATGGACAGGTTTCACTTTTTACAACATAGAGTAAACATTCTATGAAAGGGTAATATACTGCAAATCATGTTAAGATTAATATAAATATAGTTAGCAATATAAACTGACATAGCATTATAAAATGTTGAAGGAATTTAATAGCTGCCTGTATCAATATATAACACGGTATCTTTGAAATAGTCTTCTAACTGCATTTGCAGTAGAAATAATTACAATAGCTCTAATTGTTCTGCAGATGCCATTCATTAAAGTCAAACTATATTAAGGATTTAAAAATCTCAGTATCTTTTTTTTTTTTTTTTCCTCTGCTGCTTAACTTTATATTGCATTGAATTATTTTGGAGGAAAACAAAATGATAGAAGAATTTACAGAACAGTCTCATCCTGAAAATGTGGATATTTGTCTGGTGAAGGAAAAAATCAGATGTAGTTTTAGACAAATGCTGCCCTTGATAAAGAGATATGAGAAATTAATGCCCTTTGCACTAATATAGAAGCTGAGGCAAAACAATGTATCGAGTTGTGCAGGCATCCATAAGCGTCTGCAGGACTCATTTTGGAGTATGTAGAAAATAAGAGAATTTTGACTCATTTTGGTGGAACAGGAGATACTGATCCTCCGTTTCCCTCTGCCACGAGGTAGGGTGTGGCCTGGAAGAAGACTCACTGGGATGGGCTTCCAGAGGGAAGACCCTGAGATCAGGTTCTGGCACCTCTAGGGCTCCATCCTGGGATGAGGGCAACATGTGGAGCTACCTAACCCAGTGCTTGCAAGGGCTGCGGCTTTGAGATCTGAGCCTGGAGAAATGCATTTAGAGAGGCAAATGTAAATGTAATGATTTATTGGCTTACAAGTAACAGACTAAAGTAGGGCGAAAAAAGTCCAAGCTCTTGGAAGGAAAGGCCACGATGCTTTCCTCCCTTTTCCTGTCTAGGTAGGAGATCCAGAAATCTTTCTTCTGCAAATTGTTGCTGCCCCTTATGCAGTACTGTGAAGCAACACTACAGCAGCAAAGTTCTGTCAGAAGCTGGGGGATAACAAGCCCTCAAGTGAAGTTGTCCTATCAATGTAAAATTAATCTGAAGCATAACTTTAACATCCAGTATTTCACCTGGTTTGAAATTCTAAACACTTAGGAACAAAAGCCTTTCAAACTATATTGGGCACTGGATTATCATTATTTTTTAAATTAAGATAATAATGATTTTTTTATTATTATGAATGGTGAGTGTTTTTCCCACTTTTTGTAATAACATTAAGTTTACAGAATAATTTATTTATAGGGAAAACAGCACTGGGCACTTCTATTGCAAATACAGACAGATGGAGCTTGAATAATGTTTCCTGTGCATGCAGCAAAGAAGTAGGATTGCTAAATTTTCAAAGAAAACATGAGAAAGCTGAGAGAAGATAAGTAGGACAAAGGAGACCAATTTAAAACAGGACATCCCTCCTTATTCTCTATAAAATACAAGGGTAAATCCAACAACACTGAAAAGCAGTGGAGCTAAAATGGATGGATGATGCTTTGCAACAAGGCATTACATGAGAAGCTGGAGCTCTCTGCTGTCCATGAGCTATGGTGACAGCTTTTCATAGGGATAAATTCAGTATCTGCAGTGCCTGGAAGCTCCATGCCTCTGGGAATGCTCTAGAGTGTTTTAGAAGTGATTTCCCTCTCTTCCTCATCATCCTACTCCTATCTATGTGTTCTGTCCTTTTAGGAGCAGACTTCCCCTGTGGTACCTTGTCACTTCTGGTGGGTGCACTCTAGCGACTCTCAGGGTGGTGGTTAAAAAGGAATTTCTATTTCTTGATATGACTCTGTTATCCTGTTGGTAACCAAGTTATTTTCCAGGCCTAGTCTTTGGAGGAAGTCCTATCTCCAGAGGAGCTCTGAAGCATGAGGTAACCTGTTGTCTCCTGTCACCTGCAGAGGGTGAATAGAGTGCATGACCTGGTCTGCATTTGGTCTTTCCACATTGCATCTTGGTCTTTCCAGAGCGCTGCTGGTTTTTAGGAAGGCCTAACAGTCTTCATGGTCTCCCTTGAGGAAAAGAAGTGATGCTTTACTGAGATCTTTGGAGTGTTGTTGGAAATGGTGTCCTTCAGTGGGGACAGGAATCTTTGCTGTCTTGTACATTCAGAGCTGCTGCTCATCCCACCTCAACAGAGCCTGCTTCAGATTCCGGAGAAGGGTGTCGGCTTCGCCACGACTTTCTGACAACGCAAGAACTTGTAGAACAGTCTTTGCGTCTTTTCACCCCGTGGAAAATCAGCCTTGGCTCACCTCTGCCACGTGGCAGCGCCTTACATCCTCGCCAGAGGCTGCCAACGGGCTTCCTCTCTGCCTCTTCGCCGAGCCATCCTCATCTCCATAAGCAGTGGTACTTCACGGCCGAATCTCCTCCTCTTCCAGCAGCTCGCCCTCCCTCACCCCTGGGGCGGCAC
>VWZY01005717.1:376877-395220 GCA_013399075.1 Chloroceryle aenea | reverse complement strand
GGCGTCCGAAGCGGGAGTTTTTCCTGGTAGTTGAGGCGCAGACAGAACTCCGGGCTTGAAACGGGCCGGTGGATGGGGCTGCTTTGTTTTGGTTTAAGGACAGGATTTAAAAAGAAAAAATATTTGGCCCTTTTAATTTTTTTTTTTCCCTTCTTTTGGCCACATGGTTTGAAAAATTAAGCAAAATAATTTTGACAGTTGCAGAGGATTTTTCCAAGGAATCCTTGAAGCTTGAATTGAGTCTGGTGTTTGAATACAGCTAAAATGGCTNTTCTTTTCTTTTTCTTTCTTTTCCTTTTTTCCCTTCTTCCCTTGTTTTTTTAAGTAGAAGTTATGAAAAGGAGATGGCTTTGCATGGGGTACCCAGAGCTTTGAACCCCAGCAGGAATTGGTGGGGTTTGGGTGACAGGCATCCTGTAGATTCAAGTTCCTATGACTTTTGCCTTGTTAGGAAGGAAACTGAGGCGATCAAGAAGTTTTATTTTAGTTGGGGCTTTATTTATTTATTTATTTAATACTTAAAGTGAAATGAGTTCCTGGAGCTTTTCTCTTATTTTCTAATGGTTTAGCTGCTGCTGTTAAACTATGCACGTAGGCTCCAGTGTTTGAGTTCACTGCTGTAGGAATCTCTCCCGTACAAAAAGGGGGGGTTGCAGGGCTTTGGGAGAACAATCGGAACGAATGCAGAAGGATGAGCTGCATGGGGCTACAATGATTAGACTGCACTCACCAGATGCACCCTCCTTAGGGCAAACTCTAGTGATGGCATTTCAAGCATCGTTTCAGTAGGTGGGAAGGAATCCAGAAAATTTTCACTTCCTGGCTTTAAATAACTGCTCACCGAAGGGGGAGTCTTTTCAGGAAGGTTTTTTTGAAAGATGTAAGTGTTCTGGTACTGGTGGAAAACACAAGCATTTCTGAAACCTGTGAGGGAAAACGCTGACTAAAGTATTTTATGGAAGCCAAGCAAAAGTTAAGTTAAAACAGTCTACCATCCCCAGTGTTTTTTCTCTGAGGTGGAGCGCACTAGAAACCCGGGCTGATTTCTCTGCAAAAGGGACTTAGCTTTTCTTGCAAGACTGGTAATGACTGTCTGGGGAGGAGGGAGCAGAAGCTTTGGAGCCTGAGGCTTTTAAATATGAGCTGTTCAATTTGCTGTTAGCTCATTTTTCTGTATTGGAGGAGGCTGAGACTCTGTAAGAGATGCAGAAAAAGAGGCAGATGAAGACAAAACGTTGATTGCCTGGTTTTAGGTCACTGAAAGCACATCTACAGTGAGAAAATGTTATGAAAAAAAGACTAGCTGTTTTTTTGACTACAGGTATGGGTAGCCACATGGAGAAGAGAGCTTAGCACTGCTCTCTGTAGTTGTAGTTGAGTACGTCAGTAGTTTGTCCAACAGAGACCATTACCATCATTGTAAATCACTCTGATGGGAAATTCTGCCTGAAGGCAGATATGAGGTCCTTGTTTTATGCTCACATTTGATTATTCTCCTTCTCCCCGTGTGCTTCTGCATAAAGACTGTTACTTTCTGTCACTTCAAAGTTTATTGGAATTTTTAACCTTAATGGCCTAGCTTTTTGATATCACCGCCCAAAACCAGATCTCTAAATAGCAAATTAAACTTCGAAGGTTTTCCATGTGTGAATGTTAATTCCAACATGAAATGCACCCAATTACATGAATAGAGCTGCACTATCATGGGCAGTGTTTTACTTCATGTTTTGGTAAAGAAGATTCCTCTAGTTCATCACTCCTGGTTTTCATTGGTGTAAATATGAGCTGAAGCCTTTTGCTTTAGGAAGCCAGGCTACCCACAGATCTGTCTTAAAAAGCTTTTGCAGAGGAACCCAAACAAGGGTTTCATGGGTCACTGCCTTATGAATTACACCTTTTGACACAACTGTCATCAGTTGCTATTAAAAATACCTCCGTCCAAAATAAAGAAGAATTTAATTGATATCCCCCTTCTTATTAGTGCTAGTCTTCTTCTAAGGCTTTAAGGCGGGGAGAAGGGGTGTATCCTGCAGTTTAGGAGAGAGCTGCTGTGTCAGAGAACATTTCTAATAGCTGTCAGGCAGTACTTTTCAGGTTAGAATAGCTCTGCAGACAGTTTATGCACACTACAGACAACAGACATTTTATGCTGTCTGTTCGTCTGCAGTCTGCAAGAAGGCACTAGTGCTTTGTTGGGCACTAAAGCATGAGGCAGTTTTAAACGGGAATAAAAAACAACAGGAGAATGTATTATTCCATTCAGTGAATATGCTAAATATAGTATTCCTATTAGTTTTCCTGCTTTTTATTCTTCTCTGTTGAGATTAGTGGCAAAAGTTTTTGAAGTGTACTTTTGCATCCTGTGTTCTTTGTGGAATTTCATCCACCACCTCCCTTGGATACTGCAAACACTAGCAGAGGACTGGGTTTAAATTTGTTTCTGACCATGACACCAGTGTAATATTTTGATGTGATCTGTGTACCAAAGGATTCAGGTTGTTCTTGTTTTTTTTTGTTTTTTTTTTTCTTTTCTTTTCTTTTTCTTTTCTTTTTTTTTTTTATTTACTTTTTTTTTCCTTCTTTTCTTTTTTTCTTCTTTTTTCCTTTCCTCTCTCCTCTCGAGCACTGTTTCATNNCCTCGAGCACAGCATAAAACAAAAAAAAAAAAAAAAAAAAGGAGGCTGTTTATTTGACAGAAGTGGGACAGCCACCCGTACCCATAATTGTATTTCTGCTGCCTGGTAGCATATTATAAATCTCTGCCTCTGCTCAGGGGGAGGGGAGGGGGAGGGTTTTTGGGTGTTTAAACTACTTGCTGGAGCCCTCCGCACTGCTGCGTGACCAGGTTACTTTTTGTGGGATGTTTGTGCGTTCCTAATAATAACATGTTTCCAAAACATGGCTAAAAATTGCTTCAGTAGATGAAGTATGATTCTAAGTAACATTCCATGAACTCGGTGACCTGCAAAAGCAATGTAAATAAAACCAGATTTATTTCCCTGTCTCTTCCAGGCTAGAGTACCATGCTGAGGGTTTGTTGGCTTTTTTTTTTTTTTATAATTAAAAACCCAACAAATCTTCTGTACAGTAAACTGTCAGCTAGTGTCAACAAACAGTTTACATGGGACTTTTCTGAACTGTCCATTGGCTCTCTGAAATCTGCCTATGGAGTGTAAGTTATGCGGTCACTATGGTGATGCTGAAAAGGAGTGCAATTCAGAGAGGATAAAGCTGGACTGGCTGGGTAAACTGAATGGGAGTGGGAACAGAAGCACCTTTCAGGGGTACACCCACGCTGCTCCCCGCAGCTCAACAGCCCAGCAACCCCCATCCATCTTCTAACTGGGGGGGTTCATTTGCAGGAAGAAGAAAGGCCTCAGGAGAGGTGTGTTGTATGCACAATGAAGTGAATTCTAAATTATTTGCATATCTAAGCAGATAATAGGAAGAAATTAAGTGCAACATCAGAGAGTAGTCAATCAAAAGCCAATCTCCAGCTACAAACCATGTAATGATCACAGGTTTGCAATGAGTTCTTTCTAACATTAAAAAAAAACAAAACACCTTTGCCCGTCCACAGCAACATGTAACTATTTTGTTTTGAGAAGATGCTATCACATCTTGCACACCAGTGATGTGTCTTAGAAGGGACTGTGATACACAGGAAGGAAGAGAATAAGAACTCTGAGTAGTTAACATTGATTTGATCAGGCTTTTTATTAGTTCTTCTAGGAAAAGAAGAGTTTTCTTCTGTTAAAGATGTTCAGTGCAATGTAGAGAACCATTTTGTGGTTCTTAGGGCTTAATCCTGTTCTCATTTGAGTTGGTGAAACTGCTCCTACTGTCTTTGATAGCATATTGTGTCCTCTTGAGCTTTTTCCTTACTGCCCCGTTTGCCAGCAAATGGGGCATGAGCTCAGGTACACCCTGTCCTGCCTTCAAAGTTACCAGCTTCCAGTCCAAAGATGCACAGAAACATGTGCTACCAGACATATGTTACTTAGACCTGGCACAGTCTGTGACTTTCTGAGATAGGAAATCTACTCCATGAACAGAAAAATGCTGGGAATCCAAGATTTCCTCTTCTCTGAGTCTCCAAGAACTGACTGAGAAGTTAGAACTGATGGACACAAGAAAAATGTGTAGATTTGTGTGGAGTACTGGTATTTGCCATTCTTGTGGTTAGATGATACACCAGAGATAAGTGCTGTTTTTGACACATTGGCTACATTAAAAAGCAACCAAACATGTTACAAAGTGTGACAGTTTCTGGCTCTTTCTTATCTACCAGAATTATCAAGGGTTGATGGCAAGATGTGATTTTTATCTCCTTGAAACAAAATAGTTCCAGTAGTTACATGTAGCTGTGGATTGAGAAAACTTTTTTCTTTTTTATTTAAAAAAAAAGTTAGAAAGTTCTTGTTGCAAACATTGTCATCCTTGGAAGGTTTTGTAGCTGGAGATTGATTGCCTTTGGATTGACTTCTCCATGCTGCTGCATTCATCAGTTCATGTGTTTTGTAATGTGTCTGTTTACTGGCTAAGTCACAGAGAGCACTATAGGAATTGCTGAAGGTAACTTTATAGTTCCCTTAAGGTGAACAAGGTGGTTTTAGGGTGAGTAAGGTGAACAAGGTGGTTTTAGAGTGAGAGGGCTTCTATTGTTTTTTGCAGCTCTGGAGAAAGTCTTGAGTGACTTCCAAGAGTGGCTTCAGGTCTCCATTCTGGTAGCTTTCCTAATGACACATTAGATTTCTGTTTCAGTTTATTTAGTTTATTTTTAGCTTATTCTATTTAGTTTTTCCCATTCCAAAAGTTATGATAATAATCTCTGCAAAAAGGAGTTTCTTGAGAGGAATGGTGGTGCAGATCCCAGGTGACTCTGCTGGAGTGATTTATGAAAATCTCTTAGTTCCAGCAGAAAGCATCTTTGGCACGTCCCTGTAAAATCCTATGGGCACTTCCAGTACAATATCGTCTCAAGGATTTCCTGCCTTGATTTCTATTCCCAACTAAGAAAATACTGCTGGAGAAGGCTGGTCTGACTCATTCATGGTGGTGTGAGCATTGGAGCAGGGCGAGGGAGGGTGTGGGAATAAGGGCTTAGAGTATATGGGGAGATCGGCTGAGGCTGATTGTGTTACACAAAAGACTGGTCATGCATGCTCTTTTGTTGTCTTTTTGAGGCAGCTTTCAAATGGCTTCACATCTCAGTGTTAGGGAAGGTCTCCCAGAATGGATCTAGACATGAAAGGACAGTTGTTTACAGTTGATAGCAGCTGAGGTTTGGGCGATTATTTCATGGCAAAGAGGGGAATTGTTTTGAATAACTATGCTAAATTTTCATATAAACTGGAAGGTCCTCACCATCTAACCTCCTTCTCTTGTGAGCAAGAAGAGCTTCTTTGGGGCAGACCCACTTCAACCACTGCTGAGCAGACTAGAATGTGTTAGCAGAGATGTGAATCTGCCAGCACTGATGCTTTTCTTTTGTTTGAGAGCTTCTTGTAGGTTTTGCCTCCTGTGTGACTCTCATATCTGCTTACAGCCTTTAAAGCATGAGATGTGACTCTGAGAGGCAGAGACAGTGGCATTTCTTCAGCCCTCCTTTGTCTGGTGCCTCTGTGTAGCATCCCTTCTGAGCACCAGATGCTCTCTCCCTATGTGCAGAGAGCATCAGTGCTGTGGCTGCTGATACTTGTCCTTGTGGTGGGAAGTCTCCCATGTCCCAAACCATGTGACACCTTCCTCACTAGAGGCTGTTTCAGCCTGTGCCCTATCTTTTTCCCCAGCATGGAAAGTAAGCGTCGTCTCCAGTTGGGAACACAGTGTGATGTGTTGTGTTGACGCCCTTAAAAATCATTGGATTTTTGCTTGCTTCTGTATGCAGGAACCAACCACCTTGTTTGTAAACTCCCCTTTGACTCAAGGCAGAAACAAGTGCTAGCGAGAGGCATTTGCAGAGTTATGTCTGCCTTTGCTCCTGGGATGTGCGCGCTGTCAAAAGCTGAAAGCTTTAATTCCTTCAGCTCTCAGGGCCAAGAGTAAGGAATTCCAAATTAAACAGATTAGCTGCAAGCTCCAAACTTCTCCCAGCTGTGCCTATGCCCCAGAGAGTGAGCAATGTAAATAGAAGTTCACATTACGCTTTGAAGCTGGTGTATATTTTTGACTATGACAGCACCAGTTCCTTATTTTCTAAAAGTAATGAAATGAATAATGCAGTGGGAGACTTAATCCATGTATATATCCTAAAAAGAAGTGAAAGCCAAGAAATTCCTTCTTCTCCTCAGTTGTGCCTTTTGCTTATGTTTATTTCAGAGATGTAAGTTGGAGAACTTTTTTGTGTGTGTGTCTAGGGGAGGTAGAGCAGAGTTAAATATAAAAATGCAGCCATACGTAGGCTTGAAATAAAATTTGAGGCAAATCAACGTAAATCAAGCGGTATTTTATGTAGAAGGTTTGCTTCAAGGTTTTTTGCATAGTTAAGTATTAAACAAAATGGTGATAGAAAGAATATGGCTGTAAACCACAAAGATAAATCTGCCATATTTTACTTGGATATCACAAGGGCTTACAAATGTTTAGGGTATTTTATACACCATATGTGCTTTATTGCTTAAACTGCAGAGAATTTGTACTTTCCTGTGAGATTATTGCACTTTATGGCAAAGTGCTTGAAAAATTGTCTGTGTATTTGTACAAGAAATGTTAACAACTCATATGGTATCGTTATGGGACAGCTTCACTGCAGCATGCACAGTATGCAGAGTTTTGTGTTAAATTTCTATATAGCCTGTGTGTAACAGATGATGTTCCTAGAAATAGGATGTGTAGTAGTGTAAGGAGTCCAGAGACGTTCTGTAAGAGTGGAAATATAACAACTTCATGTAGGTAAATCTGCATTTTTTTTGAGGTTGAAAACATTAGTGAGGTTTATTGAGGGGATTGTACAAATGTTTATACAGATCTGAGGGGTGGTGTCGAGAGGATGGGGCCAGTCTCTTTTCAGTGGTGCCCACCAATGGGACAAGGGGCAAAGGGCAAAAACTGGAACAAAGGAATTTCCACGTGAACTTCTTTACTGTGAGGGTGGCAGAGCCCTGGAACAGGCTGCCCAGAGAGGTTGTGGAGTCTCCTCTGGAGACTTTCAAAACCTGCCTGGATGCAATCCTGTGCAACTTGCCCTAGGTGATCCTGCTCTGGTGTGGGGGGGTGGACCTGATGATCTCCAGAGCTCCCTTCCAATCCCTGCCATTTGTGATTTTGTGTTTTTCCCTCCCACTCCATATTAGCTGGCTCCAGGCTCCTCCAGTATTTTAAAAAATGGGGCTTTGTGTTTAAATCCAGAGGGATGTGCTTAAGGGTTTTAACTGGTACCAAACATTGTGGGGTTCAATTGTGCACTGTGCTGGTTCAGATGCTGCTGCTTCCCTGCCATGGAGGAGGTGAAAAGCTGCTCCAATCAGGGTGGTGGGGACATTGCTGGATGACAAGTCAGCATCCGCAGCCAGCTGAGGAACAAGGTGTATCTGGATTAAAAGTACCAAAGTGGAGCAAATAGGAAGTTACTATTAGTGTTTCACTGTAGGAAGAGATAAAGGTATCCCCTAGCAAGGCACAGAAGTTGAATGGTGTTCTTGCTGCAGATTTATCTGGGATTTTCAAACCAACAAAGGACCCAGTAATAGCTACATCCCATAAAATCTCTCAATAATAGGATAGGATTTATCTTCTTTGCATCCTCGAGGTATTAAAATGAAGAAATTAAGCTGCAACTACTGTTCATTAAATGATGAGGGATGGAGTTAATCTGATAAATGGGAAGTTATTTTTTGGACAGAAGAGGATGAATTGAGATGACTCGCAGCTTTTGGGTTCACTGGAGTTGATGCATTTAAGATCAACTTTATTTCAGCCAGCTTTTGGTTAGCACTTTCAATATTCTAAAAATGGCATTTCCTGTTGCCTCTCGGAGCGAGATACTACACATGCTTGTAATTTAAATATTATGGGCCACATAACATATGTGGTAATGGAGATCAGTGGCATCTTGTATTGTTTTCCTCTTACCCGAAGGTTTGGGTTACATTTACGTAGGTCCCATGGGAGCCTTTTGGGGGCAAAACTGCCCTGAAGCCCAAGTTTACTGCAGTTTAGAGGAAGAATGTCCTAATTCTTAAGAAGGAATTTGGAGCATTTTTTAGAACAGAAAAGAACTTGAGAGACAGGACTACTTTATTGTGTTGTTCAGATGTAAAAGCATCAGAGAACAAGTTACATAAAGCAGCATAAACTAATTATATTTATTTTTCTTTTTAATACTAAATGAATGGTGCTGCTTATAACACATGAGGATGCATTTCCTTTTATTAACATGAAATTACAGAGACAACATTTAAAGATCCATTTGGGTTTTTCTCCTCCATTCCTACTAGTTGGTTTTGGAGATCAGTAAGTAGAAGTAGGAGAACCGCTATCTATTTCAACACCTACTTCTTGCACGTGTATTTTTCTTAGCATCAGTATATTTTTTAGACAAAACAAAACCCAAACAAATCAAACACAAAACAAACCCCCAAACAAACAAAAGCAAACAAATGAAAACCAAACAAAACCACCACTTATTTGGAACAATAATAAAAGGTGAAAGCTACAGCTTCTGACAGGTACACTGAGGGTGTTAAAACTGCAGATGAGAGCTCCATCTGCGAAAGTGGTTTTCTTCACGGACATCTATCGACTGAGGTTAAATATTTGGCAGGCGACTTTCAAACATCTTTTTGCTTTGTAACAGGAAAAAAACCTGCTGAATAATCTGCAACATCACATTTTTAAAAGTGAGCAGTAACAGACGTTGGGGAAAAAAAAAAGAAGTCAACATCTGGAAATAATAAAAGATGCGAAAAAACTTCATTTCTAATGAGAAAAGGATTCAGACTGCAGAATGTGTCCTTTGCTGTAAACAACATTTTTATTTACTTACATTCCCATTTTACATTTTCTTTTTCACTTCTGCGCCTCAGTGT
This sequence comes from Chloroceryle aenea, assembly GCA_013399075.1. Lineage (NCBI taxonomy): Eukaryota > Metazoa > Chordata > Aves > Coraciiformes > Cerylidae > Chloroceryle > Chloroceryle aenea. The sequence goes on along the minus strand of VWZY01005717.1, from coordinate 386,191 downwards.
TTTATGATATGCCGGCGCAGCGTGGCTGCTGCCACACGAACAGCTCAGGCTGCCAACCTTGCTGTCATTTCCCCTGAGCTTCGCACCGTAGCTCTCCATCATCCCCCGAGCCCCTCTGGAGAGAGGCTTTCTCTCCCCTTGCTCAGAGTGGTTTTTCCCTCACTGGCAGTCGCTTATCTCTTGTAAGTGATGCAGAAGTATTTAATGGCAGCCTTTGAGGCTGGTTCCTAATGCTCTCTGTTTACCAGTGTGCCCCACGGTCCTGGCTGTTACAGGAAAAAGACATTCTCCTTGTTATAGAAAAAAATCATGCTGTCGGTAACAAATGAGGCTTGTCAAGATGAAGGAAGGCCTGAAAACGTTCATGCTTCCTGATCTAGAAATAATCAATAGGTTCTGCTGAAGGAGCAATGCCAGCAACTGGAGGGAAAGGAGGAGAAGGGTGTGGGGCAGGAGGAAGAAATTATGACCAAGTCAAGAGATCAAATAGCTGTGATTTTTCTTTCTGTTGCTACACTTTATTTTGATGAAGTGATTGTGTGGGTGAAGGATACACTGGTAGTTGTGTACATTTGAGCTATGACAGTCATTTGTAATTTGTTTGCCCCTTTTCTCTCTTGCTCTCTCTGTAAATTGAGAAGAGAGTGCTTATAAAATAACTAGCATAGTGCAAATATTTTTACTGAACAAAAAGGTCGAGAGTTCAAAAGCTTAACGAAGAGACAGTCTTTCTCCACTACAAGCTCTTGTTTGCTCAGCCACAGTGAGAGTGGGCTGTGCCACTCTTTATGGTACTTTTTTAACGGCCATAAACTGGCCAAGAAATAACGGGGAAATGGTAAAAATAATGGCTTGTAGCATAAGATTTCATTTGGCTGAACTTTGGCATCTCTGGAAATGAACTGTTGTCTAAACACCAGCAGAATGGCTTTGATAGTTAAATGATTTTGTGCTGTAGTGCCATGCAATTAATAAATGGCCTAACTATGGCTGTGCATGAAGGGGACTAGCTTTAAGTCATTGTTATCTAACCTTAATTAATGGAGTAACGTATGTGCAGGTGGTTTTGTCTATATGAACTCTGCCTTCCTTGTGCTTTCAGGCAAATGTGAATACGTTCTGACATAACAAGAATAACTTTTTATCCAATGAATGATGTTTGTATGTGCCCTGTGGTGCTTCATTGTGCTTGATTTTTCCTCAGTCATTAGCAATTTATTGCTTGCTGCTTCATCAATCAGGAGCAGTGGGGAGGAAAGACTTTGGGGACAACATAGTCTGCATAAGGGTACAGGGAGCATTTACATTTCAGCTCATGTTTTTATACCGCAAAGGCAAGATTAATTATTTACTGGTTGCAGTCCTGCTCTGAGGACATCTAGCTGAGCCCTTTACCAGTTACTTTATTTGATGAAGTGTAGTTTATTAGTTGGTTTAAAGACCTGTACTTATTCCAGGCTGCTGGACAATGAAGTGCTTAGCAGATCTGTATATGGTTACTAAGCCTTGACTTGTGCTTCACCAGCGTTTTATTTCCAGTGGACACTTACAGTCTACCCTTCAACATGGATGTATTGCTCACTGTCAGGGCTAACTTTATTTTTTATAAGTCTAATGCTTTCCCCCTCCCCTCAATGTGTCCAGTCTCTAAAAGCATAAGTCAGGGTTGAAGGAGTTAATAAGAAGTGATTCCTGCAGAGTTCTAGAAGGTGTCTGGGACCAGTCTACACATGCTGCTTCTGACAGGAGGCACACTGGGTAGCAGTATGGAGTGGGTGATGAGCCTCAGAACACTTCTTGTGGCCACAACACAATCCTCACTGCCTCTTAGCTGGGAACACTCATGCAACTGCCTTATTGCCTGTGTCCACTGCAGGAGTCTGCCTTGGAAAGACCTCAGGAACTGGCTGCTCCTTGCTTATGTTATCTTGGTGAGCTAGTTTTGCACTGATGGCTGTAGCATGTGTACCTTAATCAGCACTGAGTTTCTACAGCTTTTCAACAGCAAAAAGATGTCTCCCCCTATGATTTTTTTTTTTTTTGAAACAGATGCACCATTTTTAGTAAAATGGTGTTTTGTTTAAAGGGGGGAAAGAGGGGAAACCTCACATGGAGCAGATGCCTAGTATGGAAAAATCTCTGTCCATATTCTAAGGCACATTTAATCTCTATAGCAGAAAGTGTTACACAGCTGACCTGTACTCTTGTGGGACTTTCTGCTCTCTCTGATCTAATGGCTGCATACTTCAGATGCTCTGAACAGCCCATAAAGCTTAGCTCTCCTTTTAATCCCCAGCACTGGAGAGCAGTAGAGTTTCATGGGCAGTTTATCTGTTTCTACATGGCTATCTCAGATTATATCTGTAAAACACAAAGTACATTGGATCTGTAAAGCGCATGCAAATGTTGAGCTTTTTCTGATTTGAATTTTATTAGGAATTGGTTTGTTTAGTCGAAATTTCAAGAGAATTTACTTCTTTTCATGTCTGTTGTTTCTTTGTAGATGGTTTGCAGGTGATACATGTGCAAGTGCCTCAAGTTTCTCCTACAAGATGTGTTCTACAAATCCAGCAAATTGGGTCACCTTTGATGATGAGCCACTCTTCCAGTCACCTCAGAAATCAGTTGATAATCAGAGTAGTTGTAAAGCAAATGGCCTTAAACTCAATCTGTCTAGTGTGCATGAGTCATCAAGTAGGTCATCTTCTACAGGCAGCACTCCACTCTCATCTCCTGTAGTTGACTTCTACCTAAGTCCTGGACCCCCCAGTAACTCTCCACTTACTACACCTACCAGAGACTACCCAGGAAGCCCGTGCATCCCAAAGCCTGGAATTCACATCCTTTACCCAATCCCTGAGTGGACATCAAACATTAACCTTCTTCCATCACCTGTGACGTGCTCATCCCTAACCTTGCAGAAGTCTGACAGCCTTCCTTTGAACACCTCTCCTAGTGACCATCCAGTTAAGACTTCAGTCTCCAAATCAACAGACAAAGAAAGCCCTAACCTGCCGGGAAGCTGTGAGGAGTTAGGAGAGTTATTGTCAGCACCAGGGCACTTCCCATACTTCCAGAGTGACTGTGGTTTTTCCAGTCCTTTTTGGAAGGAAGGATGCTCTCTCGGCACGTCGCCAGCTAATGTTAGCACGCACAGGAAAGATAAAGCACTTGACAGGAGTGTCTGTCATCCTAAAGATAAAGAAACTTGCCACAATCAGAAAAGCCTTAACCAGGGCTCCTTCAGCTACATATGCGAGAGGCTTGAACACCTGCAAGCTGATAGCTGTGACGCTGTGACAAGCCCACCCATCTCCAGTGCTCACGCATGGCACAAGTTCTCTTCCACTGTCCCATGCAGCCTCTTCAGGAGCCAGAAAGCGAATGGGTGGCCCTTCATGCTGAGGATTCCTGAAAAGAAGAACATGATGTCGTCTCGGCAGTGGGGCCCTATTTACCTCAGCATCCTAGCCGGAGGTGTACTGCAGATGTATTATGAAAAGGGCCTAGAGAAACCTTTCAAGGAATTCCAGCTGCAGCCACACTGTAAGCTGTCTGAACCCAAATTAGAGAGCTATAATGTCTCAGGAAAAATCCATACCGTGAAGATCGAGTGTGTGTCTTACACAGAGAAAAGGAGGTATCATACCAAAGTAGAAGTGATCCACGAGCCAGAGATTGAGCAGATGTTAAAGCTGGGTACCACAGATTATAACGACTTCACCGATTTCCTTGTAACAGTCGAGGAAGAGCTTATGAAACTTCCTACTGCTTCTAGACAGAAGAGGAATTATGAAGAGCAAGAAATGACTCTGGAAATAGTGGATAACTTCTGGGGAAAAGTCACCAAGGCAGAAGGAAAACTCGTAGAAAGTGCTGTCATCACACACATTTACTGCTTGTGTTTTGTGAATGGAAGTGCCGAATGCTTCCTAACCCTGAATGACCTGGAGCTCCAGAAGAGGGACGAGCGTTACTTTGAGAAGGAGAAGGAAAAAAAATGGATTGATATTCTTGATTACCATTTCCATAACTGTGTCAAAGCGCAGGAGTTTGAGGCATCACGCATTATTAAGTTTACGCCACCGGATGCCTGTAGGCTGGAACTAATGCGCTTCAGGACACCGTATAATGGGCAAGACCTTCCCTTTTCTGTGAAGGCTGCAGTAGTGGTCCAGGGAGCATACATTGAACTTCAGGCTTTTATAAACATGTCTTCAACTGCTCTGATCCCAGCACGTTTACCCTCTGTGAAATACTGTGAAAACATTATGATACGCTTTCCTGTTCCCACACAGTGGGTCAAAGCACTTTGGACCATGAACCTCCAAAGACAAAAGTCCCTAAAAGCAAAAATGAACAGGAGAGCATGCCTTGGTGCTTTACACGAGGTGGAATCTGATCCTGTAATACAAGTCTCAGTTGGAACAGCAAAATACGAGAGTGCCTACAGGGCTGTTGTGTGGAAGATAGACAGGCTTCCAGACAAAAACTCAAGTAAATAATTTGTGCTATAAAATGGTGGGCTTGGGTTCACGCCTTCACTGCTTTTATGTTTGAGCACCTCTATCAGCTTCCATAGTTTGGGTTTTTGTCCATGGTATTGGGAGAAGCAGGAGTAACTTCTTAGGAAAAAGAGAATGTAGTCTTAATTTTATTTCTTTTTTAAGGCCAGTTTCCTAATTTATTCAATGGAATTAACTGTATATTGTATGATGGAAATGGATCTCTAAGAAAGAGGGAGGGGTTTACGCTTCACATATGCCAGCTGGGCAATGGTGGGATGGGAAGCAAACACCAGTAAGTAAAGTGATTTGCCCACCCCATATCTCACAGTTAATAGCAAAGGTGGCATTGTAACTGTTGGGTCTTGGCTTTCTGGCATCACTGAAGAAACGGTAGGTACGGTACATAACTAGAAGGTACTGTAGTCAGACTTGCTGTAGGAAGTTGTGTATGCTTTTGCAAAGGCTAATATTGACTACCTCTGCTATGGGTTTGTGCATTGAGATTGTACGTTTGTGGCAATGATTGCACTGGCAAAAAATGCCTCCCGCTTTATTCTTGTTTTTCTCTCGTGGTGGTATCTTGCTAAAAAGTTGCAGCAATAAAACCAGGTAAGTTTATAGTCCACATGGAAGTTGTTAATTTCCCACTAACTAAAATAGTTACTTTAATGGAGAAATAATAACCTTTTGGAGAAGGGAAATCTAAATATATTATTTTAGAGTTCCAATTTTTAGCCATGTTACAAGATTAATAGCCCTATATAGTACTTCTCTAAAGGCATAACACTATTTGAGGAGTAAGTGTTCAAGAAGAGTGAAGGCGTTTTATATTTTAATGGATATGTATTATGTGTATTTGAGGCTTTGGGAATCTAAAACATGGGCATCTCTTAAAGCATTTTTCCTAAAACATTGGTAAAATTTGTGCTTTTATGAAGGGGATATGTGCGCAGTATTAACAAATGGATTGGTCTAGTCTTGTAGTATCCTAACGGTCTGGACTAACTACCCTCTTTAAGATGTCCAGAAAAGATTTAATCTTCTTAAGTTGTGGTTTCAGGTGTGCTAGTAGTAAGCAGACAAATCCACTCCCAGGTTCTGACAGATGTGTATGTAGGTGAGAGTTAACACTCAAAACTATTAAAAAAACAACAAAAGACTAAAGGCAAAAGTCCTCCTGAGGGTATTTTTTTCTCTATTTTTAAATTAATTTAAAATAATATTTAATCTAACCTGTTGTTTAGATAATTATTACTTTATTTTTTTTACAGTTCGATATTTGATATTTCATATTGCAGTGACAGAAGTAATAAATGGACAGAAAAACTGAGGCAGGAGCAAAGGAAAGGGAATATTATCCTGAGCCTATACACGAACTAGATTCCTTTTGGTATTAAAACAGTAGTTGAAAACACCCTCCATCAACATTTTAATGTGGCAGTTGTGCGAGTGTGAGTTACCACATGGCTACTGGCAGACAAGAGGTAGTATTTTTACTAATGATGCTGCATGGAAATAACAGACTGAGTCTGCCCAGGTGATGACGTCCCACAAACCTCAAGAAATTGTGCCTTTCAATTCCTATTGATGCGTTCTGGGGGAGGAAAGCATCAGTGCTGCTGGGGTCAGGTTCAGAAATAATGCTGTGTTAACACCATCTTTGTTTTCCCCTTCTTTTGCTTTGGAAGAAACTATGGTCAGCTTGAATTGGTAATGCTATATGGCTAATGCCATATAGTTCCTCCTGAGTTGGCCGAGCCCTCACTTTTACATGCTGCTTGTTGCCTGGGTATCTCATGTTCTGCTCAGAGAGGGTGCTGGGGGCAGTCAAGCAATAGGCAGCCAGAGAGCAAAGGAGACACAGCATCAGCAGATGGGCTAGCACAAGGCAGGGAGCTAAGCCAGAGTTAATAGTGGGGGGGAAAGAAATGTCATCGAGAAGGAAGATAAAGGGAGGCAGTAATGGAGGGACTGGGGATACTGAAAGATGGATGGGGGAAGGCAGAGGAGTTAATGGAGAGATGTAGAACTAGCAGGTAGATGAAGATTCTTCAGGTCTTTGAAATCTCTAGGTACAGGTGTCCTGCACTCCAGGCTTCAAGGATTTGCACTGTGCTGCTGTGATCCATTGTGTTTTCCCAAGGAATACAGGACTGACCATTTGGGTAGCTTTTAATAGTCTTTGCTGTTTAATGTAGGTTTGCTTCTGCAAAATCAAGTCAGCTATTTAATCAGGCAATTTTAAAGAAGATTATAAGTCTTCCAAAGTCTTTAATTCCCTGCAGTTCACTCACCTTAAGCTTTGATGCACACAATTAACTCCAGATTTACATTATTTGAAAAACAAGAACTGCTTTTTGCAGCATTTTACAGCTTCACATTAATTTCTACTGGTAGCTTAAACTTTTGACATTCAAATAATTCCTCTGGCTGAGATCTGCAAAATCATTTGTATACTTGAAATGTTCATGTATTTGAAAAAAAACATTTTGGTAGTAATACTGTACAGTCAAATTTTCAACTTCTCTATCAAGTATTCTGTACACAGTCAACAGTTTAAAAATAGAGTTGTCCTACAAAGTGCCAAAATTCAGTAGGCAAACTAATAGAAACTTTCATAATATGTTTCCTGCAGGAAGAGAAAAATAGGTCGAGGCTTTTGCTTTCAAAAAAGCCTTTGTTCAAGGCTTCTTTAAAAACAAAAAAGGAAAAGGTTACCTACAGTTACATTGTGACTTCACTTAGAGACATCAAAATATGTTAGTATCCACTAGATTCTACTGAAGTGCTTCCTTGGAAGAGTGCTGGCCAAGCAAAGTCAATGTGAGGTGTGAGATACCCCAGATTTTTAAAAGCTGCCGATGCTTATTCAGATCCGTAAATGGAGTTTGGAGTCAGAGTGTTAGCATTACTGAAAAAAACCCCAAAATTAAAAGCTGTAGACTTTGAAGGGTTGATCCAATGAAATTCTTGCAAACTGAGTTTATGTTTGTGAAATCAGGGCATTGTATAAGGAAACGTAGACTGTGTTGTGATTTCGGCACAGCACTGGGGCCAGTCTTTGTGCAGGAGAGGCTGTGTCACCAGGGAACTGGGAAGAGACTAGACTATGAAAGGATGTAGTTTAATGTTTTGCTATGTAAATTTGTGCCCTGTGGTGTTTCCTGCCAGGACACCTCCATCCTTGGGCCATTGTGTAAAGCAACAACTGTTCAGCAGGTTATTTCTCCTTTTCTTCTGCATCTTGAGCCACACTGAGGACACAGTGATTAAGCAACACAGAGAAATGGAGCCAGGGGAACTTATGGCTGCTGGCAGCTCTGCTACTGCCTCTTAGCATCTGAGCTAAAAGGACTCCAGTGTGAGAGGTAATGTGGACCCCAGCAACCTTCAGCAGCCACTTGTGTTTTCTAAACCACTCAGGTGGAAACTCAGAGCCATGACTTTGTCAGGTGGGCTCCATCCAGCCCAGCCACCTCCTTCTGGCACAAATACCACTGCGAACTGCTTCTTGCTGGTGGTATCTTCCCACTCCCTTATTTCCTCCTCATTTCTCCTGAACGTTTGGATAAATGCACCCATTTAGACATAGCTGCAGGAGTTGTTAACTTCTAACACCTCTTATGTAAATCTGTTCTTAGTAATTGTTTATATGTTTTCACATTCAAAATAAGACTTCTAGAACTGGACCTATTTTGGCAAAACCAGAATTAGTACTTAAGGAAAATTAAGAGCACATTTTTTTTTTTGACCTAAATGGCCAATGAGCCTTTCTCAGATCAAGGTTTCTTGAATGCTAGTCATACAGGGGTATAAGGACTAAATCGTGTGAGTAAATGCAGCAAAGTTAGATTTTTAATTGTTTGTGAAGGGCTATATGCGTGCTAAATGACAGCTTGAATCTAGTTTCATAGTTACAGTGATCTTTTGTTTGTTTGTTTTGGCTTTCCTGTTGTTACGCTTCGGAGAAGGAGAGCAAGAATTTGGAATATTTTTAGGAAATAAGAGCCAGATTTTCAGATGTAAACCAGGACAGATGTAGGTCTTGCAATTGACAAAAGTCTGAACAAGTTACCTAGACACTTAAACCACAGGGTTTCTGTCTCCTGAGTTTACTAGTAAAAGCTCAGTTATTTCCCCAAATTATCTGATTGCCATTTAGGAGTGATTTAATTTCATCAGCCTAGGTGGTCATGTCATCATGATGCCTGATGGGCCACATTTTGGGTTTGCATCTAAATGTGATGCCTTAGCTTGGTGTACAGACTTGCACTGTTCCTCTCCAACTCACTTGTCTTTCCAGCTGGCTAAACGATAGAGCTCAGAAGCTCGTCATCAGTGGCACAGAGTCCAGTTGGCAACCTGTAACTAGTAGTGTTCCCTAGGGGTCAGTACTGTATCCAGTCTTATTCAACATCCTCATCAATGACCAGGATGAAGGGATAGAGTGTACCTTCAGTAAGTTTGATGATGATACTAAACTGGGAGGAGTGGCCAATACACCAGAAGATTGTGCTGCCATCCAGCAAGATCTGGACAGACTGCAGAGCTGGGCAAAGGGGAACCGAATGAAGTTCAACAAGGATAAGTGTCCTGCACCTAGGAAGGAGTAACACCACACACCAATACAGGTTGGGGATAGACCTGCTGAAAAGCAGCTCCACGGAGAAGGACCTTGGCGTCCTGGTGGATGTTAAGTTATCCATGGAACAGCAATGTGCCCTTGTTTGCAGGAAGGCCAGTAGTATCCTGAGGTGCATAAAGAAGAGTGAGTCCAGCAGATCGAGGGTGGTTCTCCAGTCCAGT
>VWZY01005717.1:360718-376870 GCA_013399075.1 Chloroceryle aenea | reverse complement strand
TCTCCAGTCCAGTTCTGGTCTCCCCAGTTCAAGAGAGACAAGGAACTACTGAAGAGAGTCCAATGGAGAGCTACGAGAATAAGTAAGGAACTGGAACATCTCTCTTATAAGGAAAGGCTGAGAGACCTGGGGCTGTTAAGCCTGGAAAAGAGAAGACTGTGAAGAGATCTGTCAAGGAGAAGGGGCCAGTCTCTTTTCAGTGGTGCCCTGTGATAGGATGAGAGGCAATGGTCACAAACTGGAACACAGGAAGTTCCACCTCAGAATAAGGAAAATCTTCTTTCCTGTGAGGGTGATGGAGCACTGGAACAGGCTGCCCAGAGAGGTTGTGGAGTTTCCTTCTCTAAAGACTTTAAAGACCCACCTGGATCTGTTCCTATGTGGCCTGCCCTAGGTGTTCCTGCTCTGGGAGAAGAGTTGGACTTGACGATCTCCAGAGGTACCTTCAAACCTCTACCATTCTATGAATCCATACCACTACCTTTTCTCAGTTTCTGGCCAACATCTTGCTTTTTTAGCATTACAGATTCTTTTACAAAAGGATCTTGTATATGCAGCCTCTTCTTCAAACTCCAGTGTAATACAAGGCCTAGGAAGCAGTAGTTTCACGGAACAGAGATGACAAGGACTTGGCAGTTTTAAGTGAAAACTAAGGCAATGCCCACAGTGTTCCGAAGTGTGTCTTCCCATTGGCTGTCAGACAATAAGTTTCTCCATGCTCCTAGCACAGCCCAGCAGTGGGCAGAAGTCGTCTGCAAGTGAAGCAGTGAGTTCCTCCCATCTGTTGGTAGAGGAGATGGATGGGCTTGGGGGAGCTTTGTGTTTTGGGATCTGGTAAAAAGGTCCAGTGGAGGCAGCTCCAGAGGACCCAAGGAGGTCCCTAAGTAGTAGCTTTACCCAGCTCCCAAAACTATAATCTCTGCCTTTGCAGGTTACCAGTTAGGGGAAAGGAAGGACTCCAGAACTCATTGGATCCCCAAACCGAAACCACCTCATGGGTGTGGATTAACTGGAATATAAACCCAGAGATTTTTTCAAGGGACATGTGGTACTGAATCACAACAGTGCCATGTCTAACAGAGGAGCTGTTAGCAGCCTATCAGGAGGAATGGCCCTGTTTTATTTATTCCTGGTCTCAAGTGGAGATCTATCATGCAACATTTACCCTCAGATGCCTGCCCAGGAAAAATCCAAGCAGTGGCTATTTCTGGATTCCCTTTCTCAGAAGACAAAATAATTTTCCAGGAAATTCCCACTGATATTTGTTTCTTCATAGGCCTCCCTCCCACAACAGGAAGATGATGGATTTGATCTCCACATGCCCTTAGATCTACATGATTTTCCTTCTTCCACAAATCGACTATAAACAAGATGCTACTGCTCTTTGACAAACCCTTTCTCCTCAGATCCTTGGTCAACCATAGCCCCAGAAGCAGAACACACCACTTCCCTGGCTAAGATATGACATGTCATCTTAGTGTTCCAACCCCTGATGTTTTCTCCAGGACACTTCACTTGTGGCTGACACTGTGGAGTCTGTGCATTCTAACACAGCAAACAGCACAAGGAGTAAGTGTGTTGCCAAGCTACATCCTGGCACCACCATGGTAGAGTGGAGCACGTCCCGGGAGTCAAGAAGAGCACAGCTCAGGTGGGTTGTGGTGCCACAGATGGGATGACATGTCACAGTTTGTGGAACAGGGTGCTTCATACATCCTCCATCACTGCTGGTGCCACTGTCACCACAGCTGTTGCTGTGTTGCTGCATTCAAGGATAGAGAGGCCCACCTCAACAGGAGCTCATTCCACCATGTCCAGGCAGTCTGGAAGGCTGCCGGTGGACCAAGAGAGTGTTAGTGCAGAAGAAATGGGCTTGGGGCACAGCAAGAGATGACCAGCAGCAGATTGTGAACAAGACCCACATCACAGAGGTATACAGATCTGCCTGCCACTGTGTACGTGAATGATCAAGTGCCATCTCCTCACACTTGTTTACTCCTTTTCTAACTTCCTTCTCAAGGGGTTGGCAGGTGGCTGTAACACTTATTTCTGACTTTGTTCCCTCCTCTATTTCAGTAATAAAGTCCTAAATGTTATAGTTTTACCTGTCTCTGTATTTTTTTATTGTCTTGAGACTAGCCACCCACTGTGGTCATGGGCCATGGTTTGGGTGGTGGTTGTAATGTTTTTAAGTTTGTGGGGGTTGTAAAACATTGTGCCTTGACTGGTGTGGCAGGTGGGTTCCAAAGTCTGGAATGAGGGGTGAAGTTTTTCCAGTCGATCTCTTCAGTCTCTGCTGGAGCTCAGCTCTGGTTTGTTTTCCCTCTCCATGTGCTGGCTTTGGTGATGACCAGTGCTGGGCACCTACTTCTCCCCACTCACCTTGAATGTGCTATTGTACTGGACATATTTAGGGGATCTTTATTCAGGACCTACACGTTTTTTGTTGCAGTGATCCCTACCAGTCACTTTTATGGATCTGCCCTTGCATTTATCCGTGTAAGTTGTGTTAGCTCTTACTACAATTTGTGTAACCAGTTCCTTGTGAGCATGTACTAGGGCCATGCTTTGGTAGAAAGAAGCAGTTAGACCCACGTGGGGAGCGGCTGCTTGCTCTCCATCATGATACAAGTTTCTTTAAATGCACCTGGGAGACTTCATGGCCGGTGTTCAATACTCCCCTATGGGTCAGGATTCTGGCTGGTGTGTATATAATATTGTTTTCTGAAATCCAGTTCAGGTTTTCTCCAGACATTACAAGTAGTTATGTAAAGAGGCAGCATTTAGGATAAGGAGGGAATGGGATGTACTGCTGGAGGCAAGCCTTCAGGGGCTGCTTGTAAATCAGACAGGGACATGCCCCTTGTCCAAAGTGGTGGCTGGAAATTCTGCTGTGTGCATGCCTTTGGGGTTGACTGAACAGAAAGAGGAACACGTGCAGTCAGCAAGCAGCTTTTTGAGCTACTGATTATTGTTGCTGTTATTAAACATAAAAAAAAAAAAAGAGTTGCAACCTTCCCCTGTGAAGTTTGGGGGCTGATAATCCAAAAGATAATCCTTTCTCCTCTTTCCTTCCCTTTTCTTACTTTGATGCTGAGTGTAACAGCAAGGAAGAGGGAGGGAATACAATCATAGAATACCAGGTTGGAAGGGACCTCAGGTATCATCTGGTCCAAACGCTCCTGGCAAAATCATGGTCTAGACAAAATGGCCCAGCACCCTGTCCATTTAAAAACTATTAATTATGCTTATTATTTAATTAGTCAAAAGGAAACCAAAATGTTAAACATTTTAGCACGATTAAGATAAGCATAAATTTCATGCTCTTTAAGCCTTAAATTCTGGGGACCTGTTGACTTTATGCCAGACTTGGAATGAAATTTAGGGGATGGTTTATTGAATTCTGCTTTGTTCTGGTGAAGCTGGAGACATGTGACAGAACTGTGCCAACCAAAGTGCGCAAACGTAAATTACCAACTAAAATCAGAACTGGCTTGGGCAGGCTGTGAGGCAGGTTGCAGGGAAAACCTGCAGCACAGACCAGAGGATGCACTCAGCCCAAGGCTTCAGGAGCAATGGAGATGTAACTTTTAAAATTTATTTTTGCCTTATGAAATGCCCCTGAGCCTGTGGATGTGGAGTGTTATCAGCATTATTTTCCATGGGATGGAAAAAGTTCCGTGTAGGTTAACTCTGTCTTCAGTATTTCCTTCATTCTGACACAAAACAGATTCCTGCCACCAGAGAAAGCCCACACATTAAAGAATGGCACATTTTTGCCTGCACTTCAAGATGCCATTCAGTGTAATGGGTAAAACCCAAATATATGCTGCCAGGTTTGCCTTTGACAAAATACAGTCTCTGTATTTTATTTCTCCCTGCAGCCAAATGGAAGTTAGTTGCCTATGCTTATGCTTAAAATCCTGGAGAGGAGGAGAAATGCAGAATTACTACTTTGTGCCCTGAAGAATTTGGGGAGGCAGCTGTGACGTAAAGGATTCTTTTCATTATATGTTATATTATATTTATGTTATATTTATTAAACTGCTTTTGTGCACACAGTGAGCCTGCTGACCTTGGTTTCTTTGGAAAGCAAGTGTTTTCACCCTGGTGTTCCTGTATACCAGGAGAAGGAGAAATGTTTTCCCTTACCATTGCCACATGTAAGGAACATTAAAGCAAGTGATCCCTAGGTTCTGAGGCTGGATTAAAGTAATTTAGAAAATGCTGCACTGTATGGACAGTCCTTCATGACTCTGCTTTATAACATCACAATTACTTTAGTAATACTTTTGTTCAGAAGAAATAGGGTATGTTATTTTCCCATAACAAGCCAAGCTAGAAAAGGAGTCCCGATAGCCCTTATCTTGGCAGCTGGGATATATCTTGTTCGAGCAGCGCTCTGAGCTGTACCTTTATCTTCCTGCCATAGACATACTTTAATAAATGATATTACACAAGATAGCTGTAGTACTTGAAATAAACACTCCAGTAAAATTCCTACACAGCAGAGAGCTCTGGAAAAGGTTGCTGTTGGACACAGGGCAACATCTCTGCCTTGACTAAACTGGGGCTTTACGGTTTTAATTTTTCTGTAAGAGTAAGAAATGCATTTTTAAGGGAAAACTGACATAACCAATCCCTAAGTTTGTGATACTGTTCTCTCAATCAGAAGCAGGAAGTATCTGGTAAATATTGTATAAATTAATTTGCAAAACTTCAGAAAGTGTGAGAACTGCTGAAGCAGACAAAAAATGAGTAAAGGGACACCTTATGCCCAAGTAGCAAAATATTATAGACAGAATAATCTTGTATCATAACAACAGGTCTGCATTAATAAAAGACTGAGCTCAGCTCTCTTGCTGGCAGATTAACCTTGCACTGTAAACAAAGAAAAGATAAGTAACTGATGCTGTATCTTATTTTTTTTTTTATTCATTTTTCAAGGTTTGGATCACCCACACAGCCTGTCTTACAAACTGGAACTTGGATCAGACCAGGAAATACCATCTGACTGGTATCCATTTGCTACTGTCCAGTTTGATGTTCATGATACCTGTGCCTCAGGAACAGAAATCAAGTCACTAGGCATAGAGAGTGACGTGCAGCCCCAGAAACACGTGGTTCAGAAAGCTTGTTACAATTGCCAGGTATTTTCAAGGCTATGTTTTCAGTGCTTTCCTCCTCTTCTTCCTCCCCTTACTCCCGAATATGCCTTGTATTGTAAACATACCTTATATGTACTTATCATGACTTTGAGCAAAAGAATCCTTAAAAAGTAATTCCTTGTCTGATCAAAGATGATGCTGAAAAAAAACCCTGCAAATTCAGTGTTGTCTTTTATGAGGTGAGCTATTTTTGGGAGCAGTGGTTTTGAAACATATTGGGTCTGGAAGAGTTTTGATTCTATGTCAAGGCTTTTATTTTTTCCATTGCTGCAGTTCATGCTCTCAATGCCCAACTATTTGCTAATTCTACTTGTTTTGTTTGCTTGTTTCTTTTCTAACTACAGGTTGAAATTGAAAAGAAGTGGATTAGGCTTGATGGAGAAGATCCAGATAAAGCTGGTAACTGCCTAATGCAGTAAAAGAGGACAGGAGGCACCATAATAGGATATTAGTAGGAATCAATTTACATAGGAAATTCTATTGTTAGAAGCACAGTGGCCTAGTTTAGGATAAACATGGTCATTTGAATTTTTTTTTCTGTGCTTTTGGGTTTGATTCTGCAAATCTGTACTCGTTTGACTGGCCTGCATTCAAGTAACCTTCCTGTCATGGGAATACTGGTATGAGTAAGGTCTCCTTGTAAATCATTGCAGGATGTGAGCACTTAATTGACTGATTGTAATGTTTTGGTTTTTTTTCTGTTGTGTATCTATGACTTGGGAATGGTCTCATATTCCATATTGAAACCTAATGGCACTACTCAAAGAGTTCATGTCACTTGGACATAAAATATTCAGCAATAAAAACTGCCAGAGTGCTTATGTGCAGACCATCATCTGTGTAAGGTCCAGCAGGACCAATTACATTTTCTAGTGGTGTTTGAATACTGAAGTTCCCCATGTTTCTGCTCCCTTTGATATATCTGAACAGAAAAAGTCATAATGTTATTCTCAACGAAAACCTCAATTAATGTGTTGGAAACTGGAGGATTTCATTGGTAAAATGGGAAAAGTTCCTCTGCAATAATATTTTTCTGTGGCTGTGAGTGTTTCCTCCCCAGCACTTTATAGCTTCACTCAAAGAAATCTCTTGGGAAAAAAACAACATATGGCAGATGTGACTGAAATTTCTGTGCCAGCATTAGACAAATCTTTTTCACTACTGCAGCAAGTGAGACAAGGGGCAGATCCTCAGCAAGCATAAATCAGTCCAGGCCTATTTAGAGGAAGCTTTGAGAATTTACAATAGCGAAGGTTTTTCCCCACAAACTGAAGAAATGGCTGGTTGCTGCTGTTTGCTCCGAGTCTCCTTTAGGATGCATGTTCCAGATGTTGGTTTGGAAACTCAAGGAGCTGTTCTTTCAGTAACTTTTAAGACAGCCTTTCCATGGATGCTGGCTCTAAAGGTGGTTTCTGTGGGAAAAAAGGCAGGAATGGATGACTGCAAGAGATGTGAAGCTGTGATGCCTCAGCAGGCAGCTTGAACTACTAATCCTGTATCAATGGGTTAACTATGTTTTCAACAAACTATTGGCATTTAGGGAAAGGTTTTAATGCTTCCCATCGGCAATTATCCTCTTTGTCATTTTCTGCAGGCTGTAATTCCATGTCTGAAAAAAAATCTGATAAATTAAAAAATATGATCATGATACTTTTTTTTTCCCCCCCTGTATTTTTCCTAAAATTACACTTCAAACAGAAATTAGTGGAGAACAAAAATATAGTAATGCACTAAGTCTCACTTTATATTTTGTCACAGCTTGTAACTGTTTATATGAATACTGTGTAAAAATACAGATAAATGTTTTTCCCCAAAAGCAGAAATATGTGGGATATACACTGAGAAAATTACCAGTCTGGGGAAACAGAAGGCCATAATATGAACCTAGTTTATCACAATAAACTTTTCCCCCCAATTGGAAGCTGAGAATGAAATGGGTAATAGATTCTAGAGTAAGTCCTGAGGGCAGGTTTTTTATGTGTATTGCATTGTCAAAGCCCCAAATAGACTATTATGGTACTTTGGCTTCTCTATATATCCTCTTTTATTAGCAGATTATATTATTATAAATCTAAGCAAGCGTTTGAGTGTAGTAATGATCCAAATATGTCTCAGCTGTTTCATCCTCCATCTGTGTTTTGACTTGAGAAGCCATTAGCACCTTCAAGTCGTGTTTTGTTTGTTTTATTCATATTTAATTTTGGTTTATATACTTCTGAGCTGAACTAAGGGACACAGTGTGTACCAGGGCAAAGTGTTTATACTTAGCATCATGGCAGAGCTCTGCAGTCCACTGAAGTCCATGGTTATGCTAGAATTACAGTATCTATTAACCTCTTTGGTCTTGGTAAGGTAGAGGAAGCAACATACACATTGCAAACACCTGCACTGACATTTGTCTGTGGCTGACTTGTTTTGATTTGCATTAATACAGCTAATTCAGAAACTCTGTTAGCAGTGGTTATTGTCCAAAGCCTGTCTTGCCCAGCTGGCCCCTATTTTTCCTGTCTTTAAGGGGAAGGGACAGACTGTTCTGGGACTCCTTCAGCTTAGAGTCCCCATTTGCAGCACTCATCTCTTGGGCATTCAAAACCTGGTGGTGTTATGGGTCCTGCAGAAGCAATGTCTGCTTTTCTTCTGTTAGGTGTCTGTTGTATTTTGGGATGTGCTTAAGCTTAAGAAGTGGAGTTGACCCCTCAAGATATGAGCTATTGTTTTGAATGGCCTAAGTGATGAACAGCCACATTACAAGTCATGTTTCCTGCTAGTGAGTCTGTATTATATCTGGTATGGTGCAAATGATCGTTCATCCTTACTGAATGTAACGTAAAAAGGTCAAGCTACAACTTTATCTATGTTGCAGACTCCTGGATTTCCATCTGAGGCCTACAAGACTTGCCATTAATCAGAACTGGATCAGGATCACAGGGAATCAATTCCACAGAAATACTGCCACACTGAAAATTACTCTGTTTAATGTATGGCTTTCGGTTTAAACCTGCCAATTAGTGCAGCCTAAGGGTGAATAATTATCCAGTTCAGCCTCAGAGAGATGGCTGTATGCCTTGCTGTCAGAATATTTAAAAATAGGCTATAGTTTAATGAAAAAAAGTGTGGGTTGCCTGCATTTTTTTCCCCCATCAAATTCTAAATTCCTGTTCTATTGCAACATTACAAAGTAAAAATAACCTGACTTCCCCTTTCTTTTGCACTGTCTGATGTCTTTAAGTATAACCTACTGAACAAATATTCTCAATGTTTAAAACTCATTTGCTGACATTTTCTATGAATGCTACAGCAGGTGACAGTGAGTAAACACACTGGCTTTGAGTTTTAGAAATCTGGGCTACAAGTAGTCTGGCTATTATTTTGGGAGAATGGAGATGAGGAACAGTTTCTATAAGCTGTTGTGATGCTCAGAGTCCAGCTAGCATAAGGATTGGAGCTTTAAATAACCCATGAGATACATTGGCATCGTGTGAGCAACCAGGTTTCACATGTATCTGATCCTTGCTTCCCACAGCTAGAGCCTGCAGTGACTGAAACACTTCCAACTGTTTGGAGAGCTTAAGATGCTGACACTTTGCTAACGTGCTGATGATCTTCGCTACCATTCGCTAACATGCAGAGCAGTATTTAGATACTATCTGTGTTTCTTTCACAAAGGACCAACAGGGTTTAGGATATTTTATATTTTAAACAGAAATCGGTGAGAACAGCTATTTTTATAGTGTGTTTGCCTTATTTACAGAGTCATATTTACTGAAACCAAGAAACTTTATCTTTGCATTCATCTTTCTCATGCTAATTGTATTACTGTAGGTAAATGGCACTTGATGTAATTTTGGATTCAAACACTCATTGAAGTCAGAGGAAATCTTTTAACCGACAAAATGGGATCTTCATCAAAGTCTCTTAAGAGTAAAGGAGCAGAGAAAAAAAAAAAAAGAAAAGGAATAGTGGTAATTGGCAGAAAAAACCCACAAACTGTGCAAGATTCTTGATGCTAGTAAGTAAGCAACCTGCAAGGCTTGTTTACTGCAACCAGAAAAGAGCAGAAAAGAGAGGAAAAGAGGTGTTACTGGGTGTCAAAGCTGAGGCTCGGCAGTGATTGGGAATACTCTGGGTGCCCCTGTGCAGCAGCTCTGGAGAAATGAGGATGATGGTGCAGTCCACTGAGCATAATGCCACACTGCTCTCATCCTTATGCTCCCTGCTTTTCTTTTCTCCATATTCCATACTAATTGTCCAGAAGTACTTTACATGTGAAAACGTGTTTTCATGTGTTGCTTTTAGTTGCATTTATTTTACCTGATGGACTTCTTAGCTGCAGTATTGGTGTCCACACCTCTACTCTACATTTATTTGTCTTTTTGTTGACTAAACACAGTAACTAACTGCTGCAGTTAGTAGTCCTTAGCTATAATTTTGATAACTCTGAAGCAGTGCTGTTATTCTTAATGGAACATACAATTTTATTTGGGTCTCATGTCAGTATAAATATAACCAGATCATGCTGATAATCTTGTAATAACATTTTGTAGATTGCATATTGATTAAAAAAATAAAGTTGTATTTCAAGCTAGCAGTTTCTTGTCCCCTCACTGGAAATTTATCAAGCTTTTTTTACATTTACTATAATTAACTGGTCGATCTTGTATCATCGGGTATCACAGTTTATTAGAAAGAGCAGTCCTACTCTGTGGTGTGTGAGTGGGGGACATCACTCCACATCTTAGATAAAGCTAGTTGCAGAATGCTGAACAATGCACTATATTCCCTTATCGATCATTTATGCCAGGCCCTTTTCCTGCCTGATTTGCATAACAATAGTAAGCCAAAGAATACTGTGTTTTTTCCTGTTGAGTACTTCCTCTGATCTCTCTGGGATATTTCAGTATAATGTAGCAACAACTGTTTAAGACTTTCACAAATTTCAAAGTTTGTTATTGAAACGAGCTGAAACCTCTGTGTGGAAATAGAGGAATAAGGCAGAAGTTTGTGGGGTAGCACTCAAAGAATGGGCTTAAAGTATAAATTAACCATAGTTCTTGTCCTGTGCTGCTGTCTCTGTAGCAAACCAGTCAGCTCATCTGGGAAACACTGGGAAATATATTCAACATCCATTTTCATTGCTATTCGATCCTTCAATGAACATCTGCAAACAGAAAGCAGGTGTCTATAAGTATAGTCCTCTTCCAGACCTTAAACAGTTTGCAATGTTCAAAAGTATCAGTGAACAAAAGGATTCAGGTACATGAAAAAGTGAGATAGTACATTGCTATAAAATACAAGTGGAAGCATGAAAACATTTATTTTGGGGACAGTTTCCTAGTATGTGCTATTTTATAGTCCTGTTCTTTCCTTACTAAAAACAACCTATAATTTTTTACAATAACAATCATAACATGTTGTAAGTGATGTTCATGCTCCCTGCAGAAGCCTTGCTAATAGAAATGAAAAGCATTGGCTCAAATTCTGCTTTGCCATCCCACGAAACCCACTGCGATGAGGTATTTCTGGTTGTGGGTAGGTACAAGCTGGCATTACATTGCAGTGTGATGGCCTTTTCAGTTTAATATAGAATAACTTGCACTGCCAGTTCTATAGTCAACAGTAAAAGTCTGAGGGGAAAAAATCAGAAGTGGGGATATGCTAGGAATAGAAGAGACCCATGATGAGTGACCGGCAGTGGAGGCAAGAGGAGGAGGCAGGGAGCAGGCAGGGAGTTGGCAGAAGGAAAGGGCAGCAGGCAGAGCTTGTTTGCAAGAGCTAAGGAGAACTGCTGCGTCTCTTAAGTCAAAGTGAAAAGTTTACCTAGAAAAGGGACTGAAATGGAAAAGCAGTGAGAAACCTACACTGAGAAGTGCCTTCAGGGGAAGGTATTGAGAATAAAGTTGCTAGTAACTTTAAGGGGGTATGTGTGGAAATGAACTGAATGCTCACCTGGGGTGGGGAGGAGGAGAAGTTGGGAGCAGCTGAAGAAGTGGTGTTATGGGCAGAGCCACAGCAAGGTGGCTGACAGACTGTTGGGCCAAAGTAAGAGATGCCCTACCTGAACAAGCCAAGCTGGTGCCTGCTTGTGGTGTGCCATAGCTCTGGTCAGTGACATGCCTTGCAGCTGGTTTTCATGTAGTACATGCTGCCATTAGGTGCCACGCAGAAGAACTTCCTCAAACTTTCTTGAGCATCCCTGCATCTCACCTGTACAGCTCTTGGTAATGGTAACCTATCTCCCTGAACAGGAAGATCTTGATCACCCGAGGGACCAATGACAGTCATGCTGTAAGTGAGGCAATAAAAATATCAAATAAAACTCAGCAGGGGAAAAGGGAAGATTTAAAGGAAGAACTTGGGCGTTAGCCTGATGATACCCAGAGGTAAGCTACTGCTGTAACCTTGTTGGGAGTGCTCTCTAGGGAGCGATCTTCACCTGCCAAGTCATCTGTAATGTTGAGTATAATTTACTGTCTCAATGTAAGTGCTGACACCAGGATTTAGGTGACAATTCGCCTGAAATGGGGAGAGCCATCCACTGCTAGAAGAGAAAAGGTGAAAGGCTGTTTCAGCCTCTTTCATGTAAAGCCATTACTGAATGTCTTTGCTGCTAATTGTGGGGTTATAACATCAAAAGGGGTGTGCAGAAGATCTACTTCAGGTAGCTGCACATAAAAGCAGAGCTGGGAGGCAGAGGGAAGAGGAGTGAAAATGTGTGTAGAGTCAAGTATTATGTCAGTGGGAGCCCAACCACGTTTCCTCAGAAAGGGAAGCTCACGAAAATGACCTTGAGCAAATATAGGAGTCCTCACATGAATGCTTCCAAGACCCAGTATGGCAATGCAGGATCTAAGCTGTTCTTTAGCAGAGTTAAGCTGATATCAATTAGGCAGTAAAAAGGAGAAACCTGACTGCTAAGCTGTGCTTCATCCTGTCTCTTAAAGTCACCTGCTGGATGATTTTAGTGGTATGGTTGGTGCTGCAAAACTCCCTGCTGGTGGAAGGGGCTATGGTGGTTGCTCAGCTTTATTCCTCTCCAAATTACCAAATGCAAAGTTACAGCAAATTTGCCTTGACCAAAACATGCTGCTCTGCTCTTATTTAACTTCACTCTAAAACTGCTGGACTTCTGCAATCATCTGCTCGACTCTGAACTTCCAGCAGCTAATTCAAATAAGGAGAAATGATGTTTCTGGCAGTTACTCTGGCAGTTTCTCTCCCACTGCACCCTGCCTCTGTGCAGCTGTGCACACCCCTGTAGCTCATCCCTCTCCAATGGAGTTGGGGAGCCCAGGAGCAATTGGCAATTACAGACAGGTGAGGAGGGAGGGGGATTTCAACTGTTTATGAAGGCAGGGAAAATAAAGTGGTGGGGAAGTGATTTAGAGAGTGACGAAGACAAAGGAGGAGGAAGCTGGACTGGTGCTTTTCCTGGGGACACAGGGCAGGAGGCTGGGGTCTCTCTGGGGAATGAGGGTGTTGTCAATATCTGTATGTCATACCCAGGAAAACAAGGCTGACAGCAAAGGAGGTGGGGGAACAGGAGATGAGCACTGAGCTGGGCACCAGCAGGAGTGTGGTAGAAAGCAGGGACATGAATAAGGACAGTGAAGTGGCTGTTAGTTGCTGTTTCCCTTTGAGGCTTTCTCTCCACAGAAGGCAAATGTATCAGGGTGAGTATTTAGGAGAGGCAAGGCTTATTTCATCTGTAATTAGGCTTACTCATTCTACACAAGTTTTAGGGTTTATCAAAGAGCTGAGATACACAGTGCTATTCAATCTATCAGAACTGCCATTTTTATATAGCAGTTTATACAGGTCAGAGCTCTTCTTATGCCATGCAACGTCCTGAAAATTTGTCATTAAATTGAATTAAGGGACAGCTTTTTTTTATAGTTCCTCTGATAAAGTAGATTAAATCAGATAAAAAAAGGAGAGGCCCTTGAAGAAACAGGAGTCACATGAAAAATTGAAGAGGAACAAATCACAGGTCCCAGTGTCATCTGTCTCAGAACTCCAATAGAAATGATGGAGCTGGCAACAAAATCACGCTGTTAATAAAATTGGTTATGAGAGTTGAGTGCTCTATATCTATGAGTTAACAGGTGAAAACAAAGGGAGCATGTTAGAGAGTATCT
The DNA here is from genome assembly GCA_013399075.1 of Chloroceryle aenea. Taxonomy (NCBI): domain Eukaryota; kingdom Metazoa; phylum Chordata; class Aves; order Coraciiformes; family Cerylidae; genus Chloroceryle; species Chloroceryle aenea. The sequence goes on along the minus strand of VWZY01005717.1, from coordinate 363,567 downwards.
TTAAAATGAAATTACAGTTCTGTCCATGTCAAGGCATCACCAGAAGGACTGCCTTGGGTTCTGCAACCGAGTTCTCCCAAGAATAATTGATTTTATTTTGGGGGGGGGCAAGATGGTATTTGTAAAATATGCCTTGAGAAAGAATTCTGCAGTCCTGCAGTTAAGCAGACATGTTCCTCTCCAGCAGCAATGCTGGATTTAAACAGAAGAGGGCATCCATTACCAAGTATCTGAGTTTGCTGAAGGCGCTCAGTTTCTAGAGGGAAGGCATTTGAAAATGGTAATTTTTTAAACGATTAATAAAGGTTCATCATCCAAAAATAAATCTTCTCTAGACATCATGTACCAGGAGGAGTATAAATAATTACAAATTGAAACCCCTCCAGTAAATGAACGTTTAAGGTGGCCTTTAGCAGCACCATCCCAAAATACTGAGAAAAACCCCGAAAAATCAGGAGGGTTTGAATGGCATGCTAATCTTTTTGATATCCTGACTGCTAAAACTATTGCGAGCTGTTGAAGAGACCTCAACGGGGAGAGCTGGATTGGAAGCTGAACCAAGACTGATGAAACCTGGATGCTGTTTCCAACTGCTGTTTGCGAACTTGGGCAAGATATTTGGTGTGTCTGTGCCTCCTTTTTTTTCTCTTAAAAGTGGGGTTAAAAATGTTAACAAAATCCATAAGCATGAACATCACCACAGGGTTGCACTTTATACTGCAGGACGCTGATACTAGGTTAAGATCACCAATATCAAAGTGAGCCAGTCAGTACGAGTAATGCTATTCATAGATATTTTAATATTTTTTTTTCTTGCTCAAAGAAGATTGAATTTTTTCAGTGTCTACCAAGCTTTCTCATGCTGTTCAGTCGACACTGCTCTCAGTGTTTGGATGAAAAGACACCTTCCCTAGGAGTTTGTAAAATAAATTATACAGAGTTTGTTGCCAGACCTGAGACGAAAGCGTAAGTGCCTCGGTTAGCAGGAAGCACCCTCTACAACCTCCTCCCCATGCTGCTTGTAAAGTTGTATTTCTGTTCCCAGTTTTTATTTTCTCCCCAGTGATAGCTGTGTACTGTCAGTAGGCTTAATCTGCCGTCCCTTGCATGAAGGGAGCTGATACCGTTGACCTTGGTGACAGGAGTTTGGTGTTCACTGATAATACAAAGGGTATAATTTACATAATTCCTGGGGTATGCCCACAGGGCCCTGTGCTAGTGGGATGTGCTGGGTCTATACAAATACAGAGACACCACTATCAACCTGAAGTGCAAGTGGAGATCACTAGCTTTGGTCTGCAAATTTTAATGTGGACATAGCCAAAGTCACCCAGCTGCTACCTGAGACAGCTGAGAAGTCCTTTGGTATAAAGCTCTCCAACTTCTCTTTTCTTAAGTTAGACATACAAATTGTTTTGATTTCAAGGCACTTTGTAAATCCCTAGCTGGACAAAGAGGGGAACTCATTTAAAAATCTTCTTTCTGCACTTCCACCTTTGTAAAACTGCTGTAGGGTATGCTGGCAGATAGATGGCTTTGCATCAGGTTTATCAGTCTGATGTATGAATTGCAGCCGGCTGCAGCATTCCTACGTACAACCTCCAGGGCCCAGTGAGATCCTAAAGGCTGCAACTTCTTCCTGCTATCTCCGCTCACAGGACAGGACTAATCACACAGGAGAAGAATAATGATGCTCTAGGTCTGCACCATCCCAGAAAGTTTGGGATGAGGGCTGTGCTTTAAAAAAATATGCTTTATTATTTAAATCATTCTATGAGTAAAGCAACATGGCTCGCCTTTTCCTCATGATGATGCAGGGCATACAGAACAGCTGAATATGCAACTGCTGTTTAATTCAAGAGCCAGACAGTGTCATTAAACATATTTTGTTGCAGAGCAAAATTACTTCAGTAGCAAATTGCATTTGTCTCACTCATGAAAATGCAACTTATGATATTATTATGGATGTTGCTTTTGTTTTGTTGTTGTTGTTGTAGGTGTTAGTCTAGTTATATAATTAAGGGTCTGTCAGTATTTTCATTAAAATCTTTTCATTTTTCAGGATGTGTGAGTCAGCCTTAAAAATTAAAGCATAATGGTTGAGACTCCACAAGCTAAACAGCACTGTAACCACATAGCTACCTAGAAATGGGAAAAGAAAGGAAAAAAGGAAAACTAGATGATGTTTCTAGGTTCTCAGAATCACCAGGGCAACATTGCTCCATATAGAGATGGAAAGTGTATCAAGACCAAAGTATATATCTCTTACATATATGAGATTAAGGCACATTATTCCAGACAAGTAACTGCTAAATTGGTAAAGCTATTAACATATGAACAGATTGCTGCAAATGTAAGCTATAATTTGAGTAGTAGTACCAGATTGCTTCTATTTAACTGGTAGCTTCAGCGATCTCCCTGTTTATAAGATAATAATGACTTCAGAGCTTAGTCGAACAAAATAATACGCTTCTCTAGCCAGCTTTCTATTTTCGCACATTGGGGTTCTCCAGACCAAGGCTCCCTATCCCTACGCTCACAAGATGAAGTTTCAGGCTTAGGGCTCACGGTCTGAACTGCAAATCTGCAACCCCGCCACAGCCGTGTGNGTCAGGGATTGGTGTGAGCCACCGGGTAGCTCCAGGGTGTAGAGGGACGCTGTGCTAGGGAGAGGTGTCGGCTTTTACTCCCCTTCGGGTTTCAGCTGCTGCCTCTCCTTAGGTGGCACTTAAGGTAGTCCCTCAGAGGAGAGGAATCCCAGTAAACCCTTGGAGGCTTCACTTTAAGGTCTGCTTTAGTTCTTTGCTGGAATGGGGTGTTGATAAGCCCCTTCGTGCCACCCCAGTATG
>VWZY01005717.1:331675-357953 GCA_013399075.1 Chloroceryle aenea | reverse complement strand
TGGCGGTTGCCAGTGTGGAGGGACTGCTTGTGGTAGAGGGGTGCCTGCGTGTAAAGGCACCCGCGTGGAGCACGCTGATGTCTGCATTGTAACCCTTTAGGATTTGGAAGCATATAATGTTTGAATTTTACAGTTGCTGTGTGCAGATATATCTAGCATAATAAATGTACTTATTGTAGCTTGGCCATCCTGGGGAGAGGAATAGGCCTCCTGAAAGATTTAAATTCAATCTCTCTTCTGGCTTGACAAGGCAAAGCATTTGATGTGGGCTAGTCAACATCCTTTCATCCTTTACTATGGTGGCACAAGAGTAATTGTTTTTAATTTTTTTTTTTTTTTAATTTTTTTTTTTTTAATCTTCCTAGTGTCCTGAAATGTGCTGGGGGAATGCTTGGAGATCTGTAACCTCCCATAAGAAACTGTACATGAGTATGGTTATTTTAAAGTAGTGCTGTGTGGTGCTGGTCACTTTTTGCAAAAAGTGAAACATCATTCTTGTTACTTAAACGGGGATTATTTTTCAGAACAAATGGTTTATCATTTTCAGTTTAGAACCATATTAGAGCAGTAAAATATTCATTTGATGTTGAGTTGGAAATTAAGATTCTGGGATACTAATTTACATTTTTCTAAGGTTTCCTGAAAATCTCAGCTTCACCTCTCGCTGTGTATAGGCTATTTTGGTGGTAATGATAGTCAAGATTAATAACATTTAAATTACTAAATGAAAAGCTTATTATCTTACATTTTCATCTGAGTGGATGAATCTTGATGCTTATGTCTGTCTGTTGTCCAGGTCTGACTGGAGGAGCAGGATTTAATCACTGGCATGGGCAGAAGAAGAAATAAAATGTTGTGTTGGAGCCCTGTTGTAGTAGAAGATGAATGATATGTATTGCTAACTGTAGTGTTAAAATTTCCATAGCATCAGCCTGTTACCACAAAGTAGAAATAATAATCAAAATCTTCGTTATTTCTTGCAGGTTACTTAACCTTATGCTTCTAACAGTATTAGTACATTTCAGTTTTAGTAGTTTTTATTGCTGGTTGTCATTTAAGAGTGATCACATTAGAATGATAGTAAGTGGAAAAGTCATATTTAAACTACTATTTTAAACATGCATGTTTGAAAATTCAGCACGATTGTTTTTGTAGTGTTACCAATAATTTGAGGCTCGAATCCTGTGTTTTTTCCAGGGATATCCGTTCCCAAGGATGTGAGATTTGAAAGAATGAGGGATTTGCAGACCCTTCGCTTGACAGAGTATTCATTTTATTACACTGACCTGTTTGTGCTGCTCTGTTTGTCACAGTGCTTTGTGCGGCTAGATTAGACATTGTGATATCATTTCAAATGAATTAATGTCCATCTTAACGTTCATCTTAACTTGAAAATATTTTGTGTTTTGCTTATGTAGGCTAAACTATACAGGTCCATTATTGAAGATGTGATTGAAGGTGTGCGGGAGCTCTTTGCAGAAGAGGGTTTAGAGGAACAAGTTCTGGCAGACTTGAAGCAGGTTTGTTGGGTTCCCTTGCATTAATACAAGAATAGAATCNTTTTTTTTTCATATGATGTATCTGTCCATTTCTTTGCCCTCCAAAACATGCAAATTTTTGCCCTAACTTAGAATTATAAATATCCTGTGAATCATGTGTTGGGCTGCTGGAAGTAAAAATTCAGTAGTGATTCTATGTTTATTGGATAGAATCAGTCAGTTTACTCTTGGTAAAACTAAGACTACCCGATTGTCATCTTGCATGTGGTTTGTGTTTAAAGCTTGATACTGTTTGACCTTAATAATAATCTTTCTGCAGCTTTGGGAAACCAAGGTGATGCAGTCTAAAGCCACAGAAGGTTTCTTCAAACATAGCCACCATTCTCCGCAGTTCACCTTGCAATTGCCACACAATTTTCACCGCGTTCTGCAGGCTTCAGCAGGTCAGTTATTGTTGAACACAGCAGATGAAATTTAAGAATAGCTCAGGGATTCAGGAACGTTTTTGGAAGACTTGAAGGTGCTGCAATCATCTTGGGTTTTGATGCTTATGTATAAATCTGGCTTGATGGGAAACAGTAATTACTTGAAAGCAGAATTTGACTAATAAAGGATGAATTAAACTTTGATAAACTAATGCAAGTATGTCTGTGTTCTCTTGATCTGATTGCTTATTTCCAGTAGAAAAACTTGAATTTTAGCTTTCTTGCCTGCAGTCCAGAAGTGTAGCCCTTCAACTGCAAATTAGCCCAATAGGGTTAAGGTTTCATTTCTCCTTTTAATCTGTGGTATGATGTTTGCAGAGGTTATAGGGTGTATTTATGCCATGCAGCTCTGCTGTCAGTGTTGGAGTTTAATATGGTTCTGCACTTGTTAAAATGTAATATCTTGCTCAAAGAAAAGAGTGGGAGTTTTGGGGAAGTTTCTTAGTTTGTCTCTGTTTTCCTAAGAGCAGTATTCCTGTTGCAGAGAAGCACTTGACTTTCATGCAGCCTCTGATATCAGGACCTGTTCTTCTCAATTAAATCCAGCTGACCACTGTGGTAATGTTATAGTATAAAGCTCTGCTGAGGCTTCTCCCAGTGTGAGAGGACTTTTCCTCATAAAGGACAAAAAAACCCCACGTGAGATGATTTAATGAAAATCTTTCATTGTGCACCTTGGGGTTGGGCAGGCGCACCTCACCTTATTTGATTGTTTTGTACAATCTTCATAGTTGAATGGACTGCTTTTAGAGACAGATGTTTTATTTATTCCATGTGGTTATAGGGAATATACCTTTGGGTTTGTTTGCTCTTGGAGACTTTATATTTAATGAGTTTTACCTTATTACCCCTTGGTTTTAGAAGGGCCATACTAGGGCAAAACAATCTGTTGATGCCAGTGATTTTTAAATTTTTTTTAAATGGGATTTGAATTGTCCTCTGGCTGGAGATTTTTGAAGCAGTTAGGGTTACCAAAATTATTTGCTTCTTGAAGCCTGTGAAAGTTTTTTCCTTTGACTTGCTTTCTCCACTATTTAATCAAAGAGTTAAATAGAAATACTTGTAAAGCAAACAAACAAAAATCTCCAAGACCAACTTTTAGCAACATGCAAGGTTTTTTTCAATTCATGGTGTCATGTCTCCCTCCTGAGTACAACCTAAGCTTGAAGCAACATAAAGGGAAATAATTTCAAGAGCCTTATCTAGATGTGCTCACTTGTTTGTTCATCTAATGAGTATGAACTAAAGTTAGATTGCTATAGTTTCAGCAGTGCTTGCTGTAAATTACTGAAAGATCAACTGTATATGAGAAATCGATGGTTAAAGTGGTGTGTGTTGTCTTGTTTTTGTTTTTTTTTTTTTTGTATATGTGTGTTGTGTTTTGTGTTTGTTATTTTTTTTTTAATAGCTTCTTTAGTCATCCCAGCTGGCAGAGGTTTTCAGCATTTCGCAGCAGCAGATGTGGTATGTAGCTGTAGTGACATCTTATTTCAGTTAATTCTGAATTAAGTTTTTTAGATTTTAATGGGCTTAAAGGGAGGTAAGTATTAAATATTTTTATGTATAGATGCTTAGAACAGGATTTGGGGACTGAAAGAATAGCATTTCTCATGACAGTTTCATCTGTTCAGTATGGTATAGTAGGCAAGGGAGCAGGACTAGGCAAGGGAGCAGGGGTCCTGCTGGGAGAGAATCAACAGCTGAAGAAACTCAGTTTTGTTACTTCTAGTCCATCCAAAAAATCAAGAGACTGCAGAGGGAGAGCTGTACCAGTTGCTTCTGTTTGAGCAGAAGAAAAAGGGTGGGGATCCACCAGTTGGTTTTGCAAGCAGCGCAGCCAGAAGTGTTTTGGAAGATGTGACTGCATGTATTTAGTCCACAGAACAGTAGTGGAAATGCACGTCTGCAGATTCTTTTGTAATTGCTGGATGTTAAAATAATGCATGGTTGGGCAGTGCTAGCACTGGTGAAGCTGGGAGCAACATTATCTGTGAGGCATAGAAATCACCCAGAAGATGATGAATGTTTTTAGAGTTGGCAGGTTCTGAACTCTAGGCATGCAAAATTTGTTTGGGAAGGGACTGCTCATTGTCAGAGCTTGAACTTATGGGTGCCACCTGAACTTCAAGCTAACTAGCTTGCCAAGCTGAAATACAGTATTGGGAAGATGTTTGTGCAACATGCAAGTTTCCTGATGTAAAATTTGGATTTCCTCAGAACAGCTAGTTTGAAAGGGAGATGTATATGCAACTCTTTGCTTTCCATGAGAAAAAGAGAATGTGCAGTGACTTTGTAGGCCTAGGCAAGGAGTTTGTGCTGTGTGGAGTGATGCATAAGCTTGGGTAAAAGCAGCTCAGAGTGGATAGTGGGTAGTATGTACATGGAGGGGGTACAGGAAAGTGTTCTGTTGAAAACAGGGAATGCGTTAACTGGAAAATAGGGAACATTTAGGGCAAGTCATTATCTTGTCAATACAGAAAACTCTTTATCTGTCTAAATCTTAAAAGCCTGAAGCAACTCTTCAGTAAAGCTGATCATGTAAAGGCCCTCATTCATGTTTCATCTGGAGGTGTTACGTGTGACATTGAGGGTCCTGGGAGATAAAGTATGCACTGTTTCTTCATAAAGCTCTTGTGTATCTAGGGTGCTTCAGGAGTGGGTGCAACTCTGACTCTCCCTCCGGGTGTTGCTTATCCTATACATGTACCAGCTGGAGTGACGCTACAGACGGCATCCGGTAGGATTAAAGAGATGTCAAATGTTGCAGTGCTTTGAGTGTATGGGGATATGGAAAGATGGTCCTGAGTACAGTAGATAAAATAAATGTGAAGTTAAAGTATAAGTGGGTAGAGCCAGTTACCCTATTCTTGCTTTGTAGTTTGTGTTTGTAATTGCTGTGTGAGGGAAGTAATCACTTTGATTATTGGTGTGTCAGTTGTGTGCACTTGCAAGGTCAGTTAACATGGGCTGCCAGGTGATGCCATTTGGGGGGGGTGGGTGGGGATGGGGATGTGTTTTACAACTGCTTGCAAATGTGTGCCTTTGTCAGTCCAGACATAGGTGTCTTCTGCCCCTATAGAAGGGACAATCTTCCATAGTTTAAAAAAGGTAGAGATGTTCTGATGCTTCAGAATCAAATTGGTTTCTTCTTCAAATAAAATTCAACCATCCATTAACCTTTTTGCTCACAGTCTTTTGCTGATAAAACTACCTCTACTGCTTGTACAAAAATGTGCTTATACTGCTTAGGGTGTGATGAGTGGAAGGCTTATTTCAGTCCATAGATTGACTTTTTTTTTTTCTCAAATGCCTCTTCTCTGATGAGAACTAATGTCATGAGATATTTTAGGTATAATTCCTAAGATTTTGAGACCTATAAACTGGTATCAGTGACTGTTTGTGCAGAGAAGAATAATTAGGGAACTTAGCTCTGGTATCTTAATTTGGACACTGATGATACTAATAACTTTAAGGATTCAGTGTTTGGAGTGGTTTTCATACAGTGAGTGGATAGATAAACTGTGAGGTTGTGTTTTGATGGGGTTTTTTGAGGGTTGTTGTTTGTGTTTTGTGTTTTTTTTAATTAAACAAGGCTTTTTTTTTTTTAAAGGGATACCTAGGGGTCCTTAAAGGAGTGAACTGTCCCTGTAGATATGGAATAGTTTACTGTTTAATCTTGTATTCCTTAGTTTCTGAAATGGAAACAAATTCAAAATGGGATTTTCTCTTTATTTAATAAAAAACCAAAACAAAATAAACCTCAACAGCAAACTGTTGAATTTACTGCCATAGGGTATTGTGGAGGGCAAAACCAAAAAGGGATTTTAAACATGATAGTCTGGATGGAAGCTTGGGCTTGGAAAGCCTCTGAACACTTAAGTTTTCAAAGGCTGAAATTGTGCTTGGGGAAAGTACTGGTTTGTAGACAGCCTGTTTCTCATAGTTGGCCTGAGTGTTTGCTATTGGTTATTAGTGGTAACGGGCCAGTGGCCTGGATGAATCTGTAGTTCAATCTGCTGAAGCAGTTTTCAACTCTTCTCTTTGTAGGGCAACTTTATAAGGTAAATGTGCCCATTATGGTTACACAGACCTCAGGAGATGCAAGTATTCTACAGCATCCCATTCAGCAGATACTTCATCCCCTTGGGCAACCTTCTGTTCTGCAAGCCAGCGTAGCCAGTGTTGCACAGGCGAATGCATCTTCTGGACAGGCAGCTGATGAAACATTGCAACCCCAGGAGACTGCTGTCCAGCAGACCGTGGTATTTCAAGCAAATGTCATGGAAAGAAACCACCTGGAGAACTCTGCGAAGACTACACTGGTCCAGCAGCCTTCTGTGAGTCAGCAGCAGCCTGCAACTAATGCAGTGTTGAATCAGTGTGCAGACTCAACAGAGAAATCCCAGCACGGCACTCTTCACGCAGCTGTGTTTACTCCAGAATCCTCTGAAGGGTTTTCTCCTGATGAAGCCTTGGCAAACAACCCAATCAGTGTACTGCTGGATGAGGAGGGGCAGTTAGACATTGAGCCTCAGGATTTGGTGGATCAGCAAGTGTCTGATGATATCATTGACCTGATTAACATGGGTGAAGGTTTGTATGATGACGCTGTACTGAAATTCCACAACAACTTTGTTTCCTCTGACAAGGTAAGACCTTTTAATTCTCAGCTGGTGAGAATACCTCTGCTGGAGATGGTTGTTTGACGTATCTTAGGAGATGTGAGCAAACACATCTGTAAGTGACAAATAGCACATCTAAATTATAATAAACTTATTATGATTTTGAAGTTCATTTTTGAGATTGTTTTGAATAGCAGTAGCTCACTTGCTTATTTTTACATTAAGAATTTGTCACAGATGTTGCTGAGATACTGTCACTAAGAGAATGTCAATCTAAAAAGTGCTAAAAGTTTAATGGATAGGTATAATGTATTCTTAGATTTCCTATTTTTTGGGGGTTAATAGTTTCTTTTCTTTTAGTGCAACTGAGCAGATACGAATGACCCTTTGAGAACTTCCATGTGATTCTGACACAGAGTCTGCATGTGGACACTGGCCAGTTGTGGGTACACTGCTTTGCAGCTGGCATTAGTTTTAACTTGTAATATGTGAAGAGCATTTAACTTGCATTGAGAATGCATATTGAGTATGAAAAGCCAGTTTAAGTGAAAATCTGCTAGAAGGAAATGTATTTCCTTGGGGAAAAAAATCATGAACAAAATAGAGTGCACCTAGAGCTGTGTGAAAAACTTGAATGATTTTAATTAACAGGCCACTTTCCTGACCTCATCTTATTTTTTTTTTCTGGGAATTATCTGCAGAAGTTTTAAGTTCACACTGCCTTGCGGACTTTGAGTTGTAGTGCTTAAAGGGGATTGAGGCAAATTATTCAATGCAAATTTAATGACAGTAATAAGAAATGACTGTAAATAGAAAGCATTTAGTTACTCGTCTGAACTTTGATGGCAGAGTGACAAAGACTGTAGTAAGAGTGGAAGGTCAAAATAAAGTGTTATTTTCTTAAACTAGTAAGTGTATGTGGATGTCAATTAAGTGCTACAGTAAAGATTTAATGAGAAGCTGAAGATGGATGAAAGTTTAAAGCCCCTTTATGATCTTATGAGAGCTCTTTTTAGGATTTCTAGCAATTTATGAACAGTAGCATGAAGTACTGAAGTATTTACTGTCAGCTTTTTACCTCTTACTTAAAGTATTTTGATTGAGTTGTGGGAGAGGGACAAGTTAATCTTGAATTTTTTTTTAAAATGAAAAATGCTATTTTGGGGGCAGGGGAGTAACTTTGTTGTTGTTGCTTTCAAAGTTTTCTTTGCAAGAAAAATTTTGAAAGAGTTGCGTGATTGTCTCTTAAGAAGTTGCTTGAGTACATCTGTGTGTAATGAAAAGTCTAAGAAAATGTCTTCCTATATTGCTGAGGAATATTTGGCATGGATTCCATTTAAAATAAAGTATAAGAATAAGATTTGCAAATGTACTCAGGTTTTACAAGCAGGACAGGACTTGAAGCTCTCATTTTAATGCCCCAATCCTCTTGCTTTATTAAACAAAAATCTCGGGCTTTGTACTGAACAATGAAAGCTATGAAGTATTAATTCACAGGCTGTCTCTGGTCTCTTCTATTCCTGTCAGATGGAGCCTACTGAGCAAATGGAATCTAATTTGCGATCAGAGGAGGGTATCTGCAGTGACATTGAAGGCATAAATCAGCTAGATGGTACTGGTGATGTTTCTCCCAAAGAAGAAATACAATATACAGCAGACAGGGAAGAGAATGAATTCATTGGTATTATTGAGTCGGAGGATCTAAAAGTTCTGGAAGATGAGGAAGATGATGATGAAGAATGTGACAGTATTTCAGACACTGAATCTAATGGCAGTGGTCGTGATAATGAAGAGCCTCAAATAGATATAGTTGAGGAGGTAATTTACTTTTAAGCCTTGTGATGCACATTACAGTAGAATCTCTATCTTGACTGTTGAATTGTTGGATCTGGAACAATACCTGTTAGGTTTAATGCACAGAATGTATAGTTAAGTTACATCCTCTTGACATAGAAAGTACTGCTGAGAAATTACTCGAGAGCTCATTATGAGAAGCGTGAACAAATGAAAGACCTGTTGAGAAGTCATTTGCTTATTGGCCGAATTGAAATACTCAATTACCAGAATTAAAGTTCTGTGGTAAAATCCTGGCCTCAGTAGAATGGAATTATGCTTTTTACTTAAGTAAGATCAGGATACAAGTCTAGGTTTCTGTTCCTTCTGAAGGACTGCAGGGGATTAGATAGAGAAGGGAACAGTATGGTACAATTACATGTGTTTCTTAGGAAAATGCTTTTCTTAATGTACAATTTTCTATCCTAGAGATTCCCAAGAGAATCAACTCATAGTATCTGGACTTGAAATAAACACCAGTTGATTAGTATTCCAGTTACTGAGGTCAGCTTTGTCAGTTAGCAGTCTTGCTCTTTGATGTGTCTTTTTTTGTTTAGGGTGTTTCTGCTTTTGAGAAAGTAGTCCTGTAAAGGCCCTATAAATGAGTGTTGTGCAACATGGTCTTCATAATCTCTGGCTTGATTTTTGTAACAGTAACTGTTATTATTCTAGGTGTGTCTAGGTACATTCAATGCTATTCTGAAAGAGTGATAAAATATAATTTTAATCCCTAGGACCCCTTAAATTCCGGTGATGATGTCAGTGAACAGGACACTCCAGACTTGTTTGACACTGATAATGTGATAGTTTGCCAGTATGACAAGGTACGGTATATAGTTTTATCTTTGTTCCTTAATCATTCTAAGTATTATATTCAGCAAATCCATGGTTGATCTATTGTCAGTGCCTTGTAAAGAAAATGTAGTGCTGTAATAATTGTTTAATTTACCTGCTGTTTTCGGAAATGAGGATAATCAACGGGTTCATAATGGCCTATTAAAGGAAAAGGAAGCGGGACTAGATCTTGCAAAAGTAAGATTTGTAAAGCTACAAAAGCCTATGCATTTCTGTAACTTGGAAGTAATGCATACATCTGTGGAGCTGTTGATATGCACTTTAAGCCATGAATTAAGACTTTTGAAATGGCAACAGAAAGAGCCATGTGTGTACTTTCTGCACATTTTTCATCTTTGAAGAGTTTACTGAGAGATTTTCCTGACAGAATTCCTTTACGTCTGAAGATTAAAACAGTTGTTAAGGGCCATTTTGTCCTCCTTCATTTTCATGTTTAAAATTTCAACCTTTTTTTGAACTCTTAAAGACCATATTAAGTAATTCTAGCTCTGTCATGGTTTTGGACACACGTGTCGGTATTTCACAGGTTGACAAAGCAAAGTGCATATTTTACTTTGAAACAAATATGGGAGAAGTATGTCCATTGTTTGCTTAAGAATGTGCCTTGGCTTTTATTCTTTCAAAGGTGACTAGTGACATTTTTTTTGTGTGTGTGTTTAACTAGACCTGCATTAACATGCTCACTGTTTCCTAAAACACAGACTACTAAGAAAATTGTCTACTAAAGTGTAACAGGTTGAGTGGTTCTGAAACCAGTTATTTTAGAAAATGTAGTTATAAGGGCGAGCATAGAAAACACATCTGAAATTAATCTACAGTGTCTGTATTGTATGGAGAAGGTACTGAAATTTCTGTAGCTGTGTAATTCTGTTTGATGTTAGAGATGCTATAGGTAGTGGATATTATCTGCAGCATGTTTTACCTGGAATAAGCTGAAAAAATGGTTGACAATATAAAAAAAAAAAAGATAGGAAGTTCAGCATTGGGCATGTCTTGTAGGAATTTTAGTGTCAGATGTTATTAGAAAGTTACAGAAGTTCTTGGAAGATGTTGGTAACTTTCCTCTTTCCTCTATAGATTTGATAAAACATAGGACTAGTAGAAAGTAGATGGAAACAATTGTTAAATTACCTTGTTACCTATAAAAGAATGCTTTTGGCAAAATTACTATCCTGTTTCTTTTGGATTTTCCCTCCTTTTTCTTTCTGGACTTGAAAATAGACTGATGCTTAAAATCCAAGGAATTTTCTAGAGATCTTTAAAATTCCTTCTTTTAGTATCAAATAACTTTATGCAGTACAGATTGCTTTGAAGGCATTTAGAAAAAAAAATAGAATATACAAATTCTATTAATTTTTTTAAAAGAAAACCAAGGTTTGTAAAGCAAGCTGTGCTTAAACTGCTGGTTAGCTTCATTTTGTTTCTTGTGTGGTTTAGTTGTTTTGGTTTTTAATGGATAGTCTAATATATTTGGGGGATTTTAACTGTATGTTGTGTTTGTTTTGGTTGGTTTATTTGGGTTTTTTGACAGATACACAGAAGTAAGAACAAATGGAAGTTCTTCTTAAAAGATGGAGTGATGTCCTTTCAGGGTAAAGACCATGTTTTTTCAAAAGCCGTTGGAGATGCAGAGTGGTGAAACCTCACTGAAGTGCGTACTTTAAGACACTGGCATTATTCCCTTATGAACATTCCATGAAACACTTAAATGTTCTATTGTTTCGCCATAAAAAGAAAAAACACAAACCAGCAAAGCTGTGATAAAAATATGCAAAATAAGTGTTGTTAATATATGCAAACTAAACCACTGTTTTGTTAGCTACTCGACTGTCTTTCCAGTTTTTGTTTGTTTCCTGATTATTTCATTACTGTTCTACTAAGAAATATCACTAGAATGAATAGATTTAAAGACTGAAAAGTTGAATCTGTTACTAATTCAAGTAAGTCAGGGAATACCAGGTGACTGTATTTAAGTACATTTTGGTTCTGTTGTTTTTCTTTTCACTTTTTAAAATAAGAGTTAGCCTGAATTGAAATATAAAGCTACACAGTTGTTGGTAATACTATGTAATTCCTTTTAAAGGCTGCTGAGTTTAAAAAAGAGGAGAAAAATAAAAGAAAGAACAATACCTATGCAAGCCTGAAACCTGTAACTGTTTCAGCTGTGTACTTCTTTCTCCTCTTTCCTTGCTTTTTGTGTTGCTGCTTTGTGGATTTGACATCAGGTTAAAGGTGGGCATTTTAGATGTAAGTCAGGAAATGTGGGTGGAAGACCCTTAAGCTCTCAATGTACGAGAGTTGTTATTGTTTATTCTATACCCTCTGTGTCTACTGAGATGCAGTGAATAGTGTGATTTGACATTAAAATGTGATTTATTTTCACTCTCAATGCGAAGTCATTTAAACTTGCTTCTGTACATAGCCACTGCATTCTAGGACTACAGACCAGTAGGCTGTGAATGATACAAATTGTGCATAATAATAAAATGTCATCTTATATACATTTCTCGCACAGAGTTGTTTTTGTGTTCCCTAAATACAAACCTTTCTTAGGAAAATGTGGTCAAACCATGCATGTGACAGTAGCTCACCCTGCCAGCTCCACTCCTAGTGCTCCTCTGCCCTAGACGTTTTTTTGTTGCCCTACAAAGAGGTTGAAAAGAAGTTCTAGGGCCAGACCCTTCAGCACTGCAGCTTTCCCCTGGTTAACTCCTCTTCCTTGCAGGGCAGTATTGGAAACTAAGTGGTAAAGCTTCAACCAGGCTGCCTCAGAACAGGATCAGAATCCTACTCGAAGGGCAGTGCTACACTCAAGTAGTACTTCCTCCTGGCTGCTGCTTTTTATGTATGCTGAAAGAAGACACTGCGAGACATTTTAGTTCTCTACTCCCTGGGAGGATGTAGAAGCCTTGAGAAGGGATCAAAAAAAAAAAAAGTTGGAGTGAAAGAATATAGAGAAGAAATGGGGGGATGGGGGCAGACATGACAGGACACAGGAACCTAACCCTTATTCATAATGATACAAACCTGTGTGCTGGTTGCAGAAACAAGAGAGGTGCTTTCCTCAGGAGGCAGGTTTTTTTGACAGCTGTTGAGTTTCTTGTATGCTGCTTTTTTTTTTTGACATATCTTTGGCTGTTACCAAAGGTAGGACACCGAGCTAGAAGGCCTGAACCAAGTGTAGCATTTCTTTTGTCATTTATAGATACTGCTGCTGGGTTGTGAAGAATTGCATATTTGGAGACAGTTTAAATCTTACAGTGTGTGATTTCTCTTTCCCCATTCACCTGACTTGTAAATGCACTGGTGCTACACCTTGGAACCATAAATGCACAGGAAATGCAGCTCTTGCCACATGGTAGATGTTTTTAGATTTTAGCACTCTCTCCCAGGCTGAGGTGTTCATGCTCCCTAAATGTGTACATGATGAACTGTGGGACCATCTTCAACTTGAGCAGTATAGCAATGCTTCATGAAAGAGTGGAAGCAGATATGGTGCAGCATGGGAATCCATGGGACATGAGAGTATGTGCACTATTCCCTGAGCACCACAGAGTCTCTGAATGTTGCTTCTGAGAATAGGACCTCTGTTCAGAAGTGGCTGAAGAGTACCTAATTTAGATTTAGTTGTAAAGATGGGCAGCTTTTTCCTCTGCTGCATCTTTCTACTTGTGGTGTTAATGACTATCTCCACCTGAAGATGAGGAGTCAGAACTCTGAGCAGCCACATAACTGCTCATCTCCTCTCTCCCTGTTCCTTTTCAGACCTTGTTCCCCAGTGAATAGGTGCTGATTGATGTTTGTAATCCTGCTTTTTAACAAATCACATGTATTGTCAGCAATTAAAATCTCAAAGAACTGCTTGCCCTCTTTCCTCCTGAGGCTCTGCCAACAGTGTGCATAGATGGCTCTTCCCCTCATCACAGCTGTTCCACATCAAAAGTGATGCAGAAGGTGGCTCAGCGAAGCCATCGGGCATCCCCTGGGTTTTCGTTTATTTGCATTTTCTAACCCAGCACCTTCTGGAGATGAAGAAGCCTTGGTCTGGGGTCCACCCACTGCCTTCCTGAGCTATCCAATATAGAAGTGTTAAGGATTAGAGTAGGGTTTTGCTCTCACTATCTCAACCCTTCCTATCTCAGAGAACATGACTACTGAATTCATAACAGTGCAGATCTTCCATCTCCCTCCAAAATACATTGCAGATGTTCCTTGGAGTGTTTGCAGTGGTTTTCCCAGGCCAGACCTATGGACTGTCTACTTGGACTCCTGCAGTAGGACTAACAAGTATACAAAATATTCTGAGCCAGCACTGTGCTGTTGTGGCCAAGAAGGCCAATAGTATCCTGGGGTGCAGTAAGAAGAGTGTGACCAGGAGGTTGAGGGAAGTTCTTCTCTCCCTCTACTCTGCCCTATTGAGGCTATATCTGGGATACTGTGTCCAGTTCTGGGCTCCCCAGTTCAAGAGAAGCAGGTAACTACTGGAGAAGGGCCAGGGGAAGGCTACAAAGATGATGTGGGGACTGAAGCATCTCTCTTAAGAGGAAAGGCTGAGAGATCTGGGTCTGCTTAGCCTGGAGAAGGCTGAGAGGAGATCTTACCAATGTTTATAAAAATAGAAAGGGCAAGTGTCAAGAGGATGGGGCCAGTCTCTTTCCAGTGATAGGACAAGGGGTGGTGGACACAAACAGGAACACGGGAAGTTCTGTCTGAACATAAGGAGAAACTCCATTCCTTAGGGGGTGACAGAGCTCTGGAACAGGCTGCCCAAAGAGGTTGTGGAGTCTCTGCCTCTAGAGATACTCAGAACTCACCTGGATGTGATCCTGTGCAACCTGCCCTAGGTGAACCTGTTTTGGTGGGGAGGTTGGACCAGATGGTCCCCAGAGGTCCCTTCCAACCCCTCTGTTCAGTGCTTTTGTGAATTGCCCTACATTTTTTTCCCATTGTTCTTGACTGAACATTGGAAAAGACCTACACTTTTGAATGGAGCTTTTACAAATAAATATATTTGAAGTCAGGAATTTTTATACTGGAATAAACCATTTCTTACTAAAATGTCTGCTTAGCTCATTATTGTAGCCCATGACTTGAGCAGTAATCAGATCAGAGTGCTTTTGATCTGAATAGTTTACTTATTAATGATTTTGATTGCTGCTGCTTATGGTTTAGAAAGCATCACTACAGGTGTGATGGGAAGTGGTGTGTAATACCAGTTCTGGCCATCAAAAGTACTTCAGCAAATGGCTGTCTGAAACTTTACACCAGAAAGAAGGTAACTTTAACATAAATAACAAAGCAGAATAACAAATGTAGCTTCTGTAAGAAGCTTTAGCACAAATCTATTTATTAAAATGTTGCGTTCCACCCCCCCCTTTTGTGCCTAGAAAACTTTGAAGTATATAAATTACTTCTGTTGTTTGTGGGGTTGGTTGGTTGTTTTAAACCAGCAATTATTTTGTAAACACTAGATTTCATTCAACTAAGAGGAGATGCAAAAGGAAAAACGCCCACAGCTCTCATCCTTCTTTGCTGTTACCTAAGCAGCATTGTAAGGTAGTTGTCGCTGCTTTTAACTTGTTTCTCTTGCATGTAGTTTCCTGATAATGTTATGTGGTAGGTGGACAGGCAAGATGTGCTTGCAAGCTCTTGTCCTTTTGAAATGTAAGGTAACTAAATCAGTTATTGCCCCCTGAAGACACTGTTTTGCCATGTCTTAAATCATGTGCAGGACTCTTCCATCCACTGTCTAAAGAAACAAGTCTCAGAAGTCCATTTTGAGATGAGTGACAGAGAAGCCTTAGGCCAGGTAGGTCTTTTTTCACCAGTGTCTTTAGTTTTTATTATAGTTAAATATCCTATAGTACTCCTGTTTGCTCATCTGCTAAGTGCAGGAGCTGGTATGTATGAAGAGGTGTGTCATGTGGAATTTTTACTGATTTTTAAGCTGCAGAGTTTTAACAGTTTATGTTCTTGATTCTGCTTTGTTCCCCATGTGTGAGAAACTGCTTCTGAGTATAACTGTGCTTACATACTGAGCTTTTATACTGATTGAAATCATGGCATTAAGCTGAAGGTAAGAGAGGGTCAGAGATGTTATTTCTAATTAATGCAATTATAAGCTAACAATAAGTCAGTCACCAGTACAAATAATGACTTTCTTTAATGCGAAGCAAATTTAAACCACAGTGCAGTGTTTTGGCAATAAGAGGCGTGCTTTGGAACGCAGATTTTTACTCTTGCTGTCATAGACTTGAAAGCAAAGGACTCAGCTGAGAAGGAGAATGTAAGAGGCTTAAAGTGATACCAATAATACCATTTTCTTATGTATCAGAGTCTGCGTGCTTGGTGGCCATCAAGAACTGTTAGGCTGTGACTGTTCTGGAGTAAGCGCAGATCTTAGACAACTGCACTGCTCTGCTGAGTGCAAGGGAGGTGCATATTACACCACCTCAGGGTCTGTCTTCAGCTATCATGAGCATTGTCTACAGAATGTTATCTAAGATGCTAAAATGTTGATTACAAGCTCAAAGAAAGTACATTTGCTTTACCTTCTATGAACTATAAACTGCCACGTGTAGGTCTCATGCAACCATATTGGTTTGATGAAATGTAAGCATTCATGTTTTCCTCTAAACAGAGGCAACATAACCAACCAGAATAAGCAATCTAAGAAGGGGCCTGCGCTGCAGTCTGCAGCTTTAGCACCTGGTTTTGTCCTTAGGACTGGGAACTTTTACTAAGCACCTGATTTTCAGAAGAACGGGCAGTGCAGATTGTAACCTCTTTAGGATGTGCCCTAGGGCGGGGTCCTGCAGGGATCCTGTGTGGCATTCAATGCAGTCTACAGCTTGTCACCCAGTACAGATTGTTTGGCCCATATGATGCAGGTAAGAGCATACACATCTGAATCTCCAGCTTCAGTACAGTGTGGTGCTAGCTCATGACAAGTGAACTCCATAAGGGTGAGAGCTCGTTTGCTGCAGTCAGAGTAAATATGCTACAAAGGAATGCTCAGTTCTTACTTAAATTAGGAATGTAGGCACAAATCTGTATCTCCTTAGCATCAGGCCAATGCACTGTGAAAGAAAATATAGATCTGTATGGGAAAACAGTCAGTAAAAAGTAACTACTGTGCTTCATCAGCAGGCGGTGGAGTTGGCCCATGAGTTCTGAGGAGTCCCCAGTGCATCCTGAATGCCACTGGCACTGGTGATGTCAGAGAGTGGGCAGATAAAACCAATCTGAGACTGTCCCCAGAGAGAAAACAGGGCAGCACTTATTTGCTTGTGCAGGAAGCAGGTATCCTGCTGCTGAGAGGAGCCTTCACAGCTTATGCGATTTGTGCGTGTGCACGTATGACACATAAAACACTGTGTGCAGCGGGTGGACTTTAACAGCTATTGCATCTCTTGTGATCTCCAGGTCATTCAGAACTGCGTATGGGTTAATTTTTTAAAGTAAATTACCTACCAGCTTAGACAGAGATCTAACATAAACTGCCAAATTGCTAGTAACAAAGGTTCAGCAGGTCAACTTTTCTCCTTGGTGACATCTTTACAACCTACCCCTGGAACACTTCTTTAAGTAGGTGTAGGTGGCTGTGTAATTGGAAGTTTCTGTTGATGAAATGAAGACAGGCATCTAGTTTAGTGTCCCTTTCTTTAACCCAACAACACCAGCACAGCTGATAGGAATGGCAAAAGAAGACATGAAAGGTAGCAGGCAAGCTTTAAATACTCCAGGGAAGTAGATCAGGAGAAGAAGCCGGACTGCAATCACTGCAGTACCCATTAACTTCAAGAGCAGCTAGGCAAATTCTGGGCTCCTCTGGTTCCCCCCAAAGAAGAGCTTTGCCTAATAGTCACCTTCCATGCCTATCATTACAAAAGAAGAAAAGGAAAAATAAAATTTTGAACGTCAGACCAGTTATGTTGCATAAGAATTATCAATTAGCATTTTTATTTAATGTGAAATGTTCAAGATATTAAAAAATAATGCCTAGTCACTAGAATAATTACAGCTGGCCTTGCAAAGTGCTGCATCTATTGGTCTTCTGGTTTAATTTTCATTGTAAGGTGTCTTGGACTGCAGGATATGGCTTCTCTAATGCTGACAAGAGCAGCAGCGCTTGGGAGGCTTTGCTGGGGGCTGTGGCTGAGCTGCCATTCTTGCAGTTGGAGGTATAAGCAGAGAAGTAGTTCATCCTGTAAAGCTCTGCTCGGCTCTTACAGCAGCCGAGCTTGCTCATCAGTAGAAAGAAATCCCTTTGAAATGCTTTGGTGAAAATGGCGTAGAGAAATGGGTTTGCACAGGAGTTGACAGGGTAAAATAAAACCAGCAAGATCTTGGAGTTTGTCACTGTGATAAGAGGTACTTTAAAGGCAGCGGATATGGCAAAAAAAGAGATTGGGGCCATGCAGGTGAAGTCTGTGAAGATCAGGATTGCCATTCTCTTGGCAACCTTGGTATCCTTATTGGCAGCGACCAGCTCTGGATTCTGAACAGCTATGTAAATCTTAATGTAGCAGGCACAAATGACAACGAAAGCGACAACATTTAGTACTAAGATCAGCAGTATGTAGGCTTGGGAAAGACCCGTTTCAATATCCATGGGTAAACAAATGCTGACCTTCATATAGCTGCTGACCCCTAATAGTGGCAGCACTGCTATTAAAATGGAGAATACCCAGCCGCCAAGCATGATGGGCACAGCGTGCCTCAGTCGTAGCTTTCGGTCCAGCTGCATGGCGTAGGTGATCGTGTGCCACCTTTCTATAGTGATCACTGTTAGCGTGTAGACCGAGAGCTCGCTCGCAAACACAGTGAAAAAGCCGGCAGTGCTGCAGCCGCCGCCTGTTTGCCAGTCTATGGCGTGGTTGTAGTACTGGCCGCTTGTCTGGGCATCAACAGAAGCAATCAGCAGCAAGTAAAGTCCCATGCAGAAATCGGCAAAGGAGAGGTTGCACATGAGGAAACGAGGAACAGTGAGCTTGTAATGGCTAGTTATGAGGACGAGGAGTACAGTGAAGTTGCCAGTAATGGCAAGGATGTTTATAAACCAGATCAGGACTCTGAGAAAGCTGTAGCCCAGGATGTCTTCGCAGGGATTAAATGCATCTGGTTCTGGAGTGCACGTGAGTATTTTAGGCTGACAAAAGTCATACTCAAAGTCAAAGCTGGGCATTTCGCTGTCATCAAAAAAGGCCGAGTAGCTGTAAGGAGAGGTTTCTCCATCTGTTGCGAAGGGGTACATGTTCTTTTCTGCTGACCACAGGGATGTGTTGGATGGGTCATCTCTGTAACTATTAAAAATACAACCCCCCACCCCACAAATAGAAGTGAATTATTTGTTAAATGCTGCTCACACTCTTTTGTAAAATACAACAGATAACAGTTGTTTTAAAACGGTTTCTACAGAGTGTTTACATATAACGAAGCTTTGCAGGGATGCCTTTTGTTTGAGTAGCAGCCTTGGAGAGCAGCAGAGGTCAGTCACATCCACAGGAATGCTTTTTCATACAATGTACTTACTTAGAAGTAGTTCATCTTGATTGCTTTGTAAGAGTCACTCTCATGCTGCCAGTAGACTGCGGTTCAAACTACAGTAACACTCAAATAGATGGATCATAGGTTTGATGCATATAGGTTTATCAGACAGTTATAGAAGCCAATCTAAAATAACCTAAGGATTTTAACTGTGCATTCTTACCTCCCTTAGGAAATGCACTTAGTGAACAAAGTTCTGGACTATGTATGACTCGGGAAGTGCTGAGGAATTTGATGTTTGCAGTATTATAAAGTGAGGAGTAGAAGTGCAGGGTTGGGTAGATAATGTTACTGGCTAGGAATAAATTTAGACTGGGCCAAATGCCTAATTATAAATGTTTTAGGTGTTTAAAATAGACCTCTAATCTCTAGGTCTTCGGTAGTGTGGGGATAAGTCTACCAAAGAAGCAACATTTTAAAAGGAACACTCTTGCAATTCCCTGCCAGAAGAGGTACTTATGTGACAACTGCCCGGTCACCCCAACTGTGTGTATGTGGTGGGCAAACAGTCTGCACTGTGAGACCTGGAAGGCATCTCAACTGAGGACAACTCTTCAGAAAACTGGTAGCTTTGTGATAAATTAAGTACACACTTAAACTTCCACATCTACTAAAACATGTACATGAAACTGGTTTTCTGGAGCGGGGTCTTAACTGGTAAATGAAGCTGAGATGCTTTTTGGCTACTCCTGTTGGCCTAATAACTTCCCAATCCTGGTACCCTAACTCTTCTCCCCTTACATGAAAAACTGCCCAGTGTCTTTTGCTTTTATTTGCCTGGCTTAAACTGGAAGGGCAGAAAATATGTATGTCTCTATTTATTAAAAAAAATGACTGATTTTTCTGAGAGCCATGTAAACATGCTGCCATATGAATGGGGTTTTTTAGTGTGTGTGTGTTTTGTTTGGTGTGTGTTTGTTTGTTCGTTGGTTGGTTGGTTTGTTTCTTTTTGTTTTGGGTTTTTTTTTAATAAGATCTTGAGACTTACAGATGATTTCTGCTGTGGTTCTCAAACTTTGCAACTTGCTGACATTTAGCCCACGAATTATGACCTTACTTCCATTTACTTAATATAATGTCTTCTCGGAGAATTGCTGGGATTGGGACTTAGAGAAGCCAATAAACTGGGCAGACTAGTGCACAGCAGGAGCACAACAGATGCTGATGTGAAGCAGGGGGACTACTCTGGCATAGGTACTGGTGATTTGTATCATCATATTCATCACTGAGGTGTCACTTCACTTGCCTTTGTAACATGATCTAATGATCATTGCATTAGATCCTTGCCTCATTGATCCTTGCCTCAGCTTCCTTCTCTTCAAAGCCACCCCTGATAGAGTCTTCATCTTGTTGACTGTCTGGGCTTTGTCTTTTTCTAGTCCTGCAGTGCTTCAGTTTTGCAGTCAGGAGTAGAGTGGACAAGACTGAGCGAGGCACTCAGAGGAGCCACATGCAGGCAGTGAATGAGAAGTGGTGACAAAAGAATCCAGGTAGCAGTTGCTTTACAAAATGCTGAATAAAACCAAATGGCAAGTGTAGGAGGCCTCACCAACCAGCAGACAAGGAAGTCAGTATCCCAGTGAATCATTCACATTTCAGCTGTATTTAGCTGTTGGAGTTGTGTGACTGTTACCTTGTGATTTCTAGACTTTACAGTGTCTAGAAACATTGTAGAGAATGTTTACATTCTCAACTTTACTGGTAAGTACCAAGGTCTCCTATTTATCTGTAGAAGGATGAAAAGGAGCAAATCCTTAACCTTCTCCATCAAATACTGGTCTAGAGCCTGTGCCATCCAGCATGGCCAGTGCAACAGTTCTGTTGTTATCCTTTCCAATTGTCCCACAGAACGCTATCAAACAGAACTGCCATGATATGGGAAGACACAGTTAGAAGACACATTAGAATTGGTAAACCAATTGCATGGGGTCCTCACTTCGAAGTACTTAATCTTGATAACTTTGTAATAATTGTTCTCATGCCTAACTCAGGGATTCTGTTTCTACCATGGAAAACTACTAACATGTAGACTTCTAATTAGCCTTTCTATAGGCAAAAAAATATTAACAGTAGCAGCTCTTCTTTGAGTCACACAAACAACTACAATTGTCTCAGGGCATGAAAAATCTCCATGTAGGCAGTTAAATTTCTTAAATATTTAATCACTCTTTTGAAAGTCTTTCAAGATTTCAGAAGAGAAGCTGGAATGAGTAAAGCTCATGAAATTATGTTGGTGGATTTTTTTTCCTTTTGAAGATCAATATAACAAATCTTGACTTAATGATAGTAAAGTTACCACTGCGCGGCTTGTAAGGGTGACTGAACTGGCAGAAAAAGACATGCTGTTCTAGAAAAAACCCAAGAACAGCAGGAGTGGGAGTTCTGTATTTGCTACTTCCAGCATTTGTATGTAGACAGGTACTTACAATAGTTCATTAGTTGGTTTCCTCATGGTGCTTTCACACTCTTTGGAGAAGTTGTCAAAAATGGAGAGCAAGGAATTTTGTCTGAAAGAAGGATGAAAAGAAAATTGATTTTCACTCTGGATTTTGGCTAAATTCTCATCTTCCCTGCAAGTGATCTTCATAGACATGTAAGGTCAGGTAGAGTTGGCCTTCAAGGTAGCATGAACATTTATGTATTCCCCTGGAAGCGAGGAGGAGAAGGTTTCAAATCCCATGACAGTAGGCAGTACCTTATGCAGGGTGTAAGATTGGTCTTTCAGCTCATTATTGTTTAGGATGTATTTTTTACAACAACATATAGTGAGCTGGAATGAAAAGGTATATTTTGCCTTATGAAATACTGTATTGAAGTGGGCCAGTTTCTCCACCAGTATAAATGGTAGCACTTATGCTGGCTTTTAGAGAAGTGCATGTTAACAAATGCTGGGAAGCTGGACTGATACTATTATCTTAAAAACTGTTTGAGATCTGGATGTAGATTTTATATGCTGTAAGTAAAGCAATTTGAAAAGTGCAAGTTGAAAGATGACATATTTGGCAAAATCTTTGGTTTTGAGGCCTTGAAAATAGGGCCTAACACTTCACCAGTGTGAGTGGAAATGTCTTTGTCTGATCTCATTCGTGTGACAGTAGAACCGGCAAAACCACTAAGCTCTTTTGTGTACTCTTAAGAGAATCAGACACCTGAAAGCTTATAGAAAGTTTTAAGTGTAATGAGGAAGATAAGATACCAGTCTAAGCCCCTGCATGATGCTTACAAACAACAGGATGGCAGTAGAAATTGTTTTTTTCTTGTATTTTTCTTAAGATGTGGTATAACCTGCTTTTCTCCCTATCACCCCCATTCATATCAGTGGAAGAAAGTCTACGGAACCGAATGCTGCCTTCCACCTCTCTTACATGGCTCAGGGAATGAGCACACCACAACTGTACCTCAGAAATCTCAGAGTATTTTGGCTGAGGACTTTATTTCCCTAATGTCTGTGATACCAACTTAAGTGAACCTTCTCGGCCAGTCAGATGTATATAAGACCTTGTTACCACGTCTCACTGAAGCAGATTGTGCAGTCTATAAGGAATGGGATATGGAGCAGCGGTAGTAAAAACTGGCAGGGACAACTGTATTTAGAATACAGGGAAACAGCAGGGGTTAGAAGGAGACAGAAACAGGCTGCAGCTATGTGACCATGAGAATACATGATCACACAAGTGTCTTTCCTGTGTAACCTTGGAAGATCTTGGGAGGTCTTAGTCTCCGAGTTTTGCTGACATCATTAGACAACAAGGAAAACAGATGGAGATCTGCCTCTCATTCCTTTGTAGTAGCTGGTCATACGGAAGATACCAGCAGCCTGTAGCTTGTACAGGTTTTCCAGCAGCCAGGACTGTTAATGCACCAGCACTGCTCTGAGCTCTGCTGATTGCAGTTAGGAGGGCAGTCTGGTTTCCTGATTTGCAGGTTTTTGTTTTTTTTTTTTCTTTCCCCAGTTTACTAAGAAAACAGTCGCTAACTATAAGAAAGTGACTTGCTAAAGCACCCCTGTTCTTATAGAGCATGATCATGTTGCAAAGTCAAGTAAATTAAAATGATTAATAATTAATATAAATCAGAAACATAGTTTTCTTCATCAGAATAAATAAATATATATATTTTTTGGTCCCAGAATGGTTTCTGCATTTAATACACGGTATTTTAATCGAGATACCAAAAAAAAATAGAAGCTTTAAGCAAATTTGGAATACTGTTCAGCTGGCAGATCCTGGCCAAAGGATGGGATCCATTTCTATTCTAAAATAAATGAAGATAATTTTCTTGGCTTTAGCAGAGATCTGTTGTTTTTTTGGTGTGAGGCCTTGCTGTGTGCCACAGCTTCCTTGTATCTGTAATGAGGATAATTAAACCTTGTGAGCTGAATAAAGAAGAATGCCATTTTGGACCTTCTAAAGTACTGCAATATAATAATGTGCTATTTGGACTTACTTTTCTGTCCTTAGATTTCGAAAAGCACAGCAGTGGCTGGGGTAGGTTAGAACAGCTTCCAGAAGACTGCTGAATTTATCCAGTGGTGGCAGCCTCTTTAACGAGTAAGATGATGTTGCATTTAAGACCTGAATGGCCTCGAGCCCATAACTAGGCAGGAACTCCAGTGCTGTTGAAGAAATATCCCTGCGAAACAAAGAGAGCATTCTCTTTTCTTTCCATACATATAAAAATCTCACCAAAGAATGACAGTAGGTAACAGCAAATTTTTTTTTTTCACAAAGGTCTAAATCTGCAAAGCAACTTCAGCACCTGATATCCATCTCAGAAACATGGTCTGTGAAACAATAGAGCAGTGAGGTAAGAGCATCCCCACAGCCCAGGAGCTCCAGTGGGGCAAGAATTTCACTTTGTCCTGGGGAAACTGAAACCCACCACTCCAGGGACTGTGCCCTGACCCTTCTGTTTGAAAGCCACTGTGTGCAGAGTGGGGGACATTTCCATAGACCAGAGAAAGGGACAGAAAGTGGGTGAAAGTGACTCTCCATCCAGGTATGACACCTTCTTGGCTTTCTGCTTGGTTCTGAAGGACTGTTCTAGGTGTTGTAATGAAATGGTTACTAATTAGAACAGAAAATAATTGATCGTTCTCGTCAAGACAAACTTAAGCAGTTTGGCTTAGAGTAACTTCAGAGGGGCTGTTTGTATGAGGAAAGGTCATTGCCATATGGTTTGGTTTTGCTCCTTGCTCCTTGCAAGGATCAAGGAGCTGGACTTGATGATCCTTATGGGTTCCCTGTAATGTGATTCAGTGGTGTAAGGATTTTCAGATTCAGGCTGGATTTGCAGATTCAGACCATTAAACAGGAGAAAAAAGGCTACAGTCGTGGAAGTGTTTATTAGTAACGCCATGTACTATAAAGCACCAATAAAAGGGACAAAATGGCACATGTGTCACAGACTGCTATTTACAGAACCACCTGCTGCATTTTATTGTGTGGAGTTACAGCCAGTGCAGCCCTCCAGTAAGCACTAGATTAATAAAGAATGAGGATAATAATAACATGTTTCATTCAGCACAGGCTTATAGCATGCAATCAGCTAGTTCAATTTTATAAACAAATTCCAAAATAATATATCGTCAAAACATAATCATCCTACCAAAAAGCCAAGTTAGTTTGCCATGTCAAGAGTATAAGGCACAGAAATAGGATCAAGAGGATCTGACAAAAATAAAGCAAGGGCCGAAACATCTAAGAGACAGAGGTCAATGCCAACACTAGAACTGGCTGAAACGGTGCAAACTGCCCGGTAATTTCACACCATTATGTTGATATGTTTCCACTGTACAAGCAGATGGTAAGAGACCAAGTCTCCTTCCAGAGTCAAACCCCACTTCTGCCGAGATGATGCAGCCCACATAGCACAGCACTGTTCCCATGGGACACCTATAAGCCCAGGTAGCAGAGTTATGGGTACTTACAGAACATCTGGCCCTGTTGCCCCTCTCAGGGCATCGTTGTGTATCCGCCTGAGGTTCTTATTGTCCTTCAGGATTCTGTGGAGTCAAACATTTAGTCTCTTTACATCTGTAGTTTAAAATAACCCTTTCTTGGTTTCCTCTTTCTGATTATTTTAACCCTTTCTCCCACTACAGTGCTTGTTGCAATATCTAGCCTGAGGGTGCTTGTATTCCTCACGTGACCTTTCCCTATGTTGAGGCCATTGGACCATTATCATCTTCACTTAATTCTGACAATTTCTAATTTCTTCTGACTTAAACCAGGAACAACCAGTCTGGTTTCTTCACTGCAGTAGCAGCTTAGAAAAATGCAGAGAAGTTTTGCTTAAAACAAGAGGCTAGTCCCAGAGCATGTGAGAGTGACTTAAAAACTATTGACGTTTCCAGATGTGAAATGTAGGTTCCTCAACTAAGTTGCAGTGACACCTAAACATGCAGTTTTCTAATGGATATCAGGAAATGCAAGACACAGCCAGTTAAGGAACAGCCTTTGACTGTATTTGAATGATTACTGTTTCGAATGGTTGTTTACTGTTTGAAAAAAATAGAAGAGGGGAAACATACTCACAGTTGATTCAGCTTTGTCCCATTGAAGGCATGGCTGTGGATATCTTCAAAGCCATTTTTATACAGTTTTCTGGGGATTAAAAAAAAAAAAAGTAAAGGGAAAAGATTTGGAAAAAAATGAAATTATGTAATGTAGTACAAGTTTCAAATCTTAATGCTGCATTCAGTTCAATGGTTAGAGGGATTAGAACAAAAGTAACTATTGCATGACTTACATTAACTCTAAAATTAAGATAAAGTTGCAGCTTAAATTCCCTAAACACCTTCCTGTTTAGTGTTGGAAGAGAACTTCTGCTTATGAATCTATTCCTCCCCCCTCTGAGGGGTTCACCTGTGCCTACCTTGGGCTGAGATCCAAACCCAAGATATTAGTTCAGGTAAGCTCCTGGCACACAGATGACAACCTGGAGGCAGAAGACCTGGATGTTGTGGTGCCAGCACTTGTCAATGGAAGACTGCATGGCCTGGAGAAGTGTCAGATGGAAGGCAACTCTAAAGCCTGGAGGGTGCTGCTGGGTTCAAGATCTTCTCAGGACAGACAAATTTTCCAGCAGCCCAAGAGACAGCTTTGTAGAGAGATGGGGGTGAGTGGTACATCATCCAGCAGTCCATGAACTATCGGCCTCTCCACAGTACTGCTGCCAGGCTTGGTTTGTGCTGTAGAAACCTTGCTGACCCTGTGCTACAGAAGGGACACTTGGTGCCACCCTGGAGCCAGGTACCTAAAGGCTGGACTCTGCTGTACCTAAAGCCCAGCTATTTTCCTTCCTGACCTATGGGTCAGGACTGATTTCTCACTGATTTCAGTGAGAAAAAAAAAATGTTTGTGATATGAAGTTCATGTTGCCAATATAATTTAATATAATAATTTGTATATAGTATTTGTTTTATTTAATATTA
>VWZY01005717.1:317056-331601 GCA_013399075.1 Chloroceryle aenea | reverse complement strand
TAGTATTTGTTTTATTTAATATTAAGCCCTAATAGATAATCTGGTGCAGTTTAAAAATGAAACAAAATTTCTGTTGTTGTTTTTCCATGTATTTTTGGGACAGCAGAAACTCAGGCTATAGAACCTGAAAAGTTGGAAGTGTTGGGCATACCAGGCAACATTTGATAGAAGGTCTCTGTCTCAGCACAGCGCTGAAATTAGTCATTTTCTTAAAACCCACAACAATATATAGGATTGATTTCCCTATCCATGAGATGCTAACTGTTGGAAACTAAATTAGCTATTTGTAGTGCAAAGTATTACTGCAGGCTGACTACACCTTCATAGACTAGTTGTCTTTCTCCAGACCATGCTGCAACTGGAATTACTTCAGCTAATTACAGTTAATGGCATGGGGTGGAGTAAATCTGCAGCTCTACAACTGGGAAGCTGGTAAGATAATTCTTTTCTTCTTGTGGTGAGCTTCCTATCACCAAAGATGGGAGAAAAAAAGATCATTGTCTCTTTTCTGGCTGACTTAGACTCCTCCCCACATTGTACATTTTAAAGTTACAGTACAAATTTTAAGTACATTTCTTCATCTCTCATATATTCATTTTCTTGCCTTGTTAACAGAATTGTAATTTTGCTGAAGTTATTTTGAGAAATTTTTGATAGAAAAGAGGCTCATAAGATGAAATGATGCCCTAATCTAAGCAATTGTTCCTCTTTAACATTGTGCAGGTGTAGTCTTCAGTCACATTTATGCTCAGTTCCTCTAATGGTTTCAGAAGCTATTGGTTAATATATAAAATCTGTGTGGAAATTACTGTCACGCTAACACACAACCTGATGAAAGGCCCTGCCCAGTAAACTGCAGTTGTTACTTGTGTGCACATCTCATTTGCTGGTGCAAATATGGAGATCATTGAGCTTTCAGTTTTTTTTAGGGGGGCTCCCCCCAAATATATTTGTACATATTTGTCTCAGGGCAAGGCTCCCCATTTGGATGTATACTGCCTTTTAAAAATCACTCTGGTCTGCAAAGGTTGGCTCTATTGGCCTCCAAATTGGTGTTTGTGGCCACAAAGGTAGGTGGTCTGCTGACTTCTATGGCTCATCTGGTCCTTCCTCAGGAGACCTGAATTTCAGCCACATCTTGCAGAGAGGATCAGTCTGTGATTTTGTTTGTTTGTTTGTTTTTGTTTTGTTTTCTTTCTCTATTTCAGCATTTTTTCGTGCAAAATTTTGTGAGGACCAGGGTGCTGCAAAATCCATACATAGTTCTTGCTGTGCTGGCAAATGACACCTCATCTTGTCTTTTTACATTCACTGGGTAGGGCATCTCACTTAGCATCAAACCCACCTGTCTCACAGGTGGCTGTAGCAAGGAGTCCAGTGTTTGCTAAAAGGAAAGCCTTGGGTGTGAAGACTCATGGGAATCAGCATAAGCTGAGTCAAAAGAAATCAGGATAAGAACAAGCACTGGTACTTCATACCACTTTCTTTTTCTTCCTCTTCAGGACCCTCTGCAGCTGAAGCTCAATAGCATTAGATCAGTAGTATCAGCCTGGACCATCCCTGAAAGCACTATTTCAAGAAACCACATCTCTGAGGGAAGAAGAAAGACTTTGGCCTCCAGTGCAGCTTTTGGAGTTTCTGTCCTGTTGATGGTATTTTTAAAAACATCACATGGAAGGCAAAGAGTTTGATTCTTCTTCCCTTTTTCTTTCCTAAATGAAGTTAGCTTTTGATAAAACCTTGCTTGTCAGCTTGAAGGACACCCCTCTTTTTCCTAAGCATTTCAAATTTAACTCACAATAGAGAGTACGGAGAATAATTTTCAAGATTTTTATAAAATCAACCTGCTTTCCTCAAGCAGAAGTGCTATCCTTGGAGAAGGCACTGGAGCTAGGATTATTTTACTCACAGTGTCAGCGATTCATTGTTCATCCCCTGGAAAGCATTTTGCGGTATAATTGTCATACGCAAATTATCACAAAGCTCCCTGTGGGAGGAAAGAAAAAGAAAACAAGAAAGGAAAAGGTATTTTTGTCAGTGATCCAGGAACAAGATGGAAAAGACTCTACAGCTGCATTAGGTTGGGTCTCTACTTACAAAATAAAATGAGCTTCTAATGAGAAGATCTGTGTCAGGTCTGGAAATTGTCTTATTCCAGTATTACAAATGCTCCTAGAGAAAAGCATAATTACTACTTAGAGAAGAAAAGATCACCTGAATGTATGCAACAAGAAGCCAGCTTGGCAGGTATGAGTTTAACAATGCATTAAAAGGTGAGTGACATATATAATAATTTGTAATTAGGCTCCAATTGTGTTTGTAGGACCTGTAAATATTAACTTTTGTAGCATCCTCAAGCTGTGTCCTGGAGAAGCAGCTTATCTTCTCTCTACATTAAGTGCAAGGAAGAAATTTTAGTTGCCCCTTTTGTGCGGGGTACCTTGTCAATCTTGAAAGCTATATTCTAGAAATAAGCACTGAGCAGAATTCATTTGCAGACTTTACTACTGTTTTGTCCATTACTGCCCTATGTTACCTTATTTTCTTGCCTATTGAAAGATCTCACTCTTGGTTAACTGCACATTAAAGCTATTGAACATGATGTATGTACTATTGTACCATAATGCATGGAAAGCTTTATTTCTTTATACTCCTTTCTATAATTTGTCTACTCCTTTGGTGGGGGGGTGGGGGAAGTGGGGGGCAAACAGAAGGAAAATACAAAACTCTTTCTTACAAGTATTTTAGCCTTGGAAGGTTTTTGAATGCTCCATCCTCGATGTGCAACAGATTTTTTGTGTTCAGGATTAATCTATAATGAGGGAAAAATGTTTCAGTATTATAATCATTATACATTTGGAAGGGTCCTAAATTTTGCTTATAATTTGCCTTGTCAGAGAACACTGAAGTGCAAAATATAGCAGAAGGCTCTCCTGCTGTGAACAAACTTTCTACAAGTTGCATTTCAAAGCACTACTGGCAATAAAAATGGCCTGTAACAGTTAAGTAGCCGACAAAGGATAGCAGCTCCTGAATTCTCATGGTTCGCTGAACTGAGATGATCTGGTTTAGATATCCTGGTTGCTGGTGAGAGTTAGCATTTCACCATTATCTTCTGTTTTTTTAGGATATGCTCTCTGGGCTCATGGTGTACCTAATGCCATGAGCTTTAGTGCAGGGGCTCAGAGGCATGAGCATGCTACCCTCATCATGATTCTACCTCCAAAAGGTGGTCTCGGAGGCAGGGCTCCAAGCCTGGTCCTTGCCACTCAGTCAGATCCCTTTTCATCATCCCTTGTTTCCAGTGTACTACTGATGCTCTGCCTATCCAAGAAAGGCAGTTCCTCAGATGGTTTAACTTCTTAGGGCAGTGGCTAGTAGCACCAGATGCCTGCTTAGATCTACAGAAACCAGAAGATGGAGATGTGTGAGAAATAGCGCATGCTAGTGGTCACTCAAAAAATGGTCAGACTCTCTCAATCAAAGAGCACTTTCTGCAGCTGTACTGTCTGGTAAACTTGTATACTTGCATAAAAGCCCAACAGCTGTAGCCTAACTCCCTCCCTGTGCACAATTTACAAAATTCAAAGGTTTTAGCATATGAAACTGCAACAAGAGTTCAAATTCAGGAATGTCATTGAATCCACCTACCCTGATCACCCACTGAAAATAGCTTTGAGTGCAGCTTGGGACACCAAGCCCTTGCAATATCAGGCATGTAGAACATTCAAGAATCAAACAGGTTTTCTTGATAGCTTCTCATAGCTCTTTAATGCTCTTGCTTAGCTTTTTGGTTTTGCAAGACAGGCAAATAACAAGCTATCCATAAACTATAGGTGAATTCATGGGGTCAAATCTTTTATTCCTTCTGTAAACCCACCATTGATTCCAGTGGTAGCTGGACCTGATCAGAGAGGGACAAATCTGTATCTCTTGATTATGTGAGTAACTGGCTTCAATGCAGTTCACATATAAGAGGAAAAAATATTTTTAAAAATGGTGCAACTCAGTGAGGACAAATCCATTTTTAAGCTACTCGCTGATCATGCTATGTGAAAAAGGCAGTAATGAGATATTGAATCAGATTTATGGTTTCCAATCTCGCTAAATATTTCAGAGCATTCTTCTAGTCATTGCTTTTAACTCTCTCTTTCAGATGCCTGTGCTATGCAGGTCAAGTTTAAAATCAGTACATGTTCTGTTTGAGTAATATTTTAGCGCTCAAAAGAAGAGCTATGAATACTAAGCAGCTGTATTTAAATACTGTAGGGCTTCGAAAACCACATCTTCAAAAAGGAAGATTTTTCTCATTTCTTGTCATTTCAACTTATATCCCAGCTTAGAAAGCTCGGCAGTCCTGGCAGTAGACACAGATCTCGCCTCCTGCCATTGAGCTCACTGAAAATAGTGTGACTTTCTATACACGGATGTCTTTGCATGATTTAGATGTTCAAGGCTAGACCTTACAGAGGGCTCACTATTATATATGGTACTTTGGAGAGAAATGTTTCTCATGGTAGATTTAATCCAAAGGCAACCAAAGTAACAGAGGGAGAGGTGGTCCAATAATACTTCTCTGCAGACTGTTTACTCCTTGATGATCCTCAATCATGATGTGGATGCCTTTTTTTAACTGATGCTTACATTTCAGATAAAGTGGGAAGGCTGTCAAATGCGCTCACTTCTATTCTCTCCAGGGAATCACTCTGAGAGATTTCTCTATAATGAAAAAAGCAGACACAAAGCAATACATTAACGGAAAAGATAACAGAAATCAGCTTTCCACTTTGTATTTCCTTCTTTTATACATAGCTGTTCCACCTCGCCTTCCAGTTCTTCTTTGGCAGCAGTGCCCATGCCTCACCTTGCATGTCTTGAGAGCTTGTGCCAGTATGGTTTGAGGGAGCCCAGCCTTTTGCTGTTCTGGCAAATGGGAATGCCAACACTTTGGAATAAGTATTTCCATAACAGCCAGTCTCCATTTGCTCCATAAATTGTAGCTGAGGTAGCGACCGAGGGCTAGAACTAATATAAACAGAGTGAGCTCAAGCCTGTGAGCCTTTTCCTCCTATTGTTGGTCTTGTTTAGTGAATATATTTGCATGGGCAAGGACGTAGATAATGCTACATGCACTATTATTAGTGGATGATGGTCTTCTAATCCACAGATGCAGAAATACACAAATATGCATTCAGTGCACTTTATCAATAATATGGGGGTTTAAATGCCATTTGCATTCCATGCGTGCAAACTGAAAGGAAGTGGCTTTTGTTCATCATTACACTGACCCACATGACTGTTTTTGTAGGCAGTGTAGGATTTTGATGTACTGATGCTTCTGCTCTGCACCTGTACTTAAGAATAACCAATTCTAAATACTCAATGCTGAATACGGAGGAAAAAATAAATCCACTTATTTGATGCTTGTTAAATGCCTGCTATGTTAAGATTTATGGGACTACACAAAATTAACTCCTGGAAGTAAATAGTATATATTGGTGCATATAGAGGGGAAAGGTCTTCAAAAAAGTGTTTTCTCTTGACATAATTGACTGGAAGGGCACACAAACTAAATCTAAGATTATACAGTGACAAGGAAAAGAATATATTTTCTAAACAGCTGGAACACATCTACAGAATCAGAGTCAGTATTGTCGCAGTCCTGAGAGTTATCTTACTTCAGTTACAATTACAAGAAAACAATTCCTAAGGGTGTTTACATAACCAGAATAGTCTGGTTTAGACCAGAATGAATTGTTTGTTTTTTTTTTTTTTTTTTCATTTCTAGTGGCAAAGGGGGATGCATGCTAGGAATCATACATTAAACATGTATACATTTCTTACAGAAATATTGTTTTTTTTTTCCATAATCAGAATTCAGTGAGGGTATTATTTTCAGTATTGCACTAGTCACTCATAAATGAAAGATGGATGTAGAACAAGTGGCCTGCTGGGCACCTAATCCTCAGAGGCTCGTGGGCTGGGAGGGATCAGTGCCTTGAAGAACTTGAAGTCTCTTTCAGGTGTGGGGTCTGGAACATGGCCCTTTCATGGGATCCCTCCTGTCTGCCACTGGTTTACTATTTATGTATGTTGGAATGACTTATGTCACTGAGAATAATGTATCACCTACCTGATTTGCAGACGGTGATGAATTGCCAAATATATGATTTAGAGATTTATAATTTAAAAATATGCATTTTTGAAAGTAACACTAAATCTCAGTAAAGTTATGAAGTGTTTTATAGATTTTCTTCAGACAAATACTTCGATTTCTATGCTGTTAATTTGGAGTGAGTGATACATTAAAAGGACACAAAGAAATCAATTAAGTTCTCGTTATGGAAGGGAAAATGTCAATGAACAGAATGTTCTCTGTGAAGAGTAGTATGTACATGCAATTTGGAAAGTTAGCCTGAAGTCATAGGAGAAACTTTGTAGATTTAAGTTGGTCTCCCACCTGAAAATAAGTTGTCATTAATCATTTAGCTGCAAGTGAATGCAAGAATACAGTGACATTGGATTGTACTATAATACCTTATTGCAGTGGAATACATGCAGCAGAGTTTAGTTTATTTCCTACTTGCTAAAGATACAGGAACATGTAAGTTTATAATTTAGCCAAAATTATTAAACCAATGAGCACTAAAAGCTAAACTAGCCCAGTTGAGTCTATTCAAGCATTTGCATTACTATCATCCTTCAAGTCTTTGCCTTCAAGAATGAGCCATGAAAGGGTTTCCTACTTTCTCTTTTTGTTTCCTTGAAAATAAATTATGCAGCATCTAATATATATTTTAATATGTGATGCACTGTATGCTTTTCATAAGGGAAAAGAAGTATAAAAAGCACACTTTGAAAAGAAAGTGGCATCATTTGTGCTGATGCTTAGGTTCCGGGGGAAGTCAGTCCCCTCTTCTGCACTGCACTGGTGTGTCATCTTCAACTTAGTTCTTTTAAAGAGCACTCAGTGCAGATGAAATAAAAAATAATATTTACACAAGCCTGCCACCGTCCAGCTTGGATAAAAAAAGAAGTGGTCTGATGAGCCTTGTGGTCTGAGACCTTGATATAAAATAGGTACAAAACCAAGGGAGGGGAAGCAACACAAACCTGGAGTGCAAGATTACAGTACTTGTAAATTGACAGATCTAAGAAAGTGTTCATTCCTACTGATCCCCTGCCAAGCTTATCTCTTGGTGCAAAACACCAAAGAAATATCTTATTTGGGTACTACATAAATATATAATCACAGAATGCCACAGCTCTCATAGGAGTGATAACATTTTATGATAGAAATCTATCTCCTCTGCCAATCAAATGCACCTATCATCAGTTATTAAGCTGATCCAGTTCTCTCTAACATGGTTAATATGTCATTATATGATCAGTTGAACAGCTGTTGAAAATCATACCTTTTCAAAGAATCTTTTATGTACCGCTTGCACAAAAAGCAATGCTATGTTTATCCTTCCCTAATGGTTTGGGGATTTTTTCCCCACCAACAGTATGTTTCAGCAACCCATTTTCACATCATTGTAAAAATACATTATTTGGCATGGAGGTTTATGATGGAATTTATAGGAAGAAATTAAGGAAAAGCCTATGGAAAATGTTGTTAACTTACATGATGAAAGTATCTTTAAGTCCTTCAAATGCATGTGATGGGATTACTTTTACAGGGAGATGAGTAAACGATCTGAAAAAAGAAGAGAGGGAGGAAAGTACTGTAAGGCATGTGGTTTTTTTCTTTACAGATTGTATCATTACGGTGGGCAGGAAAAAAAAGAAGCAGCATAAAGCCACTATAGTATTTTGCCTTCAGTTCTCTGTACCTCTGATCCATTTACCATTGATCTCAGTTAAGTGGAATTCAAAGGATATTGGGTTGGTTCCTCAACAGCATAAATTTGAGCCTCAATGCCATCAAATTAATAATAATCATAAACTGTTAAGTAAATTAATAGCCTGATGGAATCAGTTTGCTATATTCACAGTCAAAGCAAGCTATAGGCTTTTTAAAGTTAGTTCATCAGAAAAAGTGGCTTTCTTGTAAAGGTTTTTTTTTCTCTAGAAAACAGTATCTTTGCATTCTCTGGACCACGTTCTTCTTAGAGTGGTATCCCTGCACTGGTGCAGTGTCACCCTGAATTCACTGGCAATGCCCTAGATGCTCTGGCTGTGTACAAGTGTAGAAGAGATCCAAATCAGGCCAGATGTAGTGGATTTGAGGGATTTTTTTGTTTGTTTTTTTAATAATAAATTGCATCACTGTTGTTAGTTTGTTGAAAGCAAGTGTATATTTTCCTTTTTAATTTTTAATAATTCTGAGTGAGAAGTTAATTGTGATTTGGTAGACAGATCTGCATTTTCCCATTCTACTCCACATCTGAATCCCAGTATTTTTACCAGCCAATTTATCTAGCCATGACCACACTCTCCCTGATAATGGCCATAGGAAAATATTTAACATATTTAAAGACGTTATCTCTGTGCAAACAGAAAATTGCTTTATTTTGCTTTTTAATTACAAACATCTAGTCAGAGATATTTGTTTCCCATCCTTAGAAATCTTCTCTCAAGGATTTTTGACTGAAAGATTTCTGTGCTATTCATAAAACCTGCTTTTTTATTATTTAGTTGTTTATATGAAGACAAATAAAACATTTATCAACTTTCATGTATATATGTATGTTTTATATTTATATGTCATGCCCACACAATATAGTGGCAGGCTATCACACATATATTTGTGTTGGGTTTAGTAGATACCCTAAGAAGCCTGTCAGACAATTCCTAGCTACGTTCCAAATAGTCTGTATAACTTTGGCAAATAATTTTGTTTCCTTGCAACCTTGACTCCCTGTCAGTAAACTGGGAATAACAAAGCTTCCCTACCTATTAGACATGTTGTAAGGGTCTATAGGGTTTTGATGCCACTGTGATGGGGTCATACCTGCCTCTAGATGGATGCTGGCATGTTCTGTTATGAGTGAGGTTAAATCAGAAATGGAGCTAAGGCATGTGTCTTGAAAAATGTATTTGTCCCTGAGGGGACAGAAGGGTAGAGATAATCCTGTAGTAGGGCTCAATACTTCGAGCCCGAAGGAAAACGATTTCAGGAAGAAGTAAAAAGTAGAAGCTGAGAAAATCGTGCTCTATAACCTTGGCAGCAAGTACTTCGTAACTGCACCATCATCTGGGGCTTCTTGCAAACTAATACATAGGTTTTGTAAAACTGTTTGCAAATATTATAATTTAAAAAAGAAACAGGAATGTGCCTGAAAGTGCAAAAAATAAAACCAGGTCTTGGCTTTTACTTACATGAAAATCTTCATGCAAAGAACCTCCCACCTCCCTGAGACAAGCAGTGTGGATGTTGTAAATTCCCATAATGCACATCTCAGAGTGACCCACTCCCCAGCCTGCAGAAAGCCTTTGGCAACAGTGCTAGCCACCTCAGCTATATGATTAAATTGAAAGTGGGATGACCCAGCACTTTTAATAGGTACTGTAGTTAAACTGCATGACGGCACTTAATCCATTCTGTATTTCAACTGCATTGGGTTTGGTTCTTAATTCTCCTGAGTTCACCTTGATAGCTGCAACTGTGAGCTCATCTACATTGACATTACCTCGTCTCATTAAACATCTCACAAAACAGCAAGAATAAAGGAAAAAGGCAATTCATTATCAACCTTCTCTCCTAATCCTTGAAATACTGGTGTAGCAACGCGCAGACAGGTCCATGAAGAAATCTTAAATTCACTAGAAAGATGAATGTTTCTATCCCCATTCTTGTCCACTTTACTTTTGTGGTTTGTATCTCAAACCCTGCCTGTATTAAAGGGAAAAATGTTTGTTTAGATGTCTCTTTTTATAGTCACAACATTTTGAGGAAGATCCTTTAGCTTGCTAAGCACAATCCAGGCTCTGTATATGTATAAGCATTTAGGTTAATAGAGTTTTGAACAGCTTGTTGCAGGCTTAATTCTCTCCAAAGTGCCAAGTTTAGTGAGGCCTTATCTCATGTGTTGAAGTCTCTGCTATTGAACATGACTGATGTCTTTGACAGCAGACAATGAAACTCAAGCAGGTACTGGCAGGAATGAAAAATTGATTTCTTTCTGATAGTACTCAGATTGTGAAACTCGGATGTGACCAGTTATTCATCTCTTGGAGCCGAGGAAGCTTTTGACAAAAAAAGAAAAAAGAAAGAACAAAATAGATTTTACAAAGCTTTTGTACATCTAAGTTGCCCATGCTACTAGCCTGACTTCTATAGCTCATGAAAGGAGGGATGTATCCATCTTTAATGCAAGTTACCAACACTAGTTTGAAAGAATGGTGTTAGTTAAAGGATGAACTTTTGCACTTTGAAGAAAAACTGTAATGTTCTTTCATATTTAATGCATCACAACTTGTATGCTTGTACTCACTCCTGCTTTTCAGCAGCTGAGAATACTGTAACTCCAGATAATTGTGGGACTTTTCATGCTTGTAGAAAGGATGGACAGAAAGCAGTGGGGAGCCAGCCAGCCTTCTTGCTATCCACCAGCCCTTCGTGTTTCTGTAAATCAGTCTGGGTTTTCAAGATACATCAATCTAGGCAGTAGGGTTTGAAATGTCCCTCCTAATATATGGAAGACTATTCAAGAACATTGGGAGAGACCGGAACAGAACCTAGATTGACCAAATCCTATCCTTGCCAGGTAGCTAAAATATTGTCCTACTTTCTTCAGCCAGAGTTTGTTTCCTGTATTTTGTTTATAAATCATAAATTTAGAGTGGATTTTTTATGGGGATGGTTATCTTCCCATTACTAGGAATACTGGAGTCAGTATTCCAGAGCACAAGAGCAAACCACCTTCTGCTGCTTCTGCTGTGAATGTATAGATGGAGCAGTAACAGGTGTTCGGAAAATGTTCATGGGGCAGTCTATCCGAAGGAAACAGGGGCATAAAGCTGCTATAATCCTTTTTTTTTTTTTTGCTTCTGGGATATAGCAGAGACAACAATATTTATCTGCTGAAAGACAAGCTTTGCTCCTGCACTGCCACATAGACTCAAGCCCCAAGAGAAGCTTTTGAGAGGTCTAGATGCTACAAATCTCAAGGACCACTTGCAGTACTGTTGATGAGGAATCAAAGCCAAAGCCACTTCATGCAGCTAGAGAAAATGTATTGCAAAATTCACCTTTCGCAAAAAGTGATTAGTCAAACAGATAATAAATTTTGAAAAAAGAATACAGGCCCTAAAGCAATAGGTATGACTGCGTAACTGTAGACGGGTTGGCTGTTATATTTTAGTGTCTCTATTTTATATCATTTTTCATATTTGTAATGCCCCAAAGGTGAA
Organism: Chloroceryle aenea; assembly: GCA_013399075.1. NCBI lineage: Eukaryota > Metazoa > Chordata > Aves > Coraciiformes > Cerylidae > Chloroceryle > Chloroceryle aenea. The sequence continues at coordinate 320,243 of VWZY01005717.1, read as the reverse complement.
TGCATAACGTAGACACGTGCTGCGAGTGGCAAATATTTTATTCTGTGGTGTCCTTGGACTAAATGCAGAAGATTTGGAATATTGGTTGAAAGAAAGACTGAAATCCCACCATCTTCCTAGTATTTTTATTAGTTTCTGGGAGCAATGTGAAGTGTTGGCATTGATTTTGAAAGCCCTGTATATTGGGCATTATCCATCTGAAATGCAAGCTATGATGCTGGATATATCACACAGGCAGCCAAAGAGTACTTCCTGCTAGGTGATGGTGGGTGATACACTATCTCCTATGAAGAGCCCTGAAACTGGATTCCTCTGTCAATCCCAAAGAGCCACATATGCGCCTAACAAAGACACAGTAGAAATGTCTACTTGTTCTAGCTTTTGCCACAGAGTTTTGGATTTGATGCCTGGTAATTTGGTGCCTAATCACGTACCACTCACCCTACTGCAGAAGCTGTGTGCACAGGGGCACGCTCTAAGGCACAACAAAGTGAACCTCACCATTAAATAAGGTTCTTGAAGAGGCAGAGAGTTATTAGGTATCTAATGCCCGTTAGCATACAGCTGGAGTTGGGCGCCTGTCCCTCTAGACTATGCTGAAAAACCCAGAAGTACATATGAGACTTCAAAAGAAGGAAAATGAAGATTTGTTTCAAAATATAATGGTGTATTAAGGATTGCTTTTCTGTTGAGACTAAGACATGTAGCTGCTATAGCCAAAATGGCATAGAAGGGTGTCTAGATAATGAAGCTTCTAGAGTGTTTGTGTAATGTCCAAATTAAAAACAGGAGCACAGGAAAAATATGGTCAATTCAGGACTGTATAAAACACATCATTCTGCAACCTGTCAGAAGTCTAATAATTTTGAAAACTCTTCCAGCAATAATATGACATGGCAAGAATAGCTCCTGTAAAGAAAAATGGCAGAAATTTCCCTACAGGTTATGTACTTGGGATATAACAAATTATCAAAAGTCCATTTGGAAGCATGGCTCATTACAGTATCAGGGCTTGAATTACTCAGGTATAGCTGGATACATATTGGTGTTTATTTTCTCGACTGACCATACTAGTAAGAAGGACTTTTCTGAGGTCTGGTTTCTGTTACAGTGCCATTAATGGGAGGATGTGTTGGAACAACCTGGAGCAGCACTTTTTTTCCAAAATTATTAGTGCACTTGCAAGCATTACACTGCAATTCCTCTGGTGCACAGAAGTATGGATGTGACTATGAAGGGACAAAAGTAACTTTCTCTTGTTTTGTCTTTTCCTATATAGAGCTGTGCAGGGGAAGAAGAGAGTGAAAAAAAACTGGTGAAGTATGGAAACAGGGAGTCTGTGCTAACAAAGATGTAAAAGTTGTATGAGTAAGACAGGGGAAAGAGAAAGAGGGGAAGACAAGATCTAAGTGGATAAGAAGATGCCAGTATGCAAAAAAAAAAGGAAGGCATGAAAGGAAAGTAAAAGAGGTTGAATAAAAACAAAGAAAAGTATGCAGGAATACATGTACACCTGCAGGATTAGTGATTACCTTCATCAGTACATCTTTGTAATTGTATGATGAATGTAAGCTTTCTATTAAAAAACACCCTAAAACACAAACAAATGGAAATTTAACAGTATGGTTACAGATTTAAATATAAATCAGTCTGCACATGGCCTGGAAGTATAAAGAACTGGACATGTTTGCAAATGCAGACTGAGAAACAGGGATTTTTTTGACATCGAAGTATAAATGTTTTCTCTTTAGGAGTATTGAGCAGAAGCTTGGTTGAGCTATTTTCTGACCATAAGTTGGTTTCTACAGTCAGACTATTACTTGGCCTTTGCGTACAATCATCAAGATTTCATATTGTATTAAAGGTTGAAGAGAAAAATTATTCTCTTATTTTTGCGCACCATCTAGCCCTGTTGATCTGAGTGAAAGATAACTGGCAGCAGCTGTAAGCCCTTTATCTGTCTTAACCTGATCACTGAGGTTGGGATGTGGTTTCTTCTTGGGGTGATAGACAGAAAAAGGCAAAATAGAAGAGTAAACCAAAAAAAGAAAAAAAAAAATCTCATACGTTTGGATCTTTTGATAACATCTCTGGGCTGTGATGTGCATTGTCCTAATAAACATGCTAAATCCCTGCCAAAAAATAAACTCCTCATTTGTTTCTGCTGCTGCAGGGAACCTCAATGTGACTAATCCACTCCCTGCACTGCATGTGGTACAAACACCAGGGAAGAAACATACTTGTTGGAATAACTATAGGGAATCTCTTGAGCATCCACAGGCTCTGCTTTCTCTGACACTAAGTTAATACAGTGAAACAGGGAGAAAACAAATTCAGGACAGAGATTTTTTTCTAAATTCTAACTTTGGATGAATGATTCATGTGTCTGTAGATTAATACAAGTTAGTATTTCTTGCTCCTATCAGTTCTTGAGATAGGAAGAAAGGGAAGAGGAGATCAGGGATAGTATCATCTCTGGGGAATTTCAAGAGCACGGTAAGTTTACAAACAAATCAGTTGAAAATGGAAAACACAGGCTTTGTTACCAAAAGGGGCATAATAATAAAACCCCCGCTCAATTCATGCACAGATAACTAAGGGATTCCAGCAATGGCAACTATGCTATCTGTGAGACATCTAATCCCATATTTTGACACCGCGATTGTTTAGATCAGTGCTGTAATTGAGCTTGTAAACAACGTCACACTTGAATACCTACACATATCAAGTATTTGGTCTGGTTTACTAGACCATGGGCTTGGAGTATGGTGTGGGAGTGGGGTAAGGGAATGCCTGATTCCCTGTTGCTGTAATTTATTCCCAATCCCCAGAGGAGCATTAGGCAGTAAAATATGATGGACCACCCTACATATATCTAAACAGCTGTCAAAACTCACAGTAGATTTTTCTTTGGCAGAAGAGAGTGTGAGAAGTCAGTCAGATTTGTGAAAGAGAAAACAAGCAAACCCCAGGACTGACAGAACATCTAAGAACAAATATTTTAATCATTTTGCCCGCTGAGAAAACGTCCCAAAGAGGATGTGCATCTTCTTCCTAAGAAAAAACTCTGCATTCGATTCTTGCCAGGTTTTCAGTTCCGAGACAGCGCACAGCAGGCCTCAAAACCCAAAGAAAACTTCAGCCCCAAGTACACCACCGAATCTTCTCACCTCCGCGGGATGCGCGA